>CM059305.1:2007500-2132500 GCA_030340665.1 Neosalanx taihuensis
ATGATAAATCTGCTATGGTGCTTTCCTGTGTGAGAGTTTTCTTTCCTGTGATATAGACTGAGAGGCTGAACTGTATTGACTCAGTCCTGTGCTTTCTGGAAGTTTCCTGACGCTCTTCACATCTGCAGTCACAGCTGCCAGATCAACAGGTGCATGTCACTCCAGATTGGAATCGGCTGGGGTTCCGGATCATTCTCATCATGCGTGGACTGGCCTCTCAATGGTGTTCATATATTTACAGTTACATTTTATTCATTTAGCAGACGCTTTTATCCAAAGCGACTTACAGTAAGCACAGGGACATTTTCCCTGAGGCAAGTAGGGTGAAGTGCCTTGCCCAAGGACACAACATCACATAGCCACAGTCGGGGGTTCGAACTCACAACCTTCCGATCATGAGGCCAACGCCTTAACCATTGAGCCATCTGACCCCCCATATACGAATATTATCAACCGTAGTTTACAAGGCTATCGCTTTATGAATGGTGTAATTCCAAGATTACTTAAACCGTTACAAGTCCCACAGACGAGATTAATGCATTGCTTAGTAGACTGAATGTCCTTCTATTCGTGTAAATTCATACATCTGTGTTGATTTGCAGATCCAAGTTCCCACATATCTGCTCGCATGGCCTGATGCCAGCCTTCCACAGCTGTGTGGAGTTCTCCACAACCAGCAACTAACCCATCCTTGGACCATATATCCTTGCTCTTTAACTACAGTTTCAAACACTGAGCTGTATCAACTTCCGAAGAGGTTTTCTATCGAGTTGATCCTTGATCGCTTGAGAGTGACTAGGTGTGGATGTGCGTGAGGGAACTATGAACAGGAACAGGTTTCCTATTGCTTCGCAGGGTACAGTAGCCTATTGAATAAATGGCATCATGTTTTTTTGATGGAGGTATGATAACATCACCCAGCATGGTTGATCCTAGCCAACACAGAACTGACTTACTGGAAGTAGACTGCAAACAGTAGTCAGCACAGTCAGCTCTGGTTTCAGGGACGGGGCCTCCTCTGCCGGGCTGGAGGTATGGAGGAGGAGGAGGTATGGAGGAGGAGGTATGGGAGGAGGCAGCAAGGATTTGGCTTTTGTCCTTCTGAGCCAGGGACCCCGACATAAGCGGGGTCACATGGTCCCGTAAAGAACCGAAAGGGTTAAGAAGGCGATCGGGTTCATTTACTTGGGGGGACTCAGACGAGAAAGATCTACCGTGGATTTTTTTGGGTCAAAGCAAGAGGAAGACTTTTCTAAACCGGTTGGAAAGAAGCTCGCCTGCTTGCGGCGCTGAGAAGGTGAGAGCTTTTAAAGTGGATTTTAATCGGATAAAGTTTGATGAGGATGATGTTGGCGTTCAACAGGTTGGCGTTTTCCCTTTTTTTAATATATGACCATCCTCGGTGTTTCTTAAAAAGTGTCCTTTTACTCTTGCAAACACATTCTGTGACTTTTCTTGACATCGTGCGATGAGAGACTGAAAATATGTACATTTTAGTCCAGTTAAAACCAGTCAACCTTTTATGGAATGCAGCCTAAGTTAATGGAATTTTCTTTTTGCAAACATTTACTCTGGGGGCCTTTCTAAAAGAAAGATGCCAGTCGGATTTGCTATTTGCGATGAAAAATAGGTCTTAAAAAGGTTCCATTCACGTATTTATTCGTTTTGTTCTTAAGTTTGCCTCACGTGCGAGGTCACCATGATCTGGTAATTAAATGAATGCAAACGTGCGTCAGATTGACTTTACTACCAGATCCAACATTTCCATCAGAAAAGCCTAACTCTAAATCTTCTAATCTTCTAAACCACGTTTTCAGGACGCAGAAGTGCGGAAAAGTGACTGACGTTTGCGGGCTAGTATGTCTGGCAGCAGAGCTTTACAAGAGGCACAGGGAGGATGATGCCCTCACCTTGACCCCTTGACCCCTGGACCCTAAACCCCATCTCTGGTCTGGGTTAGTCTGGAATGTTAACACCATGTGAGCGATGACCCGTTCAGCCTAGTAGGCTGCCTCCAAAATCCTCCACCTCCCCCTATTTCGGCTTTTCATTTTTTTCCGGGGGGGGGGAAGAATCAGCAACTTAATACTGTGTGTGTGTGTGTGTGTGTGCGGACTCATGGTCAAGCGTGTTACCGTGTGGTTCTCCAGGTTGTGTTTCCGTTTGGTTTGTTTTTGGCCTGTTCACCACGGGTTTCGATCTCGACAGTGTGTTAAGTGTAGTTAAGGTGGCTTTGGCTCTTTAATGATTAACCATGTTTTAATCTATACCTGTGCTAAACCATCACAAGGTTTACAGATGCTCTCTAGTTTGACAAGTCCTAAGTATATGGAGCAGGAAGACTTTATAATGGAAGCTGTAGGACACAACTTTCTTAGATGTTTAGAAACGCATCAATGATGCATTGTTAACAATACATATTTGGTAAAGAAATCTAAAATTAACTATACAGGCTTCAAGACTGGAGTATCTGTCCAGGATTGGAGACTTAACAGTATGATGGTGTCTACTGAATGTTGGGTTTGATAACACCACAGTTTGCATAGCATGAGTATTAAATATCGTCCAAGTAATTGTGTCCATAAGTAACTTGAGCCAAGATGTGGCCTCTTTGGGCAAAACCTTTCATTTCTGAAAGGTGTGGCTTCCTGATCACATTCAATGTAGCAGTAACCAACTAGAAAACCTGCACCAGGTACAGGGTGGAGGAATATCAGATCACAAAGAAGATTCACTGGGAAATGACATTGAAGGACAAATGATATATAAAATACACCATTTACCTGATGTGACTAGGAGGGTTTTTGGACCAAAGCTGTGATCAGAAACAAACTCACTGAGTTGATTCTTTCCTGAAGTGTTCATAAGGCAAGGCTCTGTGTCAGGATGTTACTAGCTCATCCCAAGACGCAAATAATTCCTTAAAAGTACATCAACAACAGGAGAGGTTTCAGCACGATTCACGTCCCTGTTTTTGTAGGTCATGATACTGCTAAGTTATTCTTTTCAGCTCCTGTATTGTTAACTAATCCCAGCCAGGGCCTCAGGTCCACTGCTCTGCCAGGTCCTTGTTAAAAGGGGATCTTAACAGCATTCACCCTGTTGAGAAGATGGTGCTTCTCTCTACTCATTATTGAACATGTTGTGTTTAATCTACGAGGTGTACCGGTACCTGGTTGCTATGAAACAACTGGATTCATTTGAAAGGTTAATGGACTAAAGTCAAAATGGCACGTTTCAAAATCGATGAAATGCCAACCCTGCCGCTTGTCTAAAAGTGGGCTCTTGTATCTCAGGAAGGATAAGATAAGAAAACCTTTATTTGTCCCCCAGAGGGGGGAATTGCAGTAAAGGCTGTAGTGGCTGTGGAGTGAATAAAATAGATCTGCTCCTGAACACCATGATAGATCTGTGCCTGAACACCATGATAGATCTGCTCCTGAACACCATGATAGCTCCCTGTCTGAACACCATGATAGATCTGCTCCTGAACACCATGATAGCTCCCTGCCTGAACACCAAGCAGGTTATACCTGGAAAGGCCACTGGACAAGAGGAGACTTGACTGTGTGTCATGAGCATGCTGGGACTTGCTGGCAGCTGCCTTGCTGCTGGAGCACAGCTGGGTCTGGAGCACAGCAGGGTCTGGAGCACAGCAGGGTCTGGAGCACAGCAGGGTCTGGAGCACAGCTGGGTCTGGAGGGTAGAGTGGAGATCTAACGGCTCACTGACCCATCCAGTCAGCCCCAGAGATGGTCAGGTCTGTGGGCATTCTGAACACCTGCTTAGCTGGAAGCTTCTTAGGAGATTTATAGCAATAGAGTTTATGCTCATGTGAACCCACATTTTTAAACAGTCACATTCTGTACAACTACTGTCTTTCAATACGTTTTAGTTGTTTTTTTTAACTTGGCTAACTAGATTTTCCTTTCATCAGTTCTTGTCCAGTTTTGAATCCCTCCTTTCCCATTTCTTGCTTGTTTGCATCCCACAGGTAGAGTACTGTCCGTCGAAGACTCACCTTAAATTTGTAAACTGTTCAGCTGAATGCTCTTACTGTTCTTCCTTTGGCACATATTGGTTTCTCACAATGTATGTTTCATAATCTATAAACCAGCTATGTTCAGGGTCTATCACGTTGCTATCCTCAGTAACCGATGCTCTCTTTGGTCACTTTGGATAAAAGCGTCTGCTAAATGAATAAATGTAAACATAAATGTATCTCGTTCTCTCCCTCCCCCCCCCAGAGCGCCCGCTCACCTCCCTCACCATGAGCTGGAGCTTCCTGACGCGTCTGTTGGACGAGATCTCCAACCACTCCACCTTCGTGGGGAAGATCTGGCTGACCGTGCTCATCATCTTCCGCATCGTGCTGACCGCTGTGGGCGGGGAGACCATCTACTATGACGAGCAGAGCAAGTTCGTCTGCAACACCCAGCAACCCGGGTGTGAGAACGTGTGCTACGACGCCTTCGCCCCGCTCTCTCACGTCCGCTTCTGGATCTTTCAGGTACCCGGAGGAACCGAGAGGGTTGACTGTGGACAACATGTTAAAAAAAAAAAAAAACACAACAAAACAAGTGTTCATTTAAAAACATACAGGGTGTCAAAAAAAGGAACTTTTAAAGAATACTGTAAAACCAAGAGTGATGGAAGAAGAATATTTTATTTATCAATGCAATTCAATTTGAATTTGAATACGCAATTCAAAATTCCTGTTTTTTTAATCACTCTGTAGTAATAATTCACACAAGCACAGGGGTTCAATGTGAAGGAGCCTTTGTTTGTTATATGTAGTTTTAAATACTACTTTTTTAGTGAATTTGAGTTCAGCACACCTACTTACAAAGCATCTGCCCTCCAGGTCATAATGATCACCACCCCCACCATCATGTACCTGGGGTTCGCCATGCACAAGATCGCCCGCATGGATGATGCCGAGTACAGGCCGCCCGGTCACCGGCAGGGCAAGAAGAAGATGCTGCTGGTCAGCCGGTCGGTTGCCAGGGACTACGAGGAGGCGGAGGATAACGGCGAAGAGGATCCCATGATCGCAGAGGAGATCGAGCTGGAGGAGAAGAAGAAGGAAGCAGGTGGAGAGGAGGGGTCAAAGATGGAGGATATGTTGGGGTGTTTGGATGTGGGAAGATGTTCCTGTGCTCCAGTAGCACATCAGTAGTCACGTCATGCGTGTCTCTTTGTTGAAGAACGTCTCTGATCTTGGGGCTGGAATTCGGATACTGGGAACTGTGACGCTAATTTATCTGGATGCTAATTTAGCTGGATGTTAATCTAACTGGATGCTAATTTAGCTGGATGCTAATCTATATGGATGCTAATTTAGCTGGATGCTAATCTATCTGGATGCTAATCTAACTGGATACTAATTTAGCTGGATGCTAATCTATATGGATGCTAATTTAGCTGGATGCTAATCTATCTGGATGCTAATTTAGCTGGATGCTAATTTAGCTAGATGCTAATCTAACTGGATGCTAATTTAGCTGGATGCTAATTTAGCTGGATGCTAAACCTGTGTGTGTGTGTGTGTGTTTAGGCTCTGTGTTGAAGCATGACGGCCGTCGCCGGATCCAGCGGGACGGTCTGATGAAGGTGTACGTGTGCCAGCTCATCTCCCGCACCGCCTTCGAGCTCTCCTTCCTGTTCGGCCAGTACGTCCTGTACGGCTTCGAGGTGGCGCCGTCGTACATCTGCACGCGCTCGCCCTGCCCGCACACCGTCGACTGCTTCGTGTCTCGCCCCACGGAGAAGACCATCTTTCTGGTCGTCATGTACGTGGTGTCCGCCCTCTGTCTCCTCATCACCGTCCTGGAGATCTTTCACCTGGGCGTGGGAGGGATCCGAGACACCTTCAGGCGCCGCGCCGTCCGGCGCCCCCCTCCGCCAGGCCCGCGTGGACCCCACCCCCGGGGGAGGCTCCCGGGCTCGATTCCGGCCTCTGCCCCTCCTCGGTACCACTCGGCCATGAAGAAGGAGCCTCGGGCGGGCCAGAAGGCTGATCCTCTGGGAGATTCAGGCAGGGAGAGCCTGGGAGATGATCCATCTGCTCCTGGGTACCTGGAGCACCTGAAGAGGCATCTGAAGATAGCCCAGCAGCATCTGGACCTGGCTTACCAGAACCAGGAGGGGGAGGGCAGCTCAGAGAGGAGCAACAGTCCAGAATCCAACAACGCTGCCACTGCTGCGGAGCAGAATCGACTGAACTTCGCCCAAGAGAAGGAGGCTGAGGCAGGGGGGAAAGGTAAAAGACTGAGTAGGGGGGGTGGGTGGGCGACTCTGGGATGAAGTTACATCATTTGAATCGCCGTACGCCCTCAGGGCTTGAAGTGAAACTTTTCTTTTTGCGTGGCAGTACTGGTGTTCTACTTTCAAGAAGTTCATTCTGGAGCGTCCACTGAAATGTTGGCTAATTTGAACCAATCGATAATCTTCATTAAGGTTAAGAACATAAACGTTGAGCGTTCTCTACATATACCAGACGGTATGCTAATTAGCGAGCGTTTTCTGAAGAAATTCAAACCGGTCACACCATAACTATTATTTGTATCAATGCGTAAATGATCAAAATGGTCGCAATTCATAGCTCTGGACTTATTTTCTTCTCTTTTTGTTTTGCGAGCGTGCGTGTGTGTGGATGTGAACACACTGTCTAATATGTCTTTTCCTCCCCTAGGAGTTTTTGCCTGAATGGGCTTCCTGTGTCTGTCTGCCCTACCCCCATTCCCTGGCCCTCCTAGGACCAGCCAGCACATATGGGAAAGCAGTCAGAGGACTGGAGTGTGTGTGTGTCTGTGTGTGTGTGTGTGTGATGTGAGACCGTGCCTCGCAGTATTTAAGGGCCAGAACAAAGTGTCAAGATGAAAGTGAACAGTCCTGGGTGTGTGGCATCAGAGTCATCAGGGATCAAGAGGCTGACAGTGGCTTCAAAGTTCCCAACTTTCTGTGGAGTTTCTGGGGAGTGTGTGCAAGGTACGTGTGTGTAAAGTACGTGTGTGTGTAAAGTACATGTGTGTAAGGTACGTGTGTGTGTGTGTGTGTGTGTGCAGAGCTGTTTTGGCATGTGCTATTCCATGTGGCTTATCCATGCTCCAAGCAAGTTACAATCACTCACTCTTTCATATTGGCCAATCAGATACCTGGGAAATGCTTGAATCATGAACTGGCTACAACTGGTTTCCAAGTTCTATCGTTTCAGACTTTTCATTTGAACTTTAGACGTCAACTAATCCATTCTGGGGTCGTTTTGTTCTCATTATTTTAGTCCAAAAAACGAACCAAAGAACCGGCCTACATGATTCCGTTCGTTTGTACTGTGAGTTTTCAACTGGAAGCAGTTTTCATGCTGGCCAAACTGATTTGATTTTCCTATTGGATGTGTTAGTTTGCGACAAGTACCGTTTTGTAAAATGTTTTTTCAGATTTTCGAATATATATATATTTTATGGTGTACCCCTATGACAAGAAATACCACAGCTGTTTTCATGTTCAGTATCATTTATATTTAAGCAGTTTTTTTCTTTCTTGTTTTTTTTCTTTTGTACTTCCTGGTTGCGAGCGAAGGCTGTCAGTTGTCTCTTAACTGTCTTTTCCTGTGTTACTCCTTTCCTGATATGCAATCAAGTCTAAACATGCCATGTTTGGTCCTGGGATTGATTAACCTGGAATGTTCTCTTCACTTGCACGAGCCCTTCGCCTCAGTATGTACAACACGATCAGAGGAGGTGGGAGTACTTATGGAGCCACACCTGTCCTTGAACTCCAGGTAGCTGATAACGATCTTTACATTAGTACATAATGGAACACCATGAAGTGGAACGATGGATCGGCTCTCCTGTCACAGCCTGTCTGATTATCTGTTCTCTGATGTGACAAGAAGCTTTGAAACTGGAGTGTTGTGGGGGGGGGGGGTGCTTACCATTGAAATACTGCCATGTCTGGGTACAGGAGGGGTGGGGTCTTGTTCATGCTTTGGTATGTGTTTTGGCAAATGTTGTAATCTGTTACTGTAGATTTATTATTTTGTGTCCAGAGTTTCAAATAAATGAATAAATATTTTGAGCAGAGCCCGTGTTTTCTCTGTTGTTCTCTGCAGGTGCTTCTTAATGAATTAGAATGTTGTTGAAAGGTTTGTCATTGATTTCAGCAATTCAACTCAAATTGTGAAACATGTGTATTAAATATTAAAAATAAATGTAAATAATTTCAGTGCTAACAGATTGAAGCAGTTTAAGGATCTTTTGGATGATTTTTGGCACAATGAACAGAAACCCACCAACTCAGTATCTTAACAAATTAAAATATGGTGCCATGCCAATCAACTCAAAACGCCTGCAAATGTTTCCTGAGTGTTGTAATGTGGTCTCTGGGTTTGGTTCCCTAGGTTTCACAATCATGGGTCAGACCGCTGACCTAACAGAGGTCTGGAAGACAATCATTCACCCTTCACAAGGAACGTAAGACACAAACATCTAGCTGTAGAGAGAGGGCTGTATCCAAGCATGTTAACTGGGGCCTGCTAACCATGATCTGGCTATCTGGTGACCAGCCACCTCAGGACACAGCCTGGTTTGGGGGATAAATGTTTGGTTTGTGACGTGGGGGGTCAGGTGGTGGATCATAAGCTGTACGGAAGCCGGGCAGAGTTTGACGGCACCATTGACCGCGTGCTGGAGGAGTTTGGGGTGGAGGTGGTCTGTCTGGCCAGCTTCATGAGGATCCTCACAGGAACCTTCGTCAGGAAATGGAACGGTGGGACGGTTCGAAGTGGACCTTTCTTCCCCATTCCCCCCACATCCCCTCCAGAGATGTTGTACTGATGTGTGTGTTTGTTTTGGATCATTCTTTTTCCTGCAGGTAAACTGCTGAACATCCGTCCCTGCTGCCCTCCTTCAAGGGGGTGAACGCCCAGAAACAGGCGTTGCAGGCGGGGTCCCGGGTCACTGGCTGCACCGTGCACTTTGTGGCTGTAAGTACAGACAGCATCCCTAACATGGAGACATCACTTCATACCTCCACAGCAGCCCTGTTAAGAGTCCAGCCTCACTCATTCAGAGTGTGGATGGGCAACAGCTAGTCATCATGGTCAATGCAGGGCATGGAGCTGAAACTGAATGATCAGCTTTGACAGGACAGTCTGATTTTGCCCAAAACTGATCCGACCAGTTCAAGATGAATCTGCATGCGAAGGGCTTTAGAATGTGCCGGAATGTTTGCTTGTATGTAGTTGTTACCAAGGCGCCTTTTCAAAACTATGACCGCAACAATTCAACGATGCTGTTTCTGTCAATGTTTACAAGGTGGCTTTAACACTTCTGCAATTCCATAATTGTTAGTCTACCTACCTGGAACCAAACATGATTAATATCTTTAAGCTGTTTTCCTTATCTACAAATCCCATTTGGACCATTGTTATAAATTATCTGTCCCACATTCCTGCTGTGATTATGCTAGTAAGAATACTATTTTAGTCCTAATGGGTTTTGTCATTTGACTGGGTCAAGGTTTCATCCCTGCCTGTTTACACTGGAACACTTAATAGATCTGTGGAGATGTGATGTCGGTGTTCTTGCATTAAAACTTGCACTGTTGAACTTGCAAATCAAATTTTTTTTAATAAAAAACAAATAAAAGATTATTCTCACAAGGACATTACTCCAAAACAACACTGGACAATAGATTAGACGTATTGTAAATTTGTTTGAACAGAACATGTTTTGTACCTTTGGCAGTGCACGATAACCTTGTGACTCATGGCTACGTTTACAGACGTCTAAATTCTGAACACAACATTCACAAAGTCCCTTCCACTGAACTCCAGCTCACTGCAGTGTTACTGTGCTGCAGCGGGGGTTGAGAGGGGGAAGTGGCAGAGTGGCAGGTGAAGGCTGTGGTCACGTGTGGAAGCGTAGCACAGACAAGCTCTCTCTCCCAGCTCTTTGAGAGAGACAGGACGCCCCCTGCATGTCCATGAAGCATTACAAGGAAAAGCGTGGACAAACACAGTTTTGAGAAAGACTGCGTATTTCCGTTTGTTGGTTTTTCATACACATGCAGTTAACAATTTCAACCAAATGTGCAAAAACACTGCTCGCTTTGAATTTAAACGCTTATTTATTTGGGGGGGGGGGGGGGGTGTTAAGGGGGGGGGTGTAGTATGGGGTTGTGGGATGGAGGATCGGGTGGGGGGTGAGGAGAGCTGGGAGAGGGGAGGAGTAACCCTGGTGGTTACACTGGCAGCATTACATCACTGGCAGGATGGACCTGGTTGGACCTCATGCAGCTGCAGAAGGTGCCCATACGCCTCAACACCTTCCGCAGACCTTTAGCCTGCCGACGCCACCAGCTGGAGACGGAGACAAAGGCACAGGAAGTGAGGTAGCGCAGGAGCAGGATGAGAAGAGATACAGTGGAAAACAAGTGCGTGGGTGTGTCCTCTGAAGACAGACAGGACAACAGGGGAAGTGATCCAGGAATTTGGACTCCACCTCTTCCTGGACAGTACAAACTTCCATTCTTTCTCTACACTGAACTGGTAATGCACCTTTTGGTCTGGACATGGGCTCTTCTGGACACAGGGCTCTGCTCCTGAATACCATCCAGGCTTTGCTCCTGCTCTCTCTCCTCCTCTTCCTCCACATCAGGACACTCAACCTACAGGATTACCAGACTTCTCAGCAAAGGTTTCCGGACCAACAGATGCTGAGATAAGGAAGACACTAAGCTAATCTTTAAGGTAGGGAACACTCTAAACTCTCAGGGTTTGTTCACCATGGTGACATGAGGGCAAGGACGTGTGATCCATTGGCTAAACTAAAAGCTATTTGCAGTACTGCTTACTGCCACAGGAAGGTGGAGAGAGGCAGAGGACCATCACAGAGGGTTTCACTTACATAGGAGTGAGGCAGCTGTCCAAGTTCTTCTTCCTCCATGGGCTGGTACACATGGGGTCCACCGAACCTGTCCATCAGATTCACATTCATTTAGCAGTGGCACGAAGATGCAGTAGGAACGTGGGCAGGTGAAGTGAGTCAGATGTGGTGTTGTGCACACTTACACCATAGCCGTCTCTAGTTGGCCCTCCAGATGTTTGTTCTTCAGGGTCAGCTCCTGAACACACACTCAAGGTCAAGAATGAAAGCGCCAACACTGTTGTCATAATGTCAATGGTAAAGAAAAACAATGAAATAATGAACTCTACTATACCTGTATAGCAGCGATGTACACTTCAAATGGACTTTGTAAGCATTTGATGATCAGCGATTTCTACAAGTGAAAGAGAAACACACATCAAACCCTTTTTGTAATAACACTTTTTGTAGAAAACCACAAGCAGGACTCTGCCAGGGCAGGAAAGTTCTTCCAGAAAGTTCTTCCAGAAACTCTGTCTGATATTACATATGTAGACAGATCCTACCTCATGTGTGTCCTGACTGCTCTGGTCAAGGGAGATTTGGTAATCCTCCAGTTGTTGCTGAGTCAAACCACAAGCAGTCAATCATTTGTTTTTCATTTTGAAACGTGTATTTGTGTGTTTATATGTGTGTGTGTGTGTGTGTGTGTGTGTGTGTGTATGCGTGTGTGTGTGTATGTGCGTGTGTGTGTGAAAAGTTAATGATGAGATACCTCTAGGGCCTGCTGTGTGTTCATCAACTGGGCAATCTTGACCGTCTTCTTCTCACTCTCTGATAAGATGGACGACATCTGAAACAGAAAGAGTTCAACTCAGTGTTTCCTACAAACTAGCTGATGAGCTCTGTCCATACCTACAGGTAGTCATTTAGAATTACCTCACTGCTGATCCTGTCACACTGGGCTTTCAGAACCAGGTTCTCTACCTCCTTCAAAAACAGAATTTTTTAAAGATTAGAGACGATAATGACGTCGTTTTATTTATTTAAGTGCTGTGGAGTTAGAAATCTGTGAGGATGTTGTTGTAGATTGAGGCAAAAGCACGTCTTGTGTGCTCCTGAACATTCCACACACCCACCATCTTTTGGAAGCGTTTCTGCTGGGTGGCGTCATCCGTCTCTGCAGAGGCTCCGTGGACGTCCTCCACGTCATCCTCCAGGTTCTCCAACTCTTGCAATTTCCCGCTGAGACTGAAAAAGTCCAAACACAAAACTATGATGAATGTTTACATTTTTTCATTTATCAGACGCTCTTATTCAGAGTGACATACAGTATTGGCTTGAGTATTGCCTTTTTAAAATGTTATGCACTATGTTATGGGTCAATTTCAGTTATTTCTGTTTCGACTAAAGTACCGCTTATTCATTCATTTTCTTCCTACAATTTTGTGACTTTTACTCAAAGTTGAGGTCCCTAATAATTCACATTTCATGAACATAAACAATCTGTAAAACATGAATAATCGTGTGCATACTAGTTGACCTTGCAAACTATAGGCTGGTGTTGTATGGGGACCTTGATGAGCTTCCTGTTAGTAGTCCTGTAGTTTATAGATGATTGAACCTGTGTGTCAGCTACTAAGTGATTCATTGCACTGAATGGGTTGATTGACAGTTCATGATTAAGTCATTAATGTACAGACTGCCTGTGTGTATGCACATATCTGTCTATCTATCTATCTATCTATCTATCTATCTATCTATCTATCTATCTATATGTGTGTGTGTCTATGTGCGTGTGTGTTTTTCTTAATTAATGTTGCAAAAACACTGTTTTTGTTAGTGTGATATCAGAACTGTGTGGCCTAGTGCTTTATGTGAATTTTCATGCTAGCTTCTTGCTAAGTCCTGATTTGTTAGGATGTTTGATTGCATGTGGATTGATTTGACATTTAACACTGAAACAGCTGTATAAGTTTATAATGTTATCTACACACACACACATACACACACACACATACACACACATACACACATACACACACACACACACACATACACGCACATACACACACACACACACATACACACACACGCATACACGCATACACACATACACACACACACACACATACAAACACACAAACACATACATACACACACACCTCCACACACACACCTCCACACACACATACACACCTAAACACACACACGCACACCCATACACACACACACATACACACGCACACACACGCACACACACACACACACACACACACACACACTGTGGTGTGAGGAATTACACCATAGTCATGTTAGACCCACTTACAAGGAATGGCATCTGCACTACAGACCTGTGGCCACTAGATGGGGCGCTATCCTTGTTTGGCCACAGTGCCTTAGGTGGGCTCATGTTGTTTACCAAACCTACGTAATGAAAAAGAACTGGCTCGATGTCTCCTAGCTCCAGCCCAGTAATGTCAAGTCTGTCTGCCAACAGTCCAGGACATGACCTCAGACCTATTGTGTTTGTTCATGACACCATAGTGATGAATTAGTGTGCGCACCTTTGTGGGTGTACGTTAGCATTCGCCTACATGTTTTTTTGGTGTGCGCGCATGCATGTGCACGGGAGTAGGGGAGCGCGTGTGTTTGCGCACACGTGCGTTCGCTATTGCGAGACAACGAACGAGGCTCATTGGTGACGTGAAAAATGTGATGAATCCAGAGCACAGCTGTCGGTTCGAGGCTGGGAGGCAGAGACTGTCCCGTCACCTGGCAGGGAGCTGGCAGGGGGGAGGGGAGGGGAGGGGGGAGCTGAGAACTGAGGGGAGTAGGGAACAGAGCAGGTGGAGGGAGGGCTGAAGAGAGTGAGCCGTCACTTAAGAGAAGTCAGCTTTATCTGAGTCTTCAGATGCACCAGAGGAGCAGAGATGACAGCAGTGAACCCTTCACAGGTCACAGAATAAAAAATAAAACGACTTTTCTCATTCTCTCTCTCTTCCTGTTAGCTCCTAGGCGTCTTCAAAGAATCTCTCTCTCCCACCCCCTCCACCCTTCACACCTTTTCTGACGCTATCTCTTTGATACAGCCCCCTCAGCCCCCACCTTGCAGCCCCCCCTCCCCCTCCTCCCCCTCAGCCCCCACCTTGCAGCCCCCCCCTCCCCCTCTGCCCCCCCCATCCCTTCTGCCCCCCTCTGCCCCCCCCATCCCTTCTGCCCCCCCTCCTCCTTCTCCCCCTCAGCCCCCCACCTTTCAGCCCCTCCCCCTCTGCTCCCTCTGCCCCCCTCCTCAGCCCCCCCTCACCTCTCCCGGGGTAAGTGTAAGCTGACCCCAGATCCCGGAGCCCTTCAAAGTGGTTGGAGCTCAGCCTGTTAATGCCACATGATCCACACAGGGCTGGCTGTAGGCTGTCCTGCCGTGCGAGGACGCTTCACACACCGCTCAGCCTCATTCATCCCCAGATGAAACTTTCGGCTCTCCGGATCTCGTGTTACATTGATTGGCTTTTGTGAGGATGTGACAAGATATTCCATCACTGGCACCAAGAGATTCCATCACTGGCACTGTTGCACCAAGGTAAGCCAAGAAATTAGTTGATCGAATTCTATTTTGGGGTTTTACGTAAGAGCTATTCATAGTTATTGTATACAAATTGAATAGAATTCACCTAGTAACTTGGTAAGGCGCTTTTGTAAAATATTATAGATGTATTTTCATCACAGTTGGTGCGTAAGACAAACTGTAAGACCGCTGGTTTCTGTGATTCAACACTTTAAATGCTTTTGCTGCATGAGAACTAGACTGAGAATACAATAACAGTTGTAGCAATGATGGTATTTAACACGATAATTCATCGTTTAACGTGAAAGTATAACATAATAAAGTTCACAAGTTATGATAGATGAGAAACCATAAGGACGTGAGTTCCCCAACTTACAAACTACAACCTTCAGTTTGCAGTCTGAACGTGTGCCAGACTGGATAGCTCAATGTTGCCGTTGGTGATGGACCAGAAGCTTCCGGAAGCCTTGGAGGATTCCGCCAAGACCCTCGAACACAAGCAGGACCCCTGAGGGTGTGAGAGCTTCTCAGTCACCGCTCCTCCAGAACACCTTCACACTCCAAACACCAGCTCCCTAACTTAGCCTGCTCACGGACAAGTCCCAAGTCTTGGAACAGCCAACAAAATGGCCGACATCAGCGAAGCTCACAATGGCCCTTCCAACATCCCCTCCAAACGGGCTAAAGTCGCCAACCTAGACCGGGTAGAACCGGCCCCCGGGACGAAGGAAAGCGCGTCCCCCACCGACGCCCCCCCGATCTTCCTCCGCAGACTCCGCAAAGCAGCTGTAGGCGCAGGATGTGACATCAGGTTGAGGGTGTCGGTGGGGGGGCACCCGTGCCCCAGCCTGTGCTGGTACCATAACGACGAGGAGCTGCCACCCCCTGCTGGTGAAGGGGACGCGGGGGGGCTTTGGATCAGGGACTGCAAGCCTGGCGACGCCGGCCTCTACACATGCGTGGCCACCAACAGCCTCGGCGAGGCCAGGTCCAGTGCTCTGCTGGCGGTCATGGACCTGGGAGAAGGTGAGGGGGGGGGGATGGGATGGGGTGGGGTGGTGGTGGTGGTGGGGGGGGGGGGTGTTCGTGAACAAACGAAACCAATGGATGAACGACATGTTTGTCCATCTGTCAGAAGTGGCGTAGCGTAGCGTGTGTTTTATATTTCCATGTATTCATTTAGCAGACGCTTTTATCCAAAGCGACTTACAGTAAGTACAAGGGACATTCTCCCTGAGGCAAGTAGGGTGAAGTACCTTGCCCCAAGGACACAAAGTCCACCATAGCCACAGCCGGGGGCTTGATCTCACAACCTTCCGTTCATGAGGCCAACGCCTTAACCCGTTGAGCCATCTGACTCCCCGTGGTTGCTGGTGTTGTGGTTGCTGTTGTGATGGACGAGATCTGTCATCGCGGTCTTCCCATGATCTCACACCAGCTGGAGACTTTAGGTTTGGGTTGAGGTTGAGGAAGTTTTCCGGTCTCTTTCTGTGAGTGGCTGCATGCTGCCTCAGAAGAGCTGATCTCTCAAATCTGGTGGTGGGGGTCTAAACTGAGGGTGCTTAGGGTGGGCTTTCTCACACACACACACACACACACACACACACACACATTCAGTACACACACACACACACACACACACACACACACACACACATTCAGTACACACACACACACACACAAACGCACACAAACGCACACAGATGGAGAGCAGAGTCATAATTATCCTGCTGGTATAAAAAGCAGGTGTATATTTGGATGTGTTGGCTCACGGCGCTGGCCCCTCGTCTGTCTCTGGCCTGGCAGGTGAACAACACGAGGAGGCTGCAGGCCAGATGTACAGGCCAGGCTAGCTCTCCTCCCAGGCCTCCCTGTTCTCAGAGAGACAGTCTGGAGATGGAGCTTCTGACAGCAGGAATCTGACACACAGATAGGCCTCCTGGAAGAGCGGTCCTCTCCTTCTCTGCCCTCCGGTTAGACGTGAGGGACGTCAACCAGACGTCATGCTCACTGTACCCCCCCCCCCCCCGACGCCGCTCTCTCTCTCTGCTGCACCCCTCAACCCCCCTCTGTCCCTGACAACCTCCCTCCCTCCCTCCCTCCCTCCCTCCCCCCCCCTCCCTCTCTCTGCCTCTGACGTCTCTGGCTTCTGTTTGAGTCTCTCAGCTTATCACACGTCTCCCACACCATTCCTGACAATCTCTCCCTCTCTCCCCCCCTCACACACACTGTCTACCTCGCTCTCCCTGCCTCCCCCCTCTCTCTCGGTGACGTGACTGTGACTAGCCCCCCCCCCTCCTCTCCTTGTGCCCACCCTCTCTGATGAAAGTGGGGTCCTAATGTTCTCCTCCTCCCAGACCGTGCAGGCTGAGGCCAGCTGTCCTATCACTCAGCACCTTCTCTCTCTCTCCCTCTCTCTCTCTCCCCCCTCTCTCTCTCTCTCTCTGTCCTCTCTCTCTCCCTCTCTCTCTTCCCCCTCTCTGTCTCTCTCTCTCTCCCTCTCTCTCTCCCCCTCTCTCTCTGTCTCTCTCTCTCCCTCTCTCTCTCTCTCTCTCTCTCTGTCTCTCTCTCTCTGTCTCTCTCTCTGTCTCTCCCTCTCTCTCTCTCTCTCTCTCTCTGTCTCTCTCTGTCTCTGTCTCTCTCTCCCTCTCTGTCCTCTCTCTGTCTCTCTCTCCCCTCTCTCTCTCCTTCTCTGTCTCTCTCTGTCTCTCTCTCTCTCTCCCTCTCTCTCTCTCTCTGTCCTCTCTCTCCCTCTGTGTCTCTCTCTGTCTCTCTCTCTCTCTCCCCTCTCTCTCTCCCTCTCTCTCTCTCTCTCTCTCTCCTCTCTCTCTCTCTCTCTCTCTCTCCCTCTCTCTCTCCCTCTCTGTCTCTCTCTGTCTCTGTCTCTCTCTCTCTCTCCCTCTCTCTCTCTGTCTCTCTCTCCCCTGTCTACAGCACCTCTCTCCCCCCAGGGTGTATTTATAGTGTGGTATGTGCCAGCGGCCTGGTATGAAAGCATGTGTGTCATGTTACACAGGCACACGTTGCTGATAAGTATAGCCTCTGACACTGAGGGATCAGAGGCATGCTAGCCACAGGCTAATGCTTGCTTCATCAGCGTGACGAAGTGTGTGTGTGTGTGTGTGTATGTTTGCATGTGTTTGAGAGAGAAAGAGGCAGACAGACAGTCAAGGAGAAAGAATTGGAGAGAGAGAGATGGAGAGAGGGAGATGGAGAGAGGGAGATGGGGCGGGGGGGGAGACAGATTGGTGGATGAAAACATGATAAAAAGACAGACAGCTTGACAGACAGACAGGCAGAGACAAAATAAAACAGAGAGAGTGAGACGCCTCTGTCCCCTTTAAGATATCAGCGGCTGGGATCCGACCAATCACGCGGCTGACTGCGTTTCAGGGTCTGTGAACTTGATGTCATCTGTTGCTCCAGGATGCTGGCCTTACTGACTCACCTAGAGATGCATTAGCATCTGCTGTTTACATATCTGACCCAGCAGCATGAGGGGAGTCCAGCCCTCCATCTCACTTGGACAGCCTGTGGCTCTGTGTGTCCAGGGAGAGAGATGATGACAAAGACGGCAACAGAAGGAGACATGAAGGAACAACAATCCCATGGAGAGCTAGTCTAACCCATTTCGTGTCGCTGCAACATAATAACTTGGTTAGCCTTCGCTCAAAGCCACCGATCTAAACCCGATAAACGTCGGCCATCTTGCTTTTCGGCATCGTGTTTGAATGTCAGCTACAATACAAACATACAGTAATATTAGAATGAGCTGGACCTCTTCCCCTCCACCAAAGTTGTCCCCCAATCTCCCCCACCGCCCCCCCCCCCCCACCCCTCCCAAAGCTTCCTCCTCAGTTCGCAGGTTCAAACATAGTAACTCATGACTTCATGTGAATTTACGTAGCTCAGTGATGCTATGTGTGTAGCATGGTCACATTGATTTGGAGTCACAAATCCACCCCCCCCCCCCCCAAAATACATTTACTGTAGGTTTATGTCTTGGATGTAAAATTAACTAGATGAACATGTAAAAATGTCTTACAACTTGTCCCTGAGGCTTCTGTGATCTTTCATTTGATCTTCAGTAAACTGGTATCCATTTTTATCCCAGAGAATATAACCTCTCTCGAATTTAGATGAGTTGTAAGTACTATTTTAAATGATATATTTACTTAGGGAAGCTGTATATGCCACAACAAAGTTAGTCTACTTTTAAAAGGTTTGTCAAAGTTACAAGCTTGTTACTAGATTCATGCTGACGTTTGTTTTGGGTTTGAAACCTGTTGAAGCTTTCAATGAACTGTCCATTGCCTTCTTGCAAATGGATTCAGAGTGACTGGAAACTATAGCTGACAGGACAGTGGAGGTCATCCTGTCTGTGTGTGTGTGTGAGTGAGTGTGTGTGGGTGTGTGAGTGTGTGTGTGTGTGTGTGTGTGTGTGGGTGTGTGTGTGAGAGAGATTGAGTGAAAGACATAGTGTAGAAGTATAGAATGTGCTTCACAGGTCATCCTGCCCGTGTGTGTGTGAGTGAGTGTGGGTGTGTGAGTGTGTGTGTGTGTGTGAGAGAGAGAGAGTGAGTGAAAGACAGTGTAGAAGTATAGAATGTGCTTCACAGAGTGTTTCAGTGTCTGTGTGTGTGTGTGTGTGTGTGTGTGTGTATAATCCCCAGCTCATGAGTACATACAGGGAGAGCAGGGTCTGTTCTGTAACCAGCTTTGGACTGAGAGGGGGGGTCTGGGTTTGGGATGGGGGAGGTTGGGGGGGGGGGGGGTGACACCCCCACTCAAAATAGAAGCCTTGTCCTGGCGGGTGTCGGGAGTAAGGGGGAGCACCGTGGAGAGAAAGAAAAGAGAAAGAAGAAGAGAAAGAACGCTGGGAGAGAAGCTGAACCAAGAGGGCTGCTATAGCGGCAGCCATCTTAGGACCTTCACCCTCATCTTGGCCACGACGCGCGCAGAAGCCATTTTATGGAGCTCCGGTTTCACCACAGTAAGAGCTGGGAGATAACCCGCATTCCAACAGGGGGGGGTGGGGGGGGTGGGGGGGAGGCATCTTGATGAGGTCCTCCTTATCCTAGTGGGTGTCCCCCTGTGTCAGCACTGGAAGAAGAGAGGAGAGAGGAGGAAGGAGGAGAAGAGAGGGGTACTGCTCTCGAGGGGAGGGGGGTCTGAGAGGGGACAGTGGGAGGAACAGAGCGAGGGGGGGGAGTCCTGGTTTAAGAGAGAAAGAGGAAAATAAAGGAAAACTCGGGCAGGACATGGATGGAAGTGGAACCATGATCAGAAAGGAGCTTCTGGAGGCTCGGAAGTCTCTGAGGAGGGTGAAGGATGGAGTGAGTGGACCCAGGAGGAAGAAACTGAAGGGTGAGTCACACACACACACACACACACACACACACACACACACACTTGGCCGTGAATGTATCGTTCAACCACGCTGGGAAATTCAATGCACTGGAAAAAGTTCAACATCCCCCTC
Source organism: Neosalanx taihuensis (assembly GCA_030340665.1). Lineage (NCBI taxonomy): Eukaryota > Metazoa > Chordata > Actinopteri > Osmeriformes > Salangidae > Neosalanx > Neosalanx taihuensis. Next base: position 2,027,416 of record CM059305.1, read on the forward strand.
AGTTGAACCATCTCCCTGAAGATGACTTCCATTGCCTCTGGATCTGGTGTGGACCAGCACAGGGGGCGACAGGTGCCTGGCTAACTTAGCTCGTCTGCTAGCCAAGCTTCTGCCTCAGAGCGGCTGACCTGTCTGTCTTGAAGGTTCCAATATTTTTAGCTTTTGTCTGTCTGTTTCTCTTGCACAGCTGTCTGTCTGGCTGTTGGTCTGTTTTGTTAGCGTGTCTGTCTGCCTGCCAATGTGATGAGCCTGGTTACCTGTCTGTCTGTCAGTCACTTAGTATGGAAGTCTGGCAGTCAGTCTGTCTGTTCCCATCATGCTTTCTCCCTCCCAAAAAATACCTTTTATCACAGTTGTATTCCACTTTACCATGGAGCTATACCCATCTGTCTGTCTGTCTGTCTGTCTGTCTGTCTATCTGTCCATCCACTTGTCTGTGTTATGTGCTTAATCAATATGTCAGTGTGCCCATCAAGACAACATTGTTTTGCGAATGTGTCTGTGTTATTAGGAGTCAGGTGGCTGAGTGGTTAGAGATATGGGCCAGCAATCCGAAAGTTGCTGGTTAAAATCCTTGCAGTGCCCAGTTACGTTGCGCCCCTTGGGCAAGGCACTTCACCCTACTTGCCTCTGGGGGGAATGTCCCTGTACTTGCTGTAAGTCGCTCTGAATAAGAGCATCTGCTGAATGTAAATGTGATGTAGTGTGTTCGTGTGTGTGTGTGTAGGGGTTTTCCTGGTGCACAGTCAGACAGCGCGCACACACACACACACACACACACACACACACACACACACGCACGCACACACACACACACACACTGGTATGATCAGTCATGTGTTCAGGATTAAGTGGTCAGATCAGTTTGCAGATGTCCAGTTCCCCACTACAGCTGCTGTGTCTGATAAACACAACTAGCCACTGACATTAACACAGCAGGTCTGACGCCCACAAACAATGCTTTGAAGAAAGAGTTGTGGAGGTGGAAGAAGAACTGTGTTTTCACTTCCATAGATGGTTCAGGTTCTCATCCTTGCTTGACTGGGAGGGAGTCAGGTGGCTGAGCGGTTAAGCTAACGGGCTAGTGATCGGCAATGGCAACATGACGTTGCGTCCTTGGGGAAGGTACTTCGACGCTACGGGGAGTCAGATGGCTCAGTGGTTAAGGCGTTGGCTTCATGAACGGAAGGTTGTGAGTTCGAGCCCCGGCTGTGGCTATATGACTTTGTGTCTTTGGGCAAGGCACTTCACCCTACTTGCCTCAGGGAGAATGTACTGTACCTGTACTTACTGTAAGTCGCTTTGGATAAAAGCGTCTGCTAAATGTAAATGTACTTGCCTCAGGGGGAATGTCACTCTGGATAAGCGCGTCTGATAATGTAAAATGGTTCAATGCCCGAAATCCATGTAGCCCCATGAAGTCAGCTGTTTGTTTCAGAATAAATAAAACTTTCATAGAAAAGTCCAGCAGTCGCTTTAATGTAATGGTTGCTGTTATCTGAATGCCAAAGCTGTTTGTGTTTGTGCTTGAACGGATGATTAAATGAACAAACACAAAATTGTGCTTTTGCTGTTCTGTTGTTTGGCTGTTTAAAGAAGTGGCTGGGAGTCAGGTGGCTCAGTGGGGTCAAGGCGTTGGCCTCATGATCGGAGGGTTGTGAGTTTGATTCCCGGCTGTGGCTATGTGATGTTGTGTCCTTGGGCAAGGCACTTCACCCTACTCGCCCCCAGGGGGAAATGTCCCTGTACTTACTGTAAGTCGCTTTGGATAAAAGCGTCTGCTGAATGAATGTTTATAAGGAATAACTAGGTTTGGTTTAGATTCCATTCAAGAAAAATTACAGCAACTTTACAGCACCGTCTCATCTTTTCACAGAGACTGTCCGAATCCCAATCTGTGTTTTTGTTTAAAACCCATCCTTCGATTCCTGGGTTTTCATTGGAGGTCGGTAATAGGAAGCTGTGTCCTGATTGGCCTTCCAGCATATTGATCCCAGGGGGAGATGAGCTGCCGGCATCTGCTGTGGTGTGTGTCTTCTGTCGGCCACAAAAACGTTTCTATTGATCACTTCTTCCTGGAGATGTGGACCAGAAGGCTGGGCTGAGGTGGGGGAGGGCTGGAGGGAGGGCGGGAGGGAGGGGAGGCTGGAGGGAGGGAGGGAGGGAGGCTGGAGGGAGGGAGGGAGGGAGGGAGGGAGGGAGGGAGGGAGGGAGGGAGGGAGGGAGGGAGGGAGGGAGGGAGGGCTGGAGGGAGGGCTGGAGGGAGGGAGGGAGGGAGGGCTGGAGGGAGGGAGGAGTACAAAGTGAGTTAGAAAGGTTAGAAAAAGACAGAATGGAGACAGGAAGAGAGAACTCATTCAGCCTGGATGGGTGAGAGGCTGGATCCAGATCTCTATAAGCAACACAAAAACAGAAAGTTGTTCACCAAAGCAATCTAGGCCTTTCCCCATGTGTATACGTGTATATAGATGGATTGTCACACATGGGTAATGGAAGCGAAGTTTTCCGCTCCTGCCGAAAGCCAAAGCTATGGTAAACCTGAATTATTGCTGTTGTCTTGTTTCATAGTCATCTCGCTCTCTCTCTCTCTTAAACACTGTCCCTCCCTCCCTCCCTCCCTCTCCCTCCTCCCTCCCTCCCTCCCTCCCTCCCTCCCTCCCTCCCTCCCTCCCTCCCTCCCTCCCTCCCTCGTCTCTCTTTCCTCATCCGTCCCTCCCTTGTTTTTCTGTTAGTCATCCATGTTGTGACTTTTTGATATGACTCAAGGCTGACAATGTTTCATATGAATCTGTCGTATTTCGGTCATGCATCATTTCATTGTGTTTTCTTCTTGCTTTGTTGATTGTGGTATTGATCCCCCCCCCCGTTGATTGTGGTATTGATCCCCCCCCCCCCCCCCCCCCCCCCCGTGAAAAAAAGAAAATTTGTCATTTTGATGAATCCACTCCTGCTATTCATGAGTAGCATGCGTGTGGGGGGCTTTAGGTCTGTTCAACATCCCAGTCTTTGGCCTTCAATGACACTTTCCTGTCCCAGCTAATGACCTTGATTCTGTCTTCAACTGGACTGATGTTATCCACATTTCCATGTCCTTGACACGGCTCTCACAGATCGGCCCCGGCCTGCTTCCTACATCCATATCGATCCCCATTAAAGGTCATCAGATCGACATCTCTGCTTTGAAACTCTTTGCAGTAAAGGCCTTTGTATCAAAGGGCACAATTAAGTCATTATGTGAGCCGATCCTCAAATTGAACTAAAGTCCAGACATCATTAGTGGGTCAAATCAGAGAATGAAGCAGGAATGTGGAGTCCTCCTCGAGAGAGATTAGATTAGATTAGATTAGATTCAACTTTATTGTCATTACACAGGTACAAGTACAGGGTAACGAAATACAGTTAGCATCCAACCAGAAGTGCAAAACAGTTATGACAACAGAATATAATAATAAATATGGGTATACTCAGAATATACACAGTATGAACAGTATAATCAGAATATACATGAATACAGAATGTACAGTTTAAAGTGATTTTAGACAAATGTACAGCTGTACAGTACAAGATGCTACAGATGCTTATAAGCCATCAACCCAGAGACGGTCACATCGTAGATCTGAGTCAGCATTTTCAGCCAGGCACTTTGAAAACCCATCAGCCCATCCTAGACCTGAAGCTGCTGTTAGGGTAGCTTCAGTTCTTCTCCCCTGAGTTCCAGTTGTCATGATGGTTGCCCAAGGTACCGCCTTGTTAACGGTTGCTGCATCTGTCATATCTGGGTTGCAATGCACTGCCGGTCTAATGGTAGGATCGTCTAAGACTATTTCACTGCTAGACCTGTTTTATATCTTTGTCACAGATAACCTGTGGGAATTTGAGGTGTGTGAGCGGATGTGTGTGAGAGAGAGAGGGATTTCCAGCTGGATGTGAGTCAGGGTTCACTGGTGACCTCATTTACTCCTCCCCAGGAGGGTTCGTGCTGCTTCACCGTATTACCCATCATCCTCTTTGCTGCTAAGTGAATTCGAAGAGTCATTTGTCTGTGTGACTCATCTGTTTTTTGTTTTACGCCTCCTTCACTCTTTCTCCCCCTCCTCCTTCTTTCTTTGTCATCTTTCAATCGCTCTGCTCTTCTCCTCCTCCTGATGTCTCCCCTTTCTCCTCCTCATCTTCCCCTCCGTTTCCTGTCCCGACCGTGTCTTTCTCACCTCCTCCTCTCCCTCTCCTCTTCCTCTCACTATCCTCCCTCTCCTCTCCCTTTCCTCTCCCTCTCCTCTTCCTCTCCTCCCTCTCCTCTCCCTCTCCTCTCCCTCTCCTCTTCCTCTCCTCCCTCTCCTCTCCCTCTCCCTCTCCTCTCCCTCTCCTCTCCCTCTCCTCTTCCTCTCCTCCCTCTCCTCACCCTCTCCTCTCCCTCTCCTCTTCCTCTCCTCCCTCTCCTCTCCCTCTCCTCTCCCTCTCCTCCCTCTCCTCTCCCTCTCCTCTCCCTCTCCTCTTCCTCTCCTCCCTCTCCCTCTCCCTCTCCCTCTCCCTCTCCCTCTCCCTCTCCTTCTCCCCGCTCTCCTCTCCCTCTCCTCTCCTCTCCTCACCCTCTCCCTCTCCTCTCCTCTCCTCACCCTCTCCCTCTCCCTCTCCCTCTCCCTCTCCCTCTCCCTCTCCCTCTCCTCTCCTTCTCCCCGCTCTCCTCGCCCTCTCCTCTTCCTCTCCTCCCTCTCCTCACCCTCTCCTCTCCCTCTCCTCTTCCTCTCCTCTTCCTCTCCTCTTCCTCTCCTCCCTCTCCTCACCCTCTCCCTCCCCTCTCCCTCTCCTCCCCGCTCTCCTCTTCCTCTCCTCTTCCTCTCCTCCCTCTCCTCACCCTCTCCCTCTCCTCTCCCTCTCCCCGCTCTCCTCTCCCTCTCCTCTCCCCTCCATCTGTTCCTCTCCTCCTCTTTCTCCATTCATCTTCCTCTTCCTCTCACCCCCCCCAGACTCTGAGACAACTGAAGATGAAGCTACCGAGCCGCAGGTACCCATGGAAACCAAGGAAGGTTCCGGAAGACAGCATGATAAGTCTGGACGGAGAGTGACTTCAGGTAAATCCCAGCCTTCATTCCCAGCATGCTCTGGGACTCCAAAGCCCTCATCAATCAAAACTGTTTCCCTCGGATTAGCCAAGCGCATCATTCAAAGACTGTTCAATATAAACCGTCTTTTTACGTATTTATTGGTGACGTATAAATACGTATCCTATCTCGATATATCTTATTGACTGTACGGTCATTGCAATTGATATGGTGGCCATTGTTGTTGACACCGTGTCAGTGCTAGCTTGCAAAAGCTGGCCTTGCACTTGAGTTTAGTGCTCTAATAAGGTTTATGGCTGTCCCTCTTGCTTGTCGCCGTAAAACAGACTGGCAGACAGCAGTTTAATGGGTTGGGTTGGATAGCAGGCAGGTTGGCAGGACGCTTCAGGTCCTGAGGTAAGGGTTGGAGACAGACAGGGGCCTTATTAATACCTTCAGTTGTAATGCAACCATGTGACACACTGACCCAGTTTAGGCAGGTCACCGTGCTTGTGATGGGCCTGCATGCTCTGGCTCTCTGACAGGCAAATGCATCTAACTGGGACTTTATATGGTGACAGGTTATGATTTATTTCTTTTTTAAGATGTTATGGCTTGGCTTTTTCTTTTTGAAAAGAAGCATTCCTTTAAAATAGATTATCTGAAGATATGGCATATGTGGTCAAAGATTCACAGGCTCTTTAGCATTTCCTCCAAAGGTCTTCTTTGTTTCTTGTTTTGGTCGGAGTGATTCAAATCTCACAAAAGTGAATGTGATTTAAAGACAGAGATTTGCACATGGACTCTGTCCACAATAGGACCAACCCAGGGTCAGCTGGAGTTCTAACTATAGATCACTGACACCACCTCCTTGTTGCTGTATGATTCATTTTGACATCCTGTCCCAGTTAAACATTGAAACAGTTTGTGCTCTTTCAGGTTTCACAGTTATGTTGAAGTTAGGGTTGTTTAAATAGCATTTACAACAAAATAATGTTATCGAGTCATTACATCTATACCCTCTCAATAAAAGGTGCAGTATTGTGGTAGAAAGACCCCAAAATGTGGCAACCAGTTTGAGTGTCACTAAGGCTCGTTAACTCAATTAAATTCATTCCCACCGGCGCTAACTTCCTTCCCATCAGCACGCCTTCCAATTGGAATGAGTCTGGTTTCAGTCCAACCTTGACGTTTGTGATTGAAAAGGTCTATAAACCCGAGAGGTGTTCCCCATTACCCGCAAATCGAGTCTGTAAAATTGAAATCTCCCTTTTAGCACCTGTGCCTCCCCTCAGCGCCCCAGAGCAGGTGAGGAAGACACGGGTGACGGCACAGTGAGACGAAAGAAAAAAAATCAACTTTTCAATCGTAATCAGAGCCTCAAACTGATTCGAAGGGGGTGAATTCTCTTCTCCCACAGACTCTCTCTGCCAAGAATCCTCTCTCGGTTTGGCTTCAGGTCCACTTTCTGCTGCGCTGAGTCAGTTCCAAGCTCCTCGTGGCTGCTAGCTAGCAGTTTCCACAGCCCCCCCCCCCCACACTCTCTAGGCAGATCCAGTAAATGGGTTCGGTCGTTAAGGGTAGATGCTGATGTTTCCAGTTCTTTTAGCTTCCTCGTGCATTTCAGTCCTCCTTCTCCAATCATTCAAATGTCAATCATGGTGTGCTAAGTGTGGGAGGAGTCTTCGGGAACAGGGCGGCGTTCAATCGTTTTCTCTTTTTCTCTGTGAATCAATTTTATGCTCTCTCGCTCAAGATGGGTCTGCTTCTCTCTCTCTCTCTCTCTCTCTCTCTCTCTCTCTTTCTCTCTCTCTTTCCTTTCTATTTGACCGCCACTGAGTATCTTTCAATTGAAAAAAACCTTCCTATTTTCTCTGTCCTTCCTTCCTTCCTCCCTCCCTCTCCATCTCCTCCCCCTTATCTCTGTCCCCCTGTCCCCACACTCTCTCTCTCACACACACACACTCACTCTCTCTCTCTCTCTCTCTCTCACACACTCACACACTCTCTCTCTCACACACACTCACTCTCACTCACTCACTCACTCACTCTCTCTCTCTCTCTCACACACTCTCTCTCTCACACACACTCACTCTCACACACACACTCACTCTCTCTCACACACACTCACTCTCTCACACACACACTCACTCTCTCTCTCACACACACTCACTCTCACACACACACACTCACTCTCTCTCTCTCACACACACACACACTCACTCTCTCACACAGGCGAGGGAGGCAGAGCGATGGACCTGGGTTCCGACGGTGTGGACCGCAGAGTTCCCCTCCCAGGGGGACACAACCCCATAGTGGAGAGAGAGCTCATGGCTCTGGGCTCCAGGCCCCCAGGACCCCACGACCCATCACACCCGGCCAGGCAAGCCTTTGGCGGAGTTCCCACCGACGGGAGCCTGCCGGTCCGTCACCTGGGTGTGGAGCCCCTGATCCGGGCTTCCCATGCTAACCTGACCAAACCTGTTCTGGGGTCAGAGGAAAGTGTGTCTGTGGGAAGTGACTACTACGGAAGCATGTTCAGCTTATACAGAGGGAGAACGTTCTCCATGCCTTTGTAGGAAATACTTCTCCGTGACTCTGCCAAGGAGGAAGATGGGCCACTAAACCAATTAGACCAAATTTACAAACTTTGACCTTACAAATGACACATTACGTCCAGATACACTTATCTGTCAGAGTTTTTTGTTTTTTTTCAATCTCAGAATATCCTTTTTTAACTCGTGCTTTTTGTACATTATCACGTCATCTCTCATGTACTCTTGGTTGGAGATTTTTCCGATCATACTTTCCTCCTCCTCAGCACAAATGACCAGCTTTATAATCGCCTGTCTTGATTGTAAATAACGGTTTGGAACTCAAAAAGACCCTGATGAGTTCTAAGCTGAGTGTAGTTCTGAGTTCTAACCTGAGTGCTTCTGATGTGTTCTAACGTTGGATCGTGATGTCTGAAGTAGAGTCGAAACGTCTGAAGACTTTCAGGACTGTAATTATCCTCCTTGCTTTGCATGTCATGGCCCTCTTGCACATTTATGTTTGCCTTGTGGATTAATGTTCGATAATCCGTAACAACTCCAGACTCTTTCTGTAACAGGCATGCTGTGAATTGCTTGATTGATAGATTCAAATTATGATAATGATATGCGTGTAGCTAGAAGATGGTATGAAACTAACGGTATGCTTTATAGAAGATTTTTGGAAGTGTTTGGTGGCGTGCTTGATATTGATTCTCGAGGGGTCTGTCTTGGTTGAAGTGGAAGAATTAGATTTTGAAGATAAGACGAAGCTGTTGGAACAGTTTTCTCGCCATTTTGTGTAATGACATGGAAGCAATTATTGATAACTCATGTTGTGGACACATAGATCATCTATCTTATAAATTCAATTTAGTGTGACTTGCGTAGGAAGCCAAATCACAAATCCGTGCTGACGCAAAATCCTCATAGTTTCCAATCATTCCATTACCTGTTTCCTGTAAATGTCTTCATCAAACCAAACACACAGACACATACTCACACACAGATGTATCGGCAAACTTATTGCCAACAAACTCATTTTGCTTCCACAAACCTGAAAGCCCCCTTCTCCCTCGCCTCCTCTTCGGCCCACATCCGTATTCTGGTTTCCTAACCCTGACCCTGCTGTTCCAGGATCCAAACTGCAGATTACTCCCCATCTCCAGGCTGCACCTCCAGCCTTGCATCTCCCCAGTCCTCCTCCCCAGACTCCTCTCGCAAGAATGGGGCCCACACTAGCCAGGCCGCAGCCCTTACTGGAGCTGGGGCCGAGACCCCGGCAACAATTGCATCAGAAGACAAGAGCGACCAAAGGTCTTTAACCCAGACTAGCGGGGGAAGAGATCCATCTACCGGTGTTGGAAATGCAATCACGATGACGCCTAAACTTGCACGCGCGGCCGGAACCAAGATCTTTGACAAGGTGCGGGCGTTTGAGGAGCGGCGGGGGGGCGGTGCGGAGCCCCCAGCCGGGGCGGGACCAGGGTCAGCATCGGGCCGCTCCTGGGCCGGGTCTGGCCGGACGGCGTCCTGCGATCTGGATACCAGCAGCCGACAGCTGGGGGGTTTGGGAAGGGAGGACGGGGCTCGAGCGGAGGCTTCTCAGCGCCGCTCTGCCTTCAAGCAGCAGAGGGCGTCTTCTTTAGAGGAACAGAAGTCCAGCTACGCCCAGAAGGTTCAGAGCTTCCAGAGCAAGTTCACAGAGGAGCTCCAAAGGATCAAGAAGTTGGTGGGGAAACCTGCCCTGAAGAAGGCCTTCTCCTCAGAGCAACTGCCCCAAAAGGAGAGGCTGTCCCGGGGCAAGCTGGAGCCTATCCCCCCTCAGGTGGTGAGGAAGCTGGAGGAGAGAGAGAGGGCCCTTGAGCAGAAGCTAGAAGGACGTCAGGAGGATGAAAAAGTGTCTCCACAATCCAAAGACAAGGTTCTAGATGATCAAAGGGAAATTCCCAAACAAGAGAACGTTCCAGAATCGCACCCAGAAACGGAGAAGGCGTCCTCGGTTAGCACAACATCGCAAGCTTTGGGTAAAATCTCTGTTTCCATGGAGACTGCACCAGTTTACCAGTTGCCAGGGCAACCACCATCAGTAGAGGAGACGAAAAGCCCAACAAGGTTGGTTTGGGATTATCATGAACTGTGTGTGTGTGTATGTCTCTCAGTAGGTGTGTTAATATGACATGTTCTGTCTCCCACCTAGGGATAGCCTCCAGAGCTTATCAAGGGAGAGGACTCCTGCCATACCCCAACGGCCAGCATCTGCTCCCCCACTGCCCAGACCTCAGTCCCCTTCCAGTGACCTGGACCAAGCCCAACCCAGTAGAGACCCCAGGATGGAGCGCAGGTCCCCCAGCCCCACACCCCAGGGACGACCCCTCACCACGGTCAACCCCTCCAGGCCTCCAAGGCTCACCCCATCCCCCACCATTCCTGGCAGTCCTCTGGTGAAGCGGAGGAAGGGGGAGACAGGCAGGGGTTCGCCTGCCCTGAAGCTGATCATCCCCACCATCCTCCTGGAAGACCAACCCATGGAGGAGGAGGAGGAGGAGGAGGAGGAGGAGGAAGAGGAGGATGGAGGGAGGACGGACAGATGGAAGAGGACAGAGGCCAGAAAGAAGGAGAAGCGAAGTATCAAGAAAAAAAGATCTCCAAGGTCTCCTGAAGAAGGTACCAGATAAAAGATGGTTGAATTTCTGGAGAGAAAAAAATAAAGGAACAAACTAATAGAAACCTTCTGCCTCTTTTCTAGGCGACTCAGATGACTCGTACATGTCCGCAGACGAGGGCCCCGGTGAAGTCCCAGAGTTTGAACAACCCCTAAAGGACATGACCGCCCAAGCAGGGTCAGAGGTCATCCTCAGATGCATCATCACCGGCACCCCGCTGCCCACAGGTACGAACCATCTCCCACATCTGACCATCCTGCCCCAAACTCAAGCAGTAATGGAGACATCAGGGGGTCAGATGGCTCAACGGGTTAAGGCGTTGGCCTCATGATCGGAAGGTTGTGAGATCGAGCCCCGGCTGTGGCTATGTGATGTTGTGTCCTTGGGCAAGGCACTTCACCCTACTTGCCTCAGGGAGAATGTCCCTGTACTTACAGTAAGTCGCTTTGGATAAAAGTGTCTGCTAAATGAATAAATGTAAATATCACCGCTCTTTCGGAATCAGTCATTTGGTGATTCTTTCCATATTTGCAAACATGAAGAAGGTATATTTTAGTGTCTTCATGCGTGCGTTTGGGCGCGTGTGTTTCTCCAGTGACGTGGAAGAAGAGCAACGTGGAGATCCGCAGCAGCGTGTACATGATGGTGAGGGCGGATGGGGAGCTCCACTCCCTGGTGATCAGGCAGATGTGTCCGGGCGACGCCGGGACGTACAGCGTCACAGCTGTCAACGCAGCTGGGAAGGCTTCCTGCAGCGCCACGCTGTACATCAAATCAGGTGGGCTTCCAGAAAACCAACCTGCTCATGCGCACGCACACACGCTTCCATGGGGGGGGGGGGGGGCCCACTCTCTTCAAAAAATAACCCCCCATCATTAAAGGCAGTTGTTTCACAGTACAACCATCTCCCCCTCTCACGAGTCAGACCAGACCATCAGGAGGTCCGTAGTCTTGTTTTCCCTTTCCAAGGGAAGAGTGCTCTTCTGATCAGTGTGATGAAACAGAACAAAGTCATGAATATTGTTAAGCAATGGGTCGACTACAAGTTTGAATAAATGTGGTACTGTAACTCAGCAGAAAGGAAGGGGAGGTATGTCAGTGTATGCATTACACCAATCGTTGTCTAGAGTTATTAATGTTGCTTCAGTGCATACCTTACTGACAATCCAATTTACAAATGTTTTTAAATAACCCTGACCTCTGCCTCCGCCTCTCTCCTCCCTCTTTATCTCCCCTCCCCCTCGCGTCTCTCGGTCCTCCCCTCTCTTGAGAACGGTCCTTTCCAGATCATTCCTGAGAGCTGAATGGTTATCTGCAGCACCTGATAGGGGGTTCTGAGTGCTTTCAAAAAGTCCTGTTTGTGTGTGTGTGTTTGTGTGTGTGTGTGTGTGTGTTTGTGTGTGTGTTTGTGTATGTGTGTATGTGTGTGTGTGTGTGTGTTTGTGTGTGTGTTTGTGTGTAGGTGTGTATATGTGTGTGTGTGTTTGTGTGTGTGTTTGTGTAGGTGTGTATATGTGTGTGTGTGTTTGTGTGTGTGTGTGTGTGTTTGTGTGTGTGTGTGTGTGTGTGTGTGTGTTTGTGTAGGTGTGTATATGTGTGTGTGTGTTTGTGTGTGTGTGTGTTTGTGTGTAGGTGTGTATATGTGTGTGTGTTTGTGTGTAGGTGTGTATGTGTGTGTGTGTGTGTGTTGGCCCTCCCTGTGCTAGCCAGCTCTGTGTTCCCATATTAGGACAGTTCAGACTAGCTCAGCTGGTATTTTTAGCCAGCTGTCTCTCGCTGCGTTGAGGTAATTGCAGTCTGCCGTGTCAGAATGGATGAGCTTAATGTTCCCAAATCTCAGACAAAGATTAACTTCAGTCAGGCCAGGCGATGAGCAAGTTAAAGGTTAGGGTCGGATTCTGGAAAGAGTCCATCAGAAATAATGACCTAGTCAAATAGCACTTAGCGAAACGTATCACGTGTCACCGAGTGTTTGTAAACGTGGAACTACAGGGATATTTGACAGGCAAGAATAAGAAAACAGAATTCTTTCAAGTTTTCATATTCGTAAAGAGATACAATCTGCAGTCACTTCACGGTGATATAACCAACTGTACATGGTGCATCATTTCTACATCAAGGACAAGGAACCAATTGCTGTACCACAATATAGATTTCTGTGCGGTTCGCATGGTGTATAAAAACATCCTATACTTACTTCACAGTGGACAGATAGAAACCGACATAGACCGTTAGACCACCCACCACTTTAGCAAAGAGAAGCAAATGTTAAATATAGTCAGGAAACCATTCACATATACGGCACACGCATGAACTAAGCCAGACGTGGAACATGCAGAAATGTTTTAAAACGTTCCGTTAAAGACACTGTGAAAGAAACGCAATCTTTCGAAAGAGATGGAAGCAGATGACTTAATCTAAGATGTCTTCAAGCAGGCAACATGACATGAGATGTTGCCTGGTTTACACAAGGGCTGCTCTCTGGTTTTGGAGCGAGGCTCACTCTGTATATTCAGACGGGACCCAGAGATGTGACTCGGTAAGGTTACTGCGATGAACGCTAACACTTTTCCCCTCGGAGAGCGTTCACACACTTACACGCTTTCGTCTTGGAGAGACATCCCAACCGCTGTGAGTCGATTCTCACCGTGCTTTTTGTAGGTGCTTAAAGGTTTCTCAAACGATCTTGCCTGTGTATTTTTTCATTCTGTTTCATTCAGTCAACAGACGCTGTAGGCGCTCAAAGACAAGCTTTGAGACGAAACTTCTAGACTGTTTCTGTCTGTCTCTGGTTATTGTGTTTGCTCTCCTCAGATCTCTTCCTCTTCTATTCACAGTTGTGATTTGTTGGTTGATTGTGAGAACGCTGTCTGCTTTCATCTCACTTCCACCCACACACGACTGCGGACCTTACATCAGCCCCTTGTTGTGTATATCTTTGTAAATTAGCTGTGACTTTTGACCCAGTGGGCTGTAAGCATGTCTAAGGTTGTGTTTCGGAGGCTGGTTGCTGGGTTTGGGGGATGCTTTCTGGATGCTTTTCATGTTCAAGCACGTCTGTTACTCCAGTAACACTCTGTGAATTTATGGTGACGTTTGGGGTTTGGGCTCGGAGGCTAGGACTGAGGTAGGGGATGGAGGTAGGAGACAGTGTCAGCTTCAGTCCTCTCTGGGAATCAGAGAATGATTGGGTCAGGGAGTCAGGGATTAATCCATTATCTGTCCAGGACTGGCTGCTTCTGCACAGCTGCGGTGTGTGTGTGTGTTTCGTCACTGCTGGGTTTGTGTGTCTCTGTTCTCTCCTTGCCCCAATCCTCTCCTTACCCCAGTTTGCCAACTATTCATCTCTGCGAACACATTTATCGCCCTGGTGACACAAGCAGTACAACTGTGTTTCAGTGAAACAGATTCCTGCAATGTTACATAAATCTGGACCTCAAAAAACAGAAAATGTATTTGTGTTAGTTGGGTTGTACTTTGATTTTTTTTTTTTATTGTTCATAACGTGTCATTATGTGCTATTATAAATGCACAAGGATCCCCACCTCTGTAGTAGAAATTATTATTATTATCCTGTCCTTGAGGCATGACCAACCCAAAAATTAAAATAACAATTTAAATAAATATCCCAAATTGGCCTGTGTGTCATTTAACGTGAAGTGAGTTTCCTGTTAATATTCTTTTTGCAGAGCCCACACAGGTGCAGCGTGGGAAACCAAGCTCTCCTTTGGAGGTCAGCAGTCCCATCCAATCAGACGAGGAGTACCATAGCCCCTTGGAAGAGCTGATGGAGGCGGGGCATCAGAGTAAACATGTCACCTTCAGAGAACCTCTCTCCTTCCAGGTGATCACCACATTTAGTTATAACAGAAAATAATAACTTCATTGTTGCAAGTTCACAAACCCAGCTCTCAAAATACAAAAAATGGAGAAAAAAAATAAAAGGGAAGTGTTGCAGTACTTCACCTGTTGGTCTGTGATTGGCTAGGTGTCTCTGACCGACCAGGTGGTGACTGAGGGTCAGGAGGTCAACATGACGGTCAAAGTCAAAGGTCAACCCAAACCTGTGATCTACTGGTATGAATGTCAACAACTGACTCTCATGATTTTGCGCTTCTTTTCTCCTTGATGCTCAGATTTCTTAAGTGATAATGTTTTAGTTCCTTAGGCTTGTGCGTTTATTAAAGTGTGTCCATGTACAGCGCGTGCTGCTGTGTGTTTCGACTGTCTTCATGATGAATATCCTCCCTCTGGCTCTCCAAGGTTGAAGGACAAGGTCGCTCTGAAGACGTCCGGACGACTCATCATTCAGGAGACGGAGAACAGCGGCGATAGCTTTACCGGCAAGATGAGGATCCTGTCTGCCCAACGCTCCGACGCAGGGCCGTACGTCTGCAAGGTCAGCAACGAGTACGGAAACAAGCAGTGTGAGGCGAGGCTGGAGGTCAAAGGTGAGCAGCGAGACATTGATCGTGCCTGATTTCAAATGGATTTATACACATGTACAGTGAACCCTCGCTATATCACGGTTCACTTTTCACGGTTTCGCTACTTTACGGATTTGCGTCATGCATTGTGTTCTGCTTTCTGATTGGCTAAACAGTCCTTCCAACACAAACCTGTGCATCAGTAAAGGTTGCGGTTTACAGGATACAGTACTTTTATTTGTTAAACAAATGCTTGGGCCTGTAAAAAGGGTTTGTTCTTTGGTTTTAATATATAATAGAGTATTTAATTGTATAATAATTGTAAAAAAAATAAGGTTTCTACTTCACAGATTTAGCTTATAACAGGTTCTGTTTGGAATGTAACTCCTGTGAAAAACGAGGGTTCACTGTATATATGTCACATACAAATATTTGATGCATTTTTTTTTAAGTTTTACAGCTGTGCCATCTTTTATTTGTTATTGATTTAAACATTTGTTTAAATTGACAAATTCCTTGAAGGGGAACACAGTAAGATCTTTCTGCTGTCAGAAATTCTAGTTCCAGGTTGATGGAATGATTTGGCTCATACTCATTATGACTCCATTTTACTGAGGCAGCACACTTTCTCAGATTGAGAAAAAAATGCCCTACACACCCAAACATACTGTACATATGTCTGCTTAGACCTTTTTCATGGAAAGGAAGTGCATGTTTTTTGTTTTTGTTTGTTTTTGTTTGTGAGGGCGATAACAGGTTAGCGCTTTAGCATCAGATACACAGGTACAAGTACAGGGCAACGAAATACAGTTAGCATCCAACCAGAAGTGCAAAACAGTTAATCCAACAGAATATAATAAATATGGGTATACTCAGAATATACATGGTATGAACAGTATAATCAGAATATACAGGGTATGTACAGATTCAAGTGATTTTAGACAAAGCAGAAATGACCGGGTTGCATGTATGTACAGTTAGTCCAAATGATGCGATGAGCAAATGTGCAAAATCAACAAAATGTACAGGTGGGGCAGTAACAGATGTGCAGATGTGCAAAAAGGACAAGTTCTCCCCTTAGACCGGATTCTTGACATGATTCATGAAAGCCCCCCCCCCCCCCCCCCTTCCACCTCAGGCCACGCCCTCCAGGTGGCGTTAGCCATCACCCAGCAAGTCCGCGACGTGTCGGTGAAGGCGGGAGAGTCGGCCATGTTTGAATGTCACATGACCGGACCCCAGAATGTGGAGGTGGACTGGCTGGCCAATGGGAAGCTGATCCAGCCAGCGCTTCTCAACTGCAAGATGCACTTCGATGGGAGGAGGTGGGTCTGTCTTTTGACATGGAGCATGTCCAGGGGTCATAAGTCTGCAGGGAGTTGAGTGGCTGAGGGAGTCAAGCTAGTAATCAGAAGGTTGCGAGTTCGGATCCTGGCTGTGCCAACATGACGCTGTGTCCTTGGGCAAGGCACTTCACCCTACTTGCCTCAGGAGGAATGTCTCTGTACTAAGCTCTGTACTAAGTCGCTCTGGATAAGAGCTTCTACTAAATGTAAATGTAATGTAATGTCTCAGTGGTTAAAGCAGTTGCCTTACCTTGGCATACAATCAACCACTCTTACAATAAGTAGTACTGATACATTTTTTTAAGTGATTATTTCATTGTCCTTGTTCAACAGGTGTCGACTTCTGCTTAACTCGGTGCATGAGGATGATAGTGGGACCTACATGTGTAAGCTGAGTACAGTTAAAGGTAGAGTATAAGAGACACGCAAGCGAGATTTAGAATTTGGACGTTGTGAGGTTGAAGAAAATGTTTATCGTGCCGACAGTTTGTCGAAATAGTCTCTCCCACGTTCCTCCTTGAAAATGTTTTCCTGCGGGGCGAAGAGGTGAATCTCAGATGGCCTTTCTCTTCTGTTCCAGAGGAGCTGACCTCCAGCGGCACCCTCAAGGTCACGCCCTCCAGACAGCCCCTGTTCACCAGGAAGCTGGACATCCTGGAGGTCATCGAGGGTCGCACGGCTCGGTTCGACTGCAAGGTCAGCGGTATGCCATCACCCAAGGTCACCTGGAACCACTTCGGTGAGAGAAGAACACCTCAAACCTTTTCTCCTTACAGTTTTCCCACCAAGTTTTCTTGCTCTGGTTTCTTTATGATTCTCTTTGAGGATCCCATTGAAATTCTGCGCGCACCTCGTCGATGCCGCAGATGCACCCTCCATTTCCGAACGCTTTCCGACCTTGGCTTTGTCCGGTCTTCATCACTTGTTCTTCGTCTCTCATTCAGAGAACCCGGTGGAGGAGAGTGAGAACGTACGCATCCTCCAGGAGGGGGGCCGCCACTCGCTTGTCATCGCTCACGTGACCAGCGACACCGAAGGATTCTACACGGCCGTCGCCCGGAACGTCCACGGGAAGGCGGACTGCACTGCGGAACTCTACATGCAGGAGCCGAGACAAGCTATATCCTCCCACATGTACGAGATGTCCTCCAAGCTTCTTGTCTCCACCACAACACCCCCCTACCCTCTGCTCATGAGCTGGTCTGGTTGAGTAGCGAGCTTCAGCAGAGCTTGTATAAAAGTTTGAAAGATAAGAGGTATGTCTCAGTTAGCCTCATACTGTCAGATGCCCTGCCGAGCCGCCTGTGGAGCGTCACAACATCAAAGGATCGTCGCTGCACAGAAAACCCACAACGAGGCTTGATTCGAACGGCTTCGATTATGAGAAGGTATCAGGAGCGTGTGGAAAGTGACTTTGTTTTGTCCTTCTTCTGTTCCCCCGCCGTCTTCCTCCCGGTCCTTCTCTCCGCTCTCCTCCCTCTCTTCCCTCTCTCTTCGCTCCCCCTGACAGGGCCAAGCTGGAGAAGATGCCTTCCATTCCAGAAGAGCCTGAGGTCCTGGAGAGTGAGGTGGAGAGGAGGACCATGCCAGACTTTGTGAAACCCCTGTCTGACCTGGAGGTGATGGAGGGGAAGGAGGCTGTTCTGAGGTGCAGGGTAGCAGGCCTGCCCTACCCCACCATCACCTGGTACCACAACAGCAAACCCATCAACAGCACAGAGGAGCGCAAAATGACCCAGTGTAAGGAGACCCTGATATCCATCTATCCCTTCCTCTCTGACTATTCTTTCTCTCTACTAGTCATTAAGTCTCTCTCCAACTCATTTGATCTGTCTCGGCATGCATTGATCCTTGTCTCTCTCCCCTCTCTCTCTCCCTCTCTCTCTAACCATGCCTTGCTTGCTCTCTCTCTCTCTCCCTCTCTCTTTCTCTGTATCTCTCTCTGCATGCCTTGCTCCCTCTCTGTCTCTCTCTCTACTCTCTCTCTCTCTCCCCATCTCTCTCTCTCTCTGCATGCCTTGCTCCCCCTCTCTCTCTCTCTCTCTCCACTCTCTCTCTATCTCTCTCTCCCCCCCCCCTCTCTCTCTCTCCCTCTCCCTCTCTCTCTCTCCTCTCCCCCCCTCTCTTTCTCTCTCTCTGCATGCCCTGCTCCCTCTATCTCTCTCCCCCCCCTCTCTCTCCCTCTCTGCATGCCCTGCTCCCTCTTTCTCTCTCTCCCTCCCTCTCTCTCTCTCTCTCCCTCTCTCTCTCTCTCTCTCTCTCTCTCTCTCTCTCTCTCTCTCTCTCTCTCTCTCCCCCCCCCCTCTCTCTCTCTGCATGCCCTGCTCCCTCTCTCTCTCTCCTCCCCCCCCCCTCTCTCTCTCTGCATGCCCTGCTCCCTCTCTCTCTCTCCTCCCCCCCCCTCTCTCTCTCTCTCTCTCCCTCTCTCTCTCTATCTCTCTCTCTCCCTCTCTCTCTCTCTCTCCTCCCCCCCTCTCTCTCTCTCTCTCTCCCTCTCTCTCTATCTCTCTCTCTCCCTCTCTCTCTCTCTCTCTCCCTCTCTCTCTCTCTCTCTATCTCTCTCCCTCTCTCTCTCTCTCTCTCCCTCTCTCTCTCTATCTCTCTCTCTCCCTCTCTCTCTCTATCTCTCTCTCTCCCTCTCTCTCTTTCTCCTCCCCCCCCCTCTCTCTCTCTGCATGCCCTGCTCCCTCTCTCTCTCCGTCCTCCAGACAGGGATGTCCACAGTCTGGTGATCCGGAGTGTGTGTCAAGCCCACAGTGGCGTCTACAAGAGCGTCATCTCTAACAGCCTGGGCAAGGCAGCGTGCTATGCACACCTGTACATAACAGGTACAGCAGCACTCCCTGCTTTGCCTCGCACGTTTCCATCACCGGGGGTTTTCATCTCAATATTCCTGTTGATTTTGCGATGTGGAGATGTGCTGGATGGCTCAAGCTTTGGTTCCTTGTTGGCAGATATTGTTCCTGACCCCCCTGACGGGCCACCAGTGGTAGAGTCCATCACGGGGAAGACTATAACACTGAGCTGGAAGAGACCAAAGAGACTCGACCCCTCTTTAGGTACATATAAGGCTGTATACTTTGCTCATTGGATATTAACAGTGTTCATACAGGTGTTCTTATGGTCAGTGGGGTTCCATCTTTGGTTTTCAATCCCGCTCAGTTAATCCACATGATCAAAAATCTAGGAATTTCATGGCCAGAATGAACTTTATTTCTATTCTGGATTAAGTCACTGTAAACAGACAGACATTTAGATGTTGCAGCACGCAAACGGCACAAAATCAATGATCATACTAGCAAATGATAGGATACAGATAGCAGACCATTTTATTCAGCCTAAAAGGGTGCATTTGTTTCCTATTGACATGCTCTAAATATAAACACAGTATTGATAAGTGATTACAGAGTTGTATCCATCTGTCTGCTTCCAGACTCCAGCATGCTGCTCTATGCTGTACAGCAGCAGGCTCTGGGCTCCATCCAATGGACCGTCATTGCTTCGAACCTGAGAGACACCAGCTACACCGTCGCCTCGCTGTCCAAGGGGGTCCGCTATGCCTTCAGGGTCCTGAGCGCCACCTCCAAGGTCCTCAGCAAGCCCTCG
Organism: Neosalanx taihuensis; assembly: GCA_030340665.1. NCBI lineage: Eukaryota > Metazoa > Chordata > Actinopteri > Osmeriformes > Salangidae > Neosalanx > Neosalanx taihuensis. The sequence goes on from CM059305.1 coordinate 2,047,031, forward strand.
CCCTCCACGGACCTGGTGCAGCTCATGGACAGGGGTGTGTGGCTCCGAAGGAGAGACGGATGCTCATTTACCGTCTTTTCATCTGTCACGATCACAATCGAATGAATGCAGGATAGCGAATGGTGGTCGTGTGGGCCCGTAGGTCTCAGTTTCCGTCGATTCTCATCTCTCGTTGGTCCCCATCAGGTCCTTACCAGAGAAAAGCACCAATCATCATGGACAAACCAGACATAGTATACGTGGTGGAGAACCAATCGGTGACCGTCACTATAACGCTGAACCATGTCCACGCAGTGGTCACCTGGAAAAGGTCAGTAATACTTGTGACAGATTTTTCATCCAGAACATTCTTGTTCTTGCAAAGTACTTGCAAAGCGTTTGTTGAAATGTAACGCAATTCCTAGATATTTCAGTAGATATAGTAGTTTAGACTATTTAGATCATCCTCAAAAAGTCTCAAAGGGGGTAATACAATTTAGAAAATATTAAAATATACTCTAGTATACTCTAGAACTTTCTTTATTTAGAAGGTTTCATTGTGAAGAATGCAGTCCAGTCTAATTAGTCTTCTGACGTCCGTATTCTCTCCAGGCGTGGGGTGGTGTTAATCAACAAACCAGGGGTGCATGAGATGAGCATGCCTGATGACGACCAGCACTCGCTCAAGATCCAACGGGTCAGGAGTACAGACACCGGCCAGCTGGTCATCACTGCTGCCAACCAGTTTGGCAGCGACCTCTGCACCCTTCAACTGGCTATGGCAGGTGAGGTCACAGGTCACAGGTCAAGGGCCATTGGTCAGGGTTCCAAGTCGCACATCCTAGAATCTAAACACATTTCCCCAGTCATTGGGATTTTGATGTCACGCTGATTAATTTCATTGAAATAACTGAAAGTAGGATGGATGAATCAAATCCAGATCCATGACATCATCCAGTAGGATCTTCTATCCCATTTGACGTGTAGTTTAAAGAAGGACTCCTTCTTTATCCTCCACTAGTACCTCCCAAGTTTGAAACCATCATGGAGGATCTGGACGTCCATGTTGGAGAAACGTCTCGCTTCGCAGTGGTAGTGGAGGGGAAGCCTGACCCTGACATCCTCTGGTTCAAGGTAGGCTAGTAGTTCCTCTTCAGAATATCGACTTACTGAGGTTTCAGGTATTCTGGTGATCTGGGGAGTCGGATGGCTCAGTGGGTTAAGGCGTTGACCTCATGTTCGGAAGGTTTTGAGATCGAGCCCTGGCTGTGGCTATGTGATGTTGTATTTTTAGGCAAGGCACTTCACCCTACTTGCCTCAGGGAGAACGTCCCTGTACTTACTGTAAGCCTCTTTGGATAAAAGCGTCTGCTAAATGAGGTATTCATCTCTGTAGACCGAAATGAATAGTTTGGAACCATCTCCATGGAAATCCAAAAGACTTTTCCAGAAGGAGGACCTGATTGGTTGACGATTCTTTGTTTCCAGGACGATGTGCTCCTATCGGAGAGCAGCCATTTTACCTTCGTGTACGATGACACGGAGTGTTCTGTGGTGGTTCTGAATGCTCGTCCTGAAGACTCTGGGGTGTACACCTGTACGGCTAAGAACCTGGCAGGAACCATTTCCTGCAAGGCAGAACTCACAGTACACACAGGTCAGACAACAACCCTTAAACAACCCTTAAACAACCCTTAAAAAACCTTTCATTAATCATGTCAAATGGGTTTGGCTTTTGTTAGAGTTATTTATACAGTTACCAGAAATCTGATACGGATAAATATATGTATAATTTTTTTTACATATTTATACATTTTTAAAAGCATTCATGAGATACCTTCTCGTTATTAAAATACTATTCTTTACTAATTATTATTACTACAGCAGTCCAAGGTTCGCCTTCTTGGTTTTGAGATGTTGTCAAAACGCAATGATCATATTCATATTCTCATATTCTATCCATCATATTCTAATCACTGAATATTCAACTGTTTGCTGCCAGTAACTAGAGCTTGAGGTGGATTTGATGTGTTTGTCCTTGGAATATGTTGGCATCATCTCGTTTTTAATTGGAAATCACACATCCGAGTTCGCGGCATATGGGTAGGATCACACTGGGGGGTCTGACACTGTGAAACCATCTGTTGAACTGCGCACATTTACACACACACGCTTGTGAACACACACACACACACCACCTCATTTTGACAGAGAGGAAGAAAGTGGCGGAGCCAGTGGAGGATGAGGCAACAATCCTGAGGAAGATGAGGAGACTGACGGATTACTACAACATCCACAAGGAGATCGGCCGGTGAGTCACGCCTCCTGCAGCGTGGATGCATGGAGGCTTCTAAATCCAGCTTGACGCTCTGTCACTTCACTCCTGTGGAGTTTTGTCTGATGATGTCAAAGATGGGGCAACGTTTTCCAGTTAAACTGGGCCTGATGATGTCATCGTCACGACGCGCAACCTGCTTGTTTAAAGCTAGTCTTAACGATGTTATCACCATGCAACCTGGTTCTGAGAATGACACGTTGGGTCTGGTTCCTCACCCGTGCTCCTGCCTGCGTCCGAAGGGGGGCGTTCTCTTACGTGAAGAGGGTGGTCGAGAAGAAAGGGAAGTCGGAGTTCGCCGCCAAGTTCATCTCGGCGCGGGCCAAGCGGAAGGCGGCTGCCCTGGAGGAGCTGAGCTTGCTGTCGGACCTGGACCACCACAGCATCCTCTACTTCCACGACGCCTTCGAGAAGAGGAACATGGTCGTCATCGTCACTGAGCTGTATCCTTGCCTGTAGTGAAGGAGGGAGGTGGAGACTCCATGGGGCTAGTGGTGATACGCTTGCAGCACAGTTCCCTGTTGATGTAATACCTTGTGATGTGTAGAGAGAGAGAGATACGCTGAGGTGGAGAGAGAGGGATGGCTTCAGTTCTCCGTGTTGTGCTTGGTGTGTGGTGTGTGGTGAGTACAAAGCAGGAAACCTCATGTATATGCTGGTGTCCCCTCCAGTGTTGCTCTCCTCCAGTGTTGCTCTCCTCCAGTGTTGCTCTCCTCCAGTGCTGCTCTCCTCCAGTGTTGCTCTCCTCCAGTGCTGCTCTCCTCCAGTGTTGCTCTCCTCCAGTGTTGCTCTCCTCCAGTGTTGCTCTCCTCCAGTGCTGCTCTCCTCCAGTGCTGCTCCCCTCCAGTGCTGCTCCCCTCCAGTGCTGCTCTCCTCCAGTGCTGCTCTCCTCCAGTGCTGCTCCCCTCCAGCTTTGCTCTCCTCCAGTGTTGCTCTCCTCCAGTGTTGCTCTCCTCCAGTATTGCTCTCCTCCAGTGCTGCTCTCCTCCAGTGTTGCTCTCCTCCAGTGCTGCTCTCCTCCAGTGCTGCTCCCCTCCAGTACTGCTCCCCTCCAGTGTTGCTCTCCTCCAGTGTTGCTCTCCTTCAGTGTTGCTCTCCTCCAGTGTTGCTCTCCTCCAGTGCTGCTCTCCTCCAGTGCTGCTCTCCTCCAGTGCTGCTCTCCTCCAGTGCTGCTCTCCTCCAGTGTTGCTCTCCTCCAGTGTTGCTCTCCTCCAGTGTTGCTCTCCTCCAGTGCTGCTCTCCTCCAGTGTTGCTCTCCTCCAGTGCTGCTCTCCTCCAGTGTTGCTCCACTCCAGTGTTGCTCCCCTCCAGTGCTGCTCCCCTCCAGTGCTGTTCTCCTCCAGTGCTGCTCTCCTCCAGTGCTGTTCTCCTCCAGTGCTGCTCTCCTCCAGTGCTGCTCTCCTCCAGTGCTGCTCTCCTTCAGTGCTGTTCTCCTCCAGTGTTGCTCTCCTCCAGTGTTGCTCTCCTCCAGTGTTGCTCTCCTCCAGTGCTGCTCTCCTCCAGTGCTGCTCTCCTCCAGTGCTGCTCTCCTCCAGTGCTGCTCTCCTTCAGTGCTGCTCTCCTCCAGTGTTGCTCTCCTCCAGTGCTGCTCCCCTCCAGTGCTGCTCTCCTCCAGTGCTGCTCTCCTCCAGTGCTGCTCTCCTCCAGGCATCAGTGAACTGAGCCCCTGGTTCTCCCTCTGACTCATCCCAGTGTGACAGACTGAGTGAGTGGGAGTTCTCCTAGTTTTGTATTCATCCCCTGTTCTGCCACCCACCTCTACAGCACTGCGCCCGCGCTCACATCCCGCTGCCAGCCAGGGTCACTTTGATGTCTGGTGTGCGTGGGCGCATGTGTGTGCGCGCGCACATGTTTGTGTGTGTGTTTTCCCCCCTCCGTCGCTAATAAGTGATCAATCGCCACAAAAGGTCATTCGTTATGATCCTTAACCGGTGTGCGAAGGTGCCAGGAGGAACTGTTGGAAAGAATGACCAAGAACACCTCAGTGATGGAGTCTGAGGTGGGTTCGTACCAAGAGAAAGAGCTGGCATATTGGTTTTTGTTGGGTAGATTTGCGAATTATCACAGCAATCTATTTGAATACATATTTGAGTTAGTACCTTTTCTAGAGAGTTCTGCGTGTGTGTGTTGCAGATCCGGTCCTGTATCCAGCAGGTGTTGGAAGGTCTCAGCTATCTCCACCAGAGAGACATCGCTCATCTGGACATCAAGGTAGATCTGTCTTCTCTTTGTCTCATGTCTTTGGCCCAGTCCTTGTTAGGGTTGAGGTTAGTCAGACAAAACTGTTTGTTACATTTACATTGATTCATTTAGCAGAAGCTTTTGTACAAAGCGACTTACAAGAGAGAGCTTTTACAAAAAGGCATTGGTCACTGAGCATAGCAACGTGATAGACCCCGAACACAGCGGGCTCATAGATTTTTGGTGTTTGTTGATTTATGTTTGTTTCATTTCCTCCATCCTTCATCTCTATCTGTCCCACCTCTCCTCACTGCCTCCTCTTCTCCCGCTCCATCCCTCCCTCCCCTCCAGCCTGAGAACATACTGATGGCTGACTCCACCAGCGACCAGATCCGCCTGTGCGACTTTGGCAACGCCACCAAACTGCAACCTGGCGAAAGCCACTACTGCAAGTATGGCACGCCCGAGTTCGTTGCCCCGGAGATTGTTAACCAAACGCCTGTCTCCAAGGCAACAGACATCTGGTGAGCCACCTGGTAACACAGAGGGACTGGGGAGTGGGGTAGGGGGTGGGGGTGGGTGGTGAGGGGGGCTGGAGGGGGATTGGATGGGGGGGGGGGGCTGTTTGGAGCCTTTGATCATTTTTGTGATGAATCATTGTGCCTCCTCTCCTTCATCTTTCTGAATCTAAAATATTCTCTCTCTCTCTGTTCCCTTCTCAAACCTGTTCTCTCCATCTTTATTCTCTCTTTACTACATCCGTTTTCTCTCCCTCTGTCCCTCTGTCTGTCTCTCTCTCTGTCGCTCTCTCTTTCTCTGTGTCCCTCTCTCTGACCCTCTTCCTCCCTCTCTCCTAGGCCTGTTGGGGTGATCACCTATCTCTGGTGAGTGCTACAACAGAAATACAACAAAACCTGGTGGATTAAAGACAAATTCAGATACTTGACAAATGATAGACATTTAACAGCCACTGACAACCATCCCCAGAGTGCCCTATGCAAATATTGATCTCAGTATGAGAATCAAACCAACTCAAACTATGTACAGACAGTACATGAAGCACTGAATCAGAATCAGAATCAGAATGGGGTTTATTCGCTATGCAAGATTAACAAACATAGAATTCACTGTGTCAGAAATGAGCAAACAGAACATATATGTGGCATACTAATAAAACAATGAATACAATGTAAAATACACTACAGATATGATACAAATAACAAATAATACAAATGATACAAATAATACAAATTAGATTAGATTAGATTCAACTTTAATGTCATTACACAGGTACAAGTACAGGGTAATGAAATACAGTTAGCATCCAACCAGAAATGCAAAACAGTTATTAAACAGAATATAATAAATATGAGTATACTCAGAATATACACAGTATGAACAATATAATCAGAATATACAGGGTATGTACAGATTAAAGTGATTTTAGACAAATGTACAGCTGTATAGTACAAGATGCTACAGTATTAAACAGAAATTACAGGGTTGCAATGATGATACAAATCAAAGCTTTCAAACAGAATCGTCAAGCAGTGTTCTACATGACCAGATGCTCCAGGCAGGTTTCATCAGCCTGGACCAAGCTGTGAACCCTGCTTGTCTTCCTCCACAGCCTGAGCGGAGTGTCCCCCTTCGCTGGGGAGAACGACCGGAGCACGGTGCTGAACATCAGGAGCTTCAACGTGGCGTTCGAGGAGAGCATGTTCAGCGGGCTGTGCAGGGAAGCCAAGGGCTTCATCATCAAGCTCCTCGTGTCTGACAGTCTGTGAGTGGCGTCACGAACACGCTTCGATGAAGCACCACTGGCCACGAATCTTTTCGAAACAATTCGGTTGTAATAAGTCGGTGTAGACCAGGGGTGTCAAACTCCAGTCCTGGAGGGCCGCTGTCCTGACAGTTTTAGATGTTTCCCCGCTCCAGCACACCTCCACAGAGCTTGATAACGACGCTTCATTCGAATCAGGCGTGCTAGAGCAGGGAAACGTCTAAAACCTTCAGGACAGCGGCCCTCGAGAACTGGAGTTTGACAGCCCTGGTGTAGACCCTCATTCGTCCAGGAGTGCTCCACAGTAGAAAAGGTTTCAGTTTCAGCACCCATCCAGAAGCCATTCTCATTCAGAGAAAATGGTCTGAGGACGCCGATATTTATGCTACTCTGTGCTGCCTTAGCCCCGCCTTCAGGGAGGAGTCTACCTTAGTGTTGAGTGTTGACCTTACTTTGACCTTAGTGTTACCTACCATCAAATGTAGTGTACGTTGGTTGTAGGATACATTGGATGATTGGTTGATGCAATTTTGATCGACTGACGGTTTCCCTATCCTTTGTGTAATAGGTGGTTTGATTGATTGATTTGATGAACATGTTTTGATTGATGTCATCATCATGTTTCTTCAGGAGGCCTACGGCTACAGAATGCCTTCGACATCCCTGGTTCAAGGTCGGTAGAAAGTTTGAACCCAAATGTGGGATCGTATTCACTCGTAACACTTTAAGGAGGGTGTAAATAGAAAATTGTGGACTCAATTTTCTTCAATCTAATATTTTGTGAAACTTTTTTTTACACAGTCTACAAACAATAAGAGTATCCACACAGCCATGCTAAAGCAAGTACAGTCTCGTCGACGGTGGCAGGTACAGAATTCATTTAGATTTGTTTTTTGTATCATCTGCTTCTTTTTCTGCACACTCATTGATCTGGTCTCACTGTTTCTGCTGTCCTCTCCTCTTCCCCAGCGCTCTCTGATTAGCTACAAGTCAAAGATGGTGATGAGGACCATCCCGGAGCTGCTCAACGATTCGTCCAGCCACATCTCCATCGCCGTGCCCCGGCACCTCAAGGAGGGCTCGCCCCCGCCCTCCTCCTCCTCCGACTCCGACGAAGACGTGGACGAGCTGCCCTTCATCCCCATGCCGCTCTCCATGGTCTTCTCCGGCTCCCGCGTCTCCCTCAACGAGTTACCCGGAGACGATGACCTCTCCTCAGCCGGACGCTCCAACGGGACAAGAGAGGGGGCGGGGCTCGAAGAACCTATCACAGCGGCTAAAAATGGCGATGGCGGCGACGTGAGAGGCAGGACTAGGAAGAGGATACCTACCAAGGAGGACGAGGAGGAGGGGGCGTCTTCGGAAGAGGAGAAGACAGAAGCGAAGACGAGGAGAGCGCCCTTGAAAAAGGGCTCGAGCGTGGAGACGGACGAGCCGGACCTTAAATCGAGGAGGCGGACGATGAGAAGAGGCAGCTCGGCCGACTCGGCCCTGCTGCTCCACATCGAGCCAGAGGAGGGCGCCCCGGAGGTGGACGGTGACGCAGCGGGCCAAAAGAACCTGAAGAAGGCCGTGTCCATGGAGCTGCCAGGCCGCAGCCCCAGCCCGGGGACCACCCGGCTCAGCCAGGAGGACTACGCCCTGAAACTGGAGCTGATGAGACAGAGGCTCCTGAGGGGAGGGAGCGCCGACAAGAAGATGAGCGGCCTCCGCGGGCCGCTGTTCGAAACGCTGGGGATGGACGGCGGCGAGAAGCGGACCGGCTCGCTCGATCGGAACCTGAGGAGGTCGCGCTCGGGTCAGTCGGCGGGAGCGCTGCTCACCAGGGCGGCGTCCTCCGACAGCCCTGTGGAAGACACGCCCAAGACCAAAGTGTTCAGGAAAAGCACGTCGTTCACCCAGGGGGACTCCGAGCCCATGCCCCTGCACCGACGTTTCGGAGGCCCCTTAGAGATCCCCACAGTGGGGCAGAGCAGTGAGACCGCTGGGGCCGCTACCAAACTCCAGGAGGCCACCTCCATGTCTGCTCTGACGGAGCAGACCAAGCTGGAGTCCAGACCAGCCTCTCCCAGAGGACCCCCTCCCTCCATCCTGCCTGGCCCTGGAAGAAACGACCAACAGGCAGGAGAGGAGACAGAGAGGAGGCAGGAGGACCAAGCAGGAGATGAACGCGCTGAGAGAGGGACCAAAGTCACAGAGGAAAGAAGAGGAGGGGTTAGACAACCGCAGAGGACTCCTTCCCAAGAGAAATCTCCCTCTGCGTTAGCCCCTCCCTCTGCGTTAGCCCCTCCCTCTCTGTTGGCCCCTCCCTCTCTGTTGGCCCCCATCGTAGTCGAAGAGGAAGAGGACGATAAGATGGACCAAAAAGACGAAACGGAGGTAAAAGCGAGTCAAAATGATAAGAAAACCAGCAAGAGTTCCCCTTTAGTCTCAGCGAAAGAAAGGAAAACGTCGGCTTACGCTGACACCATGCAGGCCATCGTCGTGCCCTCCGGTAAACGGTCCGATGTCCAGGCCCCGTCCAGCCCCCTCGCACCCTCACCCTCCGAACCCACCGACGCCCCGGCGTCCCCCGAGCACCCGGCCGTCTTCGCCAAGGTGGCGATCGTCGCCGAACGCAGTCCCAGCGTGTCTTCCGACGTTTCCTCCTCCTCCCGCCCCGCCACCCCCCGCCAGCCTCTCCTCAGGACCGACATCAAGGACATCGACTCGGAGGAGGTGTTCCAGGCCCGATTCAAGAAGCGCGAGTCGTCGCTGACCCGGGGCCTGCGCAGACTGACCAGGGCGAAGTCGGACGAGAAGTCGTCTCCAGTGCTGGGGCGGAAGGCCGGGGAGGGCGGAGAGCAGGTGTACCGTCCCGGGCCCCTGGGGGCCCCTCTGGAGATGGTGTCTGTTGGACTCCAGGAGAAGTCCAAGTCTGTGCAGGACTTAAGGGAAATAGACAAGGACCCGGGGCTTGGCCTGATTGGACGGTTCTCCATGAGGGCCAAGAGGGCGTCGTCTGTCGAAAAAAAGGTCAGTTGATAACAGCTTGATTTTCCGCTGGCCCTTGTAATAGTTAGGATGGTCCTAATGATGATGATACTTGATGAGATTGATCCACATTCATCCAATATGTGACCTGCTTGCTGTATAAGCTAGACCTCGGCCAATTTAACATTTCCGAACTCCCTGTCACCTCCCTGTCCTATTACAGGAGGAGAAAACCAAAGAGGAGAATATCAAGGAAGAGAAACTGAAGGAGGGGGCGGAGCCCTCGGCAAGCAAGCGCAGAGTGACCTGGGCTATCGGCCGCAGCAAGTCTCTGGACACAAAGGACCTCGACGGTGGCCAGCCAATCAGGCAACAGGAAGAGAGAGATGGCCGGAAGCCAGACGAATCATCCGTCTCCGCGATGAGGAGAAGATTTGAGTCCAAGGTGGCGGGTATTTCCTCCAAGATCCGGACCCAGTCAGAAGAAAGGAAGGAGAGGAAAGAAGAAAAGGAGAGAGAGAAAGGGAAAGAACAGCTTGTGTCGCGCTTAGAAGAAGACACCAGCAAAGAGCAGGTGGAGAAAGATCTCAAGAAGGTCAGCGATTCGCCTGTCCTAGCCATGCGCCGGAAGTTCGAGAACAAGATGGCCGTCATCTCCACGAAGATGAGGAGCCAGTCGGAGGAGAGGAAGGGGGGTGAGATGGAGGGAGGGAAAACGGAGGGGAAGAGAACGCCCCTGTTCTCACGCCATCGCCACTCCCACTCTGAGGGGGGCGGGCTGAGGGGGATGGGCGTCCCGGAGAACGAGCTGGCCAAACAGACGAGCATGGAGTCCAGAGAGTCTGTCAACTCCACGACAAGCAACCAATCAGAGAAGGTGTCCCACACCCCGGAGGTCGACCGGAGGTCACGCTGGGACAGGTGGGCAAAGGGATGGAGGGATGATGAGTGGAGGATGGGATGAATGGAAAGATGGATGGAGGGAGGGAGAAACACATGGTTGGGTCAGTGGGTGGATGGTGGATGGAGGAAAGATGGGAGTGATCAGGAATGGATGAATGGAAAACATTGTTGACTAATCCCCTCGTGTTCCACAGGTGGGGTCTTAGTCGAAACAAGAAGGACAAGACCTCGTCTCAGACCGACCTGCCCGCCTCCGCCACCAAAGAAGAGGAGATCTCCCGCAGCCAATCATCTTCTCGCTCGTCCTCCGACTTCCCGCCTGTTTTTCACATCAAGCTGAGGGACCACGTGCTATTGGAGGGGGACCCTGTCACTCTCAGCTGCCTCCCTGCTGGCAGTCCCCACCCACAGATCACCTGGTTGAAAGGTGATTGGACACTGTACAGCCTCTAGATCACGGGTGTCCAATCCTGGTCCTCCAGAGCCCCTATCCTGACAGTTTTAGATGTTTCCCTGCTCCAGCACACCTGATTCTAATGAATGATCATTATGAGGCTTCCACAGAGCTTGATAACGACCCTTCATTAGAATCAGGTGTGCTGGAGCAGGGAAACATCTAAAACCTTCAGGACAGTGGCTCTCGAGGACCAGGATTGGGCACCCCTGCTCTAGATCCACCATCTATGATTGGCTATGACTATTCACACAGGACAACTAGACAATAGGCATCTTCACACTAGGCTTGAGTGACTTACGGTAACATTTTAATTGCAATAAATTGATCAAAAACGACCAGAGCAAAAACAAAATATTAATGTTTCATGAGCTGGATCGGCTCATTAACTGTCACCCTTTCTCCTTGCTTGTCGTCTTCATCCGTCTCTCCTCTGTTTCCCTCGCCTCCCAGATAAACGCCCCCTTGAGTTGGACGAGCGCATGAACCTGATCTCGCACCCGGACGGCCGTCAGCTGCTCACCATCATGAAGACGGGCAGGAGGGACGGCGGCCTGTACGAGTGCGTCGCCGCCAACGCCCTCGCCACCATCACAAGCTCCTGCACGCTGTCTCTCGCCTGTGAGTCCCACGCCTAACGCTGGGGTCGGGGGGGAAACAAAAGATTCGCTAGCCGTTATCTTCCATGGTTGCGTGGGTCGGCGGTGGTTGTAATGAGGAAACAAGATCCGTTGGGGTTTAGATGCGTCCGGGTTGGGTCCGTTCTTGGAGACGAATCGTACGTTGTCTCGGTGTAATAAACAGGAGCCAACCCTTGTCTGTACTCATAACATTGTTTACTTCAGCGGAGCAATCATGTGGAAAGTAAAGAGCCATACATATACACAAACCTGTAGACAAAAACTAAGAGATACTCTTGTCAGTCAGATAATGGCTAAAAAACACATCATGGTTTTTGATATACACATAATATGTTCCTCAGAATAGATTAGATTAGATTAGATGAACCTTTATTTGTCCTCCGGGGGGGGAAATTGCAGTTCACAACAGCAGCAGGGTAAAGTACAGCACACAGAGTTGCAGGGTAATATACACTAATGACAATAACATCAAACTGGCAATAGGCGGGCACGATAAAGTCTGATAAAATAAGTAATTTGAGTAGACGTATAGACATATAGGCAGTTATTGCACTTGAGGAGTTACAGAATTACAGTAGGTCTGCTATGTTGTGTACACATAAAACAATACAAAGAACATGGATAAGTGAACTTAAGAAATGCTGAGTGCTCAAAACAAGCAGCATGTAAAAATCATCAACCAAATTGAACAACAGCATGGAACATAAAATGGAACAATAATCTACATCTGTAAAAGGTGTATAAAAAAATAAAAGACAAAGACTACAAAAGAACAGACCCTTCCATTCAGAAAGAGCACAGCTAATTGGTCTTAATGGAGTCGAGACGACTCTTACCACGGGAAAATACACTTTGACCTTTTAAAGAAATAATAGTCTTCATAATGTGATGCAGCACTGAGGATTTTAGATAATTGGATTTCAATTAGCATGAAAAACATTCACATAAATAGGTATTAATATGAATGAATTCACAGGAGATTACATTCACATCGTGCTTTCCCTGTGTTTGTGACATTCACTTTATAGAAAAGTCGCTGTGAGTTGTAGAACGATAGACCTCACTGTTTTGCTTACATTGTAATCACTTCTTGTATACCGAGCAGGTGACATCCTTAACTTAAAATGTTCTGCTGGATTCAAATGGTGTCTTCAATTATTGAGCGCATATGACTTTATTATCCATAAACAATTCCGTTCGTCGAGCGTCTGTCGACTCCAAATGACTCCAAATCCCAGCAGCCCTCATGGATTACAAACACGGACCTGTAGGCTGTGGCAAGGTGACTTTATTCATCGCTAGGCAACGCGCCTGTCAGCTTCGATACTCGGCAGTTCAGCCCAGATCGCACGAAGGAGAGCGGGCGTCTAGGAAAACCAACAGGATACTCATCTCATCTACTTAAACTGTGTGCCTTGTCGTTTAAACCTGTGTCACACCTCATTGGCTGGATTGGGGATTCTCTAGACAGGTGATTGGCTATAATTGTCCTTGTTGGTGTACATGGGGGGGGTCAGGACAGCGTTTCGTTAACCCAGAGGGGAGAATATCATCGGCGTCAGATTGGATTTGGTTGAACAGAACTCTGAGGGCGCTTTTCTAATCCTCTCCTTCACCTCCCTGTCACCACACCTTCCTGTGTAATCCCCTAATACCCACTGTCACACTTTCCTCTCATACCCTTTCACCCTTTCATACCACTATTTCATCCCTCCCTTCTCATCACTTGACCCTACCCCCTCCCCCCCACCCCCCCGCTGTAGGTGTTCCTAAGAGACCAGGGACCCCTGAGGTCCCCCAGACCTACAACAACACAGCCCTGGTGCTGTGGAAGCCGGCCGACACCAAGGCTCCCTGCAGCTACACCCTGGAGAGGAAGACAGAGGGTGAGTGCTGTCTGGCTCTCTCTGACTCCCTCTCTTTCTATGTCTCTCTCTCTCTCCCTCTTTCTTTATCTCTCTCCCTTTCTCTGTCTCTCTTTCTATGTCTCTCTCTCCCTCTCCCTCTTTCTTTCTGTGTCTTTATCTCTCTCTCCCTTTCTCTGTCTATCTCTCGCTGTCTCGCTCGCTCTCTGTTTTTCTCTCTCTCTCTCGCTCTCTCTTTGTCTCTCGCCGTCTCTCTCTCACTTTGTCTGTCTCTGTTTCTCTCTCTCTCTGTCTCTGTCTGTCTCTTTCTATTTCTATCTCGCACCCTGTCTCTGTCTGTCTCTCCCTTGCACTGTCTCTCTCTCTGTCTCTCTTCACAAATCCTTTTCATGCAATCTCGCATTTGCTCTTGACAATGTTACCATCTTGTGTCCCTATATAAGACCGCAGTGAATGTCCATGCTGATGCATATGGTCCAGCTGGTGTCCTGGGCTTCCAGTTAAATCCCAGAGCTGATATTTATTATAATCCTCTTCATCTAATGATCTACTGTCACTCCCCTCCCTACCGATCACCACAGGAGACACTAACTGGCTGATCATCGCCACGGGAGTGGCTGACTGCTACTACAACGTCACAGACCTGCCTCTAGGGGGAGTGTTCAGGTTCCGGGTGGCTTGCGTTAACAAGGCAGGACAGGGACCCTACAGCAACTGTTCAGATAGAGTCAGTGTGGATACCACAGGTGAGGATCTCAGGTGGAGACATATAGGACACCAAGCTTTACACTGTATAGCTACTGCATTACATTGGTTTAATCATTAGTTTAACACAGTACAATACAATACTACTACTGAAGTACATTTACATTTATTCATTTAGCAGACGCTTTTATCCAAAGCGACTTACAAGAGAGTACAATACTACCACTTATTATTTTACTACCTTACTGACAGACCGACAAAATCATTGATTTGTTGGTTGGTTAATTGACTGATGGGTTGATGGACTTTCTTTTTTCTTTCTTTTTTCAGTTGGAGTATCCACGCCAACAGTTGCCATAGTAAAAACTGTATCTGCCCCTTTACCTCCAAACATGTCCTCCTCAATCACCATCCCCCCACTCCAACCAATCCAAACGACACCCCCTCATAAAACGGTCTCCTCCTCCACCACTCCCTTCCCCCTCCCACCCTTCACTCCTCCTCCGTCCAACACTTTCTCTCAGCCCTCCCCGGAGACGCCCGCCAACGTCACACCCCTCACCCCCCCTCCGTCTCTCCCTTCTCCCCCCCCGGTCAAACCCCCACCTCCCTTCGTCCTTCCCAAACCCCAGAGCCCAGTCAACGTGGTGCCCCCCATGACCCAGACCCCCCCTATGTCCCCTCCTCCCCTGGTCAGCCCCCCTCCCACCCCCACCAAGCCCCTGCTGGCCTCCGTGCCCTCCTACGTAGCTGCCGCCACCGCAAGAGTGACCCCCACCCCCCTGGTAGCGCCCACCTTCTCCCCACAGGTAACTGGCAAGGCTCACATTCAGAAAACCACGTCAACACAAATACCAATATATAGATCACTTCCTGGTCGACTCGTTCTCAAACAGACGTCATCCACCTACACCTGGTCAGAGGAGTATAGGGATGAGGTGATTGGAGGGATGAGGTGATTGGAGGGATGAGGTGATTGGAGGGATGAGGTGATTGGAGGGATGAGGTGTCTGGAGGGATGAGGTGATTGGAGGGATGAGATGATTGGAGGGATGAGGTAATAAGAGGGATGAGGTGATTGGAGGGATGAGGTGATTAGAGGGATGAGGTGATTGGAGGGATGAGGTGATTGGAGGGATGAGGTGATTAGAGGGATGAGAAGGATGTGAGAAGAAGGGATGACAGCGTGGACAGGATCATTGGTTTGAAGGAGGGCTGAAAAGGGGGGGAGGGAAGGAATGGACAGATGGCTAAGTCACGTGGCTCAGCGGTTAAGGGGTTGGGCTAGCGATTCAATTCCCGGTGGTGGCTACATGACATTGTGTCCTTGGGCAAGGCACTTCACCCTACTTGCCTCAGGGGGGAATGTCCCTGTAGTTGCTGTAAGTTGCTCTGGATAAGAGTGTCTGATAAATGACTACATGTAATTATGGAGCTGTTTTGGGGTTTGCAAATTGTCACAGTGTACCTCAATTTCACAGTGTCTGCTTAAGCTTCAGTATACTCTATTACTAACAAATCAAAAGAAACATTCCTCTTAGTCAAGTTCTCAAGTTGACAGGTTGGCAGATTGTGTTCAGAATCAGATCCAGAATCAGAATGGGGTTTATTCGCTATGCAAGATTAACAAACATAGAATTCACTGTGGCAGAAATGAGCAAACAGAACATATATGTGGCATACTAATAAAAAATGAATACAATGTAAAATACACTACAGATATGATACAAATAAGAAATGATACAAATGATACAAATAATACAAATGATACAAATAATACAAATGATACAAATAATACAAATGTGAACATACTACTGACATGGCTGTAAGGTTAGGGGTAAAGACTAACTTCATCTCCAGGTGCTCCAAGTGTCCAGTCTCAGTCCATTTGGGGAGGGGACCAGTACCCCATCCAGAGCCACTCCATCTGGGCGTACCACCCCCTCCACCAGCCTCCGCCAGGGGGTCCCTCAGAAACCCTACACCTTCCTGGACGAGAAGGCCAGGTGGGAGGAATGTGATGCAATGAATCAAGTTTTGCTTGGACACCCCATCTGTTTCCTGATCTGCTTCCTCTCAGATACTACGTTGTATTTTCCCCCGTCAGATAAGAAGCCAACAGGCTCCTCCTCTCCATCTTTTATAAACACGGGGCCTTAATGTTATTCTGATGCACAAACATGCCATCTATCCTGTAGCCAATCAGTTAACCCAAGTGTTCAGGTTGTATTGTCTCTCCAGCTGGGTTGAATTCTACATTCAAATGTTTTGTAGTCCCACACCTGTTATTGCTAAGAAGTAGCTTCCATTCCTAAAGTATTGCACTAATAATTCCACAGCTGTTCGTTCCTAGAGATTTGACACAGAGTACGATTAGGTTGAGAGGCACACACAAAACAAGCACTAAACTATGCACCAAATGTATTTGTGTCTGTAATAGTAACTGTCCTGGGTCCCAGTTTGTTTTTTATCACTTGATAAATCCAGGCGTTAAACAACTTCAAACTACTTCTCACTGAGAATGAGTAGAGAATGCAAGGTAGTCCTGCTAGGTAGCAGGATTCCAACCTGGATTCCAGAAGTGGCACCCCTTCAACCTAGCGCCACAGCCTCTAATGTCCTGGGTCTTCTTTCCAGGGGTCGGTTTGGGGTGGTGAGGGAGTGCAGAGAGAACTCCACTGGGAACATCTACATGGCGAAGATTGTCCCCTACGATCAGGAGACCAAGCCCTTTGTGCTCCGGGAGTACGACATCCTGAAGTCCCTGCACAACGACAAGATCATGGCTCTGCACGAGGCCTATGTGACGCCTCGCTACCTGGTCCTGGTGGCAGAGTACTGCAGAGGCAAGGAGATACTCTACTGCCTTATAGACAGGTCGGTGGGACAGAACACTCATAGCCATACGCTCATGCTGTACACACGCGCACATAATCTATTTCTTTCCCTTCCCTGACCCTGTTCGACCACTCTGCTTCACCCTACACAACTCTACAAAACTTTAGTCGACTCTACCCTCTTGTACTCTACTCCTCTCTACACTTACTCCTCTATTCTGTGCTCTACTGTACTGCACGACTCTACCGTACTGTACTCTACTATGCTCTACTCTACTCTTCTGGCTGCAGGTTCCGGTACTCTGAGGATGACGTGGTTTGGTACCTGGTGCAGATCCTGCAAGCTCTGGAGTTTCTTCACAACAGACGCATCCTTCACTTGGACGTGAAGCCCGACAACATCATGGTCACGCACCTCAACACCATCAAGATCCTGGACTTTGGTAGCGCTCAGAACTTTAACCCGTTGTCTCTGAAGCAGTACGGCCCGGGGCTGGGGACTCTGGAGTATATGGGTGAGATCCTAAAACCACCATGTCCTCACATATACAGTACATTTCATTTGTTTACATTCTGTTGTCATTTCGCATTTAGCGCTCTTATCCAGAGGGACTTACAGTAAGTACAGGGACATTCCCCCTGAGGCAAGTAGGGTGAAGTGCCTTGCCCAAGGACACAACATCATTTAGACACGGCCGGGAATTAGCGAACTAGCAACCTTCAGATTATTAGCCTGATTCCCTAACCGCTCAGCCACCTGACTCCCCAATCATTCCAAACAGACAGTCATATACTTAGGGGGTTTTTGATTTAGTAAATGCCACCATCAAAATTAATGCTGTAAAATAAATCAAATCCATCAGTCCACACCCATGTGCTGAACCTCCTCGATTGTCTTCCCTGGAAAACCCCTGCTTTTCTCTGCTTCCTCCTCCTCGGCCCACCGTGCGCCTCCTCCTGCCCCCCTGCTTGGATCCCCAGCCCCTGAGATGGTGAGGGGAGAGGCTGTGGGTCCGACAGCAGATATCTGGAGCCTCGGGGTGCTTACTTACATCATGTGAGTTTCAGCGACTGTTTCCTAATGTCCCGGTAACCCTACAAATAACAGATCACAACATCGGACGATGACATTCAACATTTCAAAGGACTTGTATAGTTTGTTTCTTTCAAACACTGATTCCTGCTGGTTCTCATCTGGATTCGTGGATCAGGTTGAGTGGCAGACTACCTTTCCAAGACAAAGACCCCCAGCAAACAGAAGCTAAGATCTTGGCCGCTAAGTTTGACCCCACCAAGCTGTACTCAAACGTCTCCCAAAGTGCCTCCACCTTCATTAAGAAGATGCTGAGCAGCTACGCCTGGTAAATAAGAACCTCTCAGAGTTGAATCCATCTCTCTTCCTTTCTCACAGATTATAGTCCGCTGGTCTTTCTCTTTTTGAGACGTTAGGTAGAAAATTTGTCAAAATTGAGAAATGCATTTTCATAAGTATCAGGGGGTGCCTTTATTTAAACCGCTGCTGTGCAGTAAAGATGACTCTTATTTTAATTTAGCAATCGGCATTGGGATAATGAAGCAGCGTATTTTGTCATTTGTACACCATAATGTTCGGTACAATACAATATCAGCCAAAGGTTTTGTATCTGAAAATAAATGTTTTTGACATAGAATAATATGACTATATAATAACAATGTAATATTACTGTATAATAACAATGTGATATTACTATATTATAATGATGCATAGATTTACATTTCGGTCCATGTTACCTCAATTCTTCTGTCTCCAAAGGGCCCGTCCGACCACCAAGGACTGCTTCACCCACGCCTGGCTCCAGGATTCGTATCTGATGAAGCTACGGAGACAGACTCTGACCTTCACCACCACCTGCCTCAAAGAGTTCCTGGGGGAGAGCGAACGGCGCCGTGCAGAGTCCTCCACCAAACACAAGGTTCTGCTGCGCTCCTACCAGACCTCGCCGCAGCTGCCCGCCTCGCCCACACCCTCTCCACACCTCCCTGGCACGCCGGGCGCTGAGTGAGAGTCAGCGGGGGGGGTCAAGAGGAGGAGGGGTAGGTAGAGGTCAGATGTAGCTGGCTCCTGTGTGGCCCTGGACGTTATGAGGGAGCCCACTTTGTGAGATAAGGGGGTGGAATCATAAGGGCCCCAGCTTGGATGGGACCTGGCCAAATGTGAATGGACGGGGTTAACATGACCGCTGCTGATCTGCTGATGGCTGGATGTCAGGGATGGAGGCTGCGTGTGTCTTGGAGAAAGCTGGAGTTGGATGAACATTCGATCCTTACAGCGGTCCACTGATTCTGTGCCAGAGAAAGAAACATAAGGTTAAAACTGGGAACAGTTGCGATGAGAGATTACCCTGATGTACCCTGATGGGAGGAGATGACCCTGTGATATCATGCTGATCTGCTTCTATCCAACAGGGTTCTATGGCATCAAGACAAAATCAATCTCTAAAAACATCACAACATCGAGTCATGAAGAAACAACACTGCTAATGGACAGTTGTCCATTTGTGATTTTTTTGAGTTTGTGTTACATTTTCTGTTGACTTGATTGGCATGATGATTTGGTTGTTTGAGGACAACTGTCTACTACCCTAAGTATTCTCTGTGTATGTGCCTGCAATTTACAACCACTCAGTTAAAACAAAATATATTAAACTTTAACAGATTTCTTCTGAACAGTTCAACTGCGATGTTATATCTGTTTTAAGAGCACAGACTTGTTTTGACAGTTCATATATTTGATAGTGATTATGTAAAAGTACCATCATGTATGCTAATTTATGCTGCTAATTTATGTTGCATTTATTGACAATTTATTTTTATTTTTATGAAAAACCAAAAACAACTGTATGTTTTCTCTCTTCCTGGAATTGTATGATGAGTTTCCCTCTTTTCATATTAATTTATTTGCATGTGTGCATTTCTTTGGGTTTATTTTTCTGAATTACTCCTGGAAAACTAAGCAACTATACAAGAGCACCTTTGTTTTCAATGTTTATGGGATGATAATGCTAAATATAACTGTGATGTAGAATTACTTAGGTCAGTCTGTGATACAACATGAATGTCCTGTTAAAGTAAAGATACTGAGGTTAGAGTTCTACTGCAATCTTATCTCACTATTGTAAGACGACTTCAACAATGTGGATAAATATAATTGAGGTGTCAGTTGGACCACAGTGCTCCCTGCTGGTTTAGATTCATCTAGACTTGATCAGTCTGTTAGTGCCTCTATCGGTTTCGATGATGTGAAAACACAAAACTTTTATTTTGTAAGTCTGTAGTCATGGCTTATTAACAATAGATGAGTGAGTTTGACTTGATGGTTTATTGACTTGTCATATGACGATAACTGATACCATCTCTTATGGACAAAAACACTTGTATACTCGTTTTTGTGGTAGAAGAAAAGCTCTTGTGAATCTCTACACCATTACAGTGTTTCTCTTTTGTACAAATTTGAATGGCTGAAGATTTGTAAATGTATCAATTTGCTGTGTTTATAAAGTGGAAAAGGTTTGAAATGTTTTTATGAAACAGTCTCTAATAAAATTGTTGAGATGATTGCATATCTAGTATCATATCTGGTCTTTTGATTTATGCATGTGACCTTGTTTAAGTAAACATGTCCGTGACTTACCCTGTTTGTTTTAAAGATTTAACATAGTTCACTTACTAAGTGCTCTTTATTGACGCTCCCTGACATTTCGCCTGTTTGCAGTCCGGTTTCAAGTGTACCCCAGTTGGGCGTTTCTTGCGATTTAAAAAGTTCAACGAACACGGCCAAGTTTAGACACACCGGGCACGGAATACCGGGCGGTTGGCAGCTGTGATAGCAGCGGTAAAATACAGTGAAGACCTATAAACGACATGAACTGTCTTTAGCCCGTCATATTTAACCTAAACGTGAACATGCACGTCCAAGACAACGAAGAATTATGTTGAAAGGTTTCGAATAACAGATGTGAATGTGAGCGTGAAACTGGGCCCAAACATTACGTTGGCGGATTATATTCAAACAGAGACTTAAAATTCGACCCAAATTAATCCAGGACCATTTTGAAAATTGATCTCGTATTCTTAATAGTGGCCATGTAACTTCTAGTTTAAGGGTGCGTCGTGATTTTACGTGTATTTAACCACCATGCACAAGCATGTGTGACAGAGAGACTGGATGTGTTGCCACTTTAAGTCAAATGGGAGGCCTTGAAACGGCACAGGTCCATGTTTGTATCTTGAAATTGAGAGTTGAACTCCATATTGAAACAAAGTAACTAACTTCTTTGTAAATGCATTGACCGTGTAATATATATATTTTTTAAACTTTAAACCTACTTTCTACATGACTAATATCACCGAGATGCAATCCAACACATTGTGCGTGTTTTTGTATTATGCTTTTATACGGATTAGATGTTCTGAGGAAATATAATTTTTTAATGCAAGTTTATTGAATAGCAGCAGACGAGCCATAAAAAGGCCAGTTGAACTTCTGGTTTAAGGACAGTAAGGACTTAAGAAGAGGTGTGATGGCCAGTCAGTCCTCCGTAATCACGCAAGTCAGTAGAGATGAAGAAACTAACAACTCGGTTCGAGACAACAGTAAGTTTTTAATGAAGTTTTCTCCTCGTACGTCACTTGTTTTTCCAGCCCACGTGTCAAACCTTTTTGAAGACTTAGGCAATGTCAGCTATTCCAACACTTCTAACAACAACAAACACATAAGCACACGTTTTTATAATAAAACACTCGCTCCGATGGTTGCTCTCTCAGAAGTCTCCGATCGTTTAATGTTCAATGATTATCAAACAGAAGTTTATAGTGATTGAATCGTTTGTCTTGGTGCATTACGCAACGTGTGATCCTGTTCTCTCCACTGAATACTCTTAGAGTAACCGTATAGAAAACTCCAGGTATTAAACACCCACGAGTGCAGTAGTAAATCACGAAAACATTTAGCGCATTTAAAGAAAACGATACAGCAATGGGGATTATGGTGAAGCAGAACACGAGAGGCCCATAACTTTTGTGTTTTTCTCAAAACAAGGCATATGTACCCTACTAAATGGACACACTTTGTAAAAACTTTTCTTGAAATCAAAGTTTTCTCATTATTGACTTAGTTATTACATATTAAGTAGTTTGTCCTCTACCCACAGCAGCTGTGAGACATCAAGATATACTGCATTACTTATTTTAGTAAAAAGGCCTGGTTTAAATTTAAAGTAACTTCAATATTATATTCTTATGTATAGCATCACCTTCAATATTTAGTGTACACATAAAACCCTTCAAGCACTAAAGAGGCCACAATGAGTGTGTGAAACAAGTCTTAATGCACGTGTGTGTGTGTGTGTGTGTGTTTGTGTGTGTGTGTGTGGTGTGTGTAGGTTAGTACCCCTCATTGTGTAGTAGTAGGGTATGACGCCAGTCCTGTCCGTGGCGTGGGCGTGCTGTAAGCATCTGCCCTCGCTTTTCCTCTTCCTGTTTGGGTTTGACCAGGACAGTGGGCAGCACAGGGTCAAAGGTCACGAAGGAAAACAAGAAAGGAAAGAGAGGAATTCCAGAGAAAACGGACAGAAGTGAGGAGTGGTGAGACAGGAACAACAGAGAGCTGCTGTGTGTTTAGTAACACAGTCACGTTGAAAGAAAAAGGGAAGGAGAGACTGAAAAGGACAGAATGAAATGAAGAGAAAGAGGAAAGAAACAGTGGATAGTTTGGACCTTTTCAAAAGGCTAAATGAAGCAGTGAAAGACAATCTTCCCTTAAATATGATATCAAATCCTCAAGCATAGATTAAAAAAGTAAATTATCACTTATTAGTCCCCTAATGGGGAAATTTCACAGGCGCACACATATTCAATGCATTGGCTGGGATTCGAACCCCCACCGGGAATGAAACCCAGGTCTTCTGCACATGGTAGTGTGGAAGAAATTAGATTTCCTGTGTACTTATATTAATCACTACTGAACACACCTTCTATGAAGACTGTTGTAACGTCATTACCGCCTGACTGTCACTATCTATGTTTACATTCTTGTGCCCTATAAAAGAATGCTCTCTTGCCTTTGTCCGGGAGAGAGCCATGATTGAGACCTAAGCTTTGTACTGTCTTCATTTTGTTGCCAGAGGTCTGGTCATTTCTCTCCCAATCTGCAGGTTGTTAAATACGTATTTAATCCAGAACTCAACTGAACTGTCACTCCGTTTATGAAGAGACGGACGAAACACTTTCTTCAACAGTAGGCAGGAATCCTACCACTAAACCACCGGTGCTACCAAGTAGTTACATCCATCAAAAACATGTTACGCCATCCTGATGCACCAGTCTGATTATATGAATACAGGCATAGGTTCTGAGGCAGTATCTCTATTCTGATTCCCTGTGTGTAATCTAGCAGGTTGTTTGCATGACGACATGAACTGTCTCATTAATGTCTCATCCTGTCACTGACTCTAACGAACCTTTATACAGTCATCTGTTTATAATCATGTTCATGTGCTCGGTAAAGTTGACCAAACATAGGTTTAAGATGCAAAATAGGCCTATGTTACATTTACTGTACATACCTTTTATTGTATGTATGTATATTATCTTGACTTACAAAAAAATTCATTGATTAAAAAAATGGTTAATTGATTCATATTTAGTTTATTTTATTCAAAATTGTGCTTTATCTCTTTGTAATACTGTATCAGGATCTGGTTGCATTACCTCATTTTAGTTCAAGAACATGCAGTACATGCGTATCATGTACAGAAAGAGGATTAAATGGCCGTTTTCTTTTTTGGTTTTTGGAACCCTTAGGACAGTCTTGAAAACAGATCTCAGCTTAGTTCACGTATGTGTGTGTCTGCTTGAGGAATGTGTATGGATGTTTCAGTGGTTATGTAACCCTAGTGGGTCAGGTCATGTGGAAGCAGCATCTGATTAGGTTACTGTGGGTTTCCGGATCTTTGTGAAAAAAAGTTGAGTGAAGTTGAGTGAAGTGACCTTGTCAGCTTCCTCCACGGAGGCTTCCTTACCCCCTTCAGGACCGGAACATTCTGGATCTGTGATAGTACAAGGGTTGAAATCAACACTTGTTTTCTCTGTGCATACAGCAGCCCGTGCTACCTTTATGTTCTTTTCAGATCAATGATTTCTGGATAGGTTAAAGGAGGGATGAGGAAGATTTAAACAGCGCCTTAGTTAAGTTAGTTGGGAGTTATCTAACTTACCTTTGCTCTGAGCTAGTTTCCTATGTCACGCAATAAAGATCTGTTTTTCAGGTGTCTCTGATTCATGGGGAAAGGACAGAGTGATATAGGGGATTTTAGGGGCGGGGGGGAGAGCGGGCAGGATGTGTCCGGAAATGGCCCTGGCTGGAATCAAACCCGGGCTCCTGCCTCAGCACTCACTTTGCAATGGCACTAATAATGGCCTCATCCCTTACAGTAATATTATATGTTCACTTCTTCCGTTGTTAAACGACTGAGTGACTCCTCCGCTTATATTCGATCTGCCATGTCAGTTACTGACTGTTTGATACTGACCGGCTGGTTTATTCACCCCTTGGTCCCTGTTCACCAGGCCCCCCAGGCTCCAACTCCAAGAAGCCCAGGAATAGAGGCTTGTTTGGCAGCCTGTTTTGCTGCGTGTGTAATGACCAGGCCGAATCTCCGCCCATCAACAACAATGCCCCATTACTGGTGGAGGAAAATGGATCGGTCTCCAAGGTAACTAAACACCTGTTCGCTGACTTGGAGGGGTTGGAAGGGATGTCTTTTTTGAAAACAGAAGTTGTCAATCATCCTTTTGTTGGTTGTTGCAGGTCCAGATGAAGCCGCTGCTTCCTCAGGCCAAGTCAAAAGACTCTGGGAAGATCTGTGTGGTGATTGATCTGGATGAAACTCTCGTCCACAGCTCCTTCAAGGTCAGTTTGTGTGTGTTCAAAAATATTGTGACCAGGAAGACTAGAGTACCATCCCAGTAAGATTGTATTCATTCCATCTTGGTCAGTTGACGTCAAAGCGATCCCACCATATAAAGCCCCAGAATGCACTTTCTGTTCTTTTCTAAGTGAAATACTGTTTTGATGTTGTTGCTGTATCTTCACCTGGGACAGACTGGCTTCTTGAGCTGGGGTTTAACTATGGGCTGTTTGAAAGAAAGAAAAAAAGTGCCAGAAGTGAAGGAGGAGTTACCTTTACATTTAGCAGACGCTCTTATCCAGAGCAACTTACAGCAAGTACAGGGACATTCCCCCCTTGAGGCAAGTAGGTGAAGTGTCTTGTAAGTGTCTTACGTCTATGAGCCAAAGATGGGAATCAAACTCGTAACCAGGGTAACCTTCCGATCACTAGCCCAACACCTTAACTGCTGAGCCATTTGACTATCCTAGAAGTTGAGGGCATGGAGAAGGTTTGTGTCCACAAATATTTTTCCACATTTTCAAATTAAGAATTGATTGACGATGGCGTGGTGCTGTCCAGCTAACAGTTGTTTCTAAACAGCAGACATCTTTTAACAAAGAACGAGAAGGACGAGTTGACAAACGCTCAAGCAGAAGAACCATCAAAACCCTGCATCCCAAACCACCCCAGAAGTATGGGAAGATTGACGACGCAAAGTTAATAATCAGAAGTAGCCCAGGCCTACGTGGAGTTGTATTATTGTATTTCACAAAAAAAAAAGACAAACGTTGCCCCATTATGATCAGATGCTCTTGCGACAGCTGTTGCAGCAACGAGCATCTTTAAATATAGTCCATGCCGTGTTTATGTGAAGAAGGAAAGCTCAGCGGTGAAAGGCTCGGTGACCCTGGCAGAGGCAGGCGTGTCGGGTACGAACCACCTCGCGCCATTCACGGCCGATTGCGGTGCTTCGGGGTGCGAGCGGTCGAGGTGATTCTAAAAGAGGCCAGGGCTGATGACCGCACAAGATAAATGTGGAGACTGGTTTCTTTACTGGCCTTTTGCTGTCGTTAAAAAAAAAAACATTTAAAGACTTCAACCAACAACCGTACTCACACAGTCACTCACTAGCACAGCGTGAGTTCTAATGTACGTCTGTTTTCCACACAGCCTGTGAGCAACGCTGACTTCATCATCCCAGTTGAGATAGATGGTACTGTCCACCAGGTAAGATCATCTACATCGTGGGTGTCCTTGTAAGTCCCTGCATTGCTGACAGGAATCACAACGCGCCGCTTGAGATACGAAGATGGACCGCACACCCACCAGAGCATCAGAACCAGGGAGTGAGCCTGGTTCAAGTAATCCAGGATAAGTTCGTTTGACCAGGCAGAGCCTATTCTGGATGACTTGGTTCAGGAGCACGACCTTTGTCATCGAACTCATTTGACAACAACCAAAGGATAACTGCAATAACTGTCTATATGTCTACTTAACTTACTTATTTTTTATTTTTTCATACTGTACTTTATCGTGCCCCCCTATTGTTAATGTTATATTACTCTGCAACTCTGTGTGCTGTACTTTACCCTGCTGCTGTTGTGAACTGCAATTTCCCCCCCTGGAGGACAAATAAAGGTTCATCTAATCTAATCTAATACCAGAGAGGAGAGTTTCATCTTCTTCTGTCCAATAATGTTCTGTACTTGTGGAATAATCTCAATAGGATTTTGATTTGAAATCAAAAGCTAATTCGGTGTGACGGTAAAAGAGTCTTGTTTAGAATTAGCTTGGCCTGTAGAGACCGTTATCCCAACCCTTGTTCTTTTGTGTTGTTCCCGGCCAGCTCCTGATCTGCCCTGTCTTCCTGTCTGTAGGTCTATGTGCTGAAGCGCCCCCATGTGGACGAGTTCCTGAAGCGCATGGGGGAGCTGTTCGAATGCGTTCTGTTCACTGCTAGCCTAGCCAAGGTAAGAGACACAAACTTCAACACACAGCCTTTCTAACTGCTAGAGACTATCGTTATACTTACTTGTGTGTGTGTGTGTGTGTGTGTGTGTGTGTGTGTGTGTGTGTGTGTGTGTGTGTGTGTGTGTGTGCTTCAGTATGCAGATCCAGTGTCAGACTTGTTGGATAAGTGGGGAGCGTTCCGTTGCCGCTTGTTTCGCGAGTCGTGTGTGTTCCATCGGGGTAACTACGTCAAAGACCTGAGCAGGCTGGGGCGTGACCTCAACAAGGTCATCATCATTGACAACTCTCCCGCCTCCTACGTCTTTCACCCTGGAAACGCCGTAAGAAACCTTTGTTAGCCTGTTAATCAATGTGTTTATCAGCCTATTTATACAGCTTTATTCTTTTGGTTGCTGTTCTTTCACAGTTTTTTTACACTACTAGTTCACAAACTAATTTCATGTGTGGGATTTATAAATTCTTATCAACTTTCTTATCTGTTCTTTGTGGACAAAACTATGTAAACTCAGGGCTATACTCAACACACAATTATCTACTATATGTGTATATTTGATTCAAAATTAATATTGTTTTTTCTCCAACTGTATTAGTTTGTCTCCATGTCTTCTACCTGTATTTTGTGTGTGTGTCCAGGTGCCAGTGGCTTCATGGTTTGACGACATGGCCGACACTGAGCTCCTGGACCTCATCCCGTTCTTTGAGCAGCTTAGTAAAGTCGACAACGTCTACACCATCCTCAAACAACAGAACAACGCTAGCTAGCGCCATCTTACATCAGCTAACGCAAACTGCTAGGACCAACACCACCATTTATCAATAACACTCTACCGCCACCCCACCTAGCATCCTGACCACCAGCTAGCAGTGTCAATCAATCCACCAGGTTCCTCTCCTGCCATCTACAGGCTGCCAATCCTCTCCGTGGACATCAATTCAACACGCCTCTGAAGCTCTGAACTATAGTGTTCAGTTACCAACTTTTTCCTGTCAGTATTTATCAGATCATGCCTCTTACGCCAGCCAATAAGCCTCCAGTGCCCCAAAGACTGGAGAATATGAGTGTTTTTACGGTGCTTGTGCCACTATCAAACAGAGAAAGTGCGCAGCAGCTACACCCATCCCAAACCCCCTTCCTACCCTCCATCCTTAGGTCACATCCCACCATGTGCAATAGATCAAAATGCAAAATGTAGGTCTGGTCCTGAACTTCTAGAATGTTCGAGGGGGGATTTCGAAACATGGAAACAGCCAGAACGTTGCGGTGCCAGAAGGTCAGTCAAGGACAGCAGATGGCTGAAGGTTCGAGAGGGATGGATGGATGTCAGAAACATGGGGCCTTTTTTTAATGAAGCGTAAATCTCATCGGACGAGTTCCTACAGCCAAGTTCCTGCGAGGACCAGCGGACCAAGCTGAGCTGCGGCGTTAGAATCCTGGCTGCGCAGCTGGAGACGACGATGATGAGACTGGATGTTCTGAAGAGCGGGAACTTTAAAGTTACAAGACGGAGCAGAGTGATGGTCGTCTCTTTCTAGATAAACAATCATTTGGGACAGTTGGGAGTTGTTAACACTTGAATAACGTGTTACTGTTTTTTTGTATCTTTCATCTTTCCTACTTCCCAGCAGAATCAACAGAAGGTCGCATTTCTGTAACAGCCAAACCCACTGAAAGCACACTAGGTGAGAATACACCTGCCAGCCAACAACCAGTGTGATTAGTACTTTAAAGTATTGTAATGTTCATACTGGATTTACAAACACTTTATTATTCGCCAATGTTTTCATTGAAACATTATTTGCGATCGTAGGAAAAGTCACTTGACAAATACCTGCAGAGAAAAGAAAAAAAAACGAGTTGATGGCAAAGCAGCACTTTAAATGATTCTGATTCTAATCACTACAGAGTACTCACCATGGGTCTCTAGGTTATGTGCCATTTTAGCTCTCAGACATGGTACAAATAGATATCACGTCATCAAGGATTACATGGATGTCAGAGAACATATTACTTTACTATCTCATTTAGTTGGAATGATTGAGACCCAGATCATGTTGTTATTATAGAGGGCAGAGTTAGATAAGCCTGCTTGTTTTTGTCAGGAATACATGTTCTTAAGGGCTGCTGGCCCGCAGTACTCATTCCCCAGCATTTTACCACCAACAGTACTTGAATTGATTTCCCTCTTTGTTATAAAGGACTGGAAACACTATTATATCCATGTAGTAGTGGTGATTGGGTAGTTTATTATTATTTTTTACTTCATAAACTTCTGATGTGATGAAGCAAGAATAATCGGTACTTATCTGGGTTTGGAACAGCCCAAAAACCATTGTTGTATGTTTGAATGATAAACATGTTCTCAACTGATCCACAGAAGCATAGGAGATAGGCATTGTTTTATTGGACTAAAAGCTTTGAAAAAAGGCTTGTAAAAATAAAAAAGCTTCAATTAACTAGTCGCAAATCAAAGTCAGCATCAGTATTAAAAAATAATCACACTATTTTTCTATGATTTTTTTAACAAGAGAAAATCACATTCCACAATGACCATCCACCGTGCCAGTCAATCAGTTTAAAGGCTGAAGACGTTTTCTTTTACTTCACTGATTAAATAATATATATATTATTTTTTTCTATTCTGCCATGACTGTGATTTGATAAGAACAATGTAGAAACAGTTAATCTCATTGGTTGTCTCTGTAGTCTAATGCCTTTAGAACGATACTGTAGCTAAAATGCACCAGCAGGTACCTTAGAGATGTTCGAGAAGGACTCAGTGTATCAAGATAAACGGGTTTGGACGCTGGATTGCGATATTGAAAACATACTTGTAGTTAAAGTCATCTTCAGACTTCAGACTTGAGTATGTCTGCGCTCGTATTGCAAATCAAGGTCTGCCAGTTAAATTGAACGCATGCCTTTTTATCGCTTGGCTCAAAGTCTCTTGTCCTAATCGTTCTCTTAACTCATTGGAAATTAGCATTCCATCGCCATTGGAAACCTTTTGCCTTTTAAACCTTTGTTTCATATACATGTTTATGCACATCCAGTAATATATGCATATATATACAGATATGTATATTTTGTTTTGCACAGTAACAAGGCAAACAAATGACTTTAATATATGGATCATTCATGTTACTTATCAATTGAAATAGCTGTAATTTAGTTTGTGACAAGTCTTATTATACCAAATTGTGTTGAACTTGTATGTAATAATGGCATTTTCCATAAATGATACGTAATTCAATGACATTTAAGTTCTCTTGTGTTTAAATTCCACTACACACACAACCAATGAAAAAGGAGACATTATGAAACTATACCATTTAATTTAGTTATGAAAAGCCCAATGGTTCGTAAGTGTCATGGTAAGTTCACTGAAGGTCTCCAGAACCTTCTATTAAAGCTAGTCACGGCTGTGCCACGATGCCTGAAAACAAATATTACAAAAAAGCTCTATAGAAAAATGGTTTTATATGAAATGATTGCATCTTAAATATTCAGAAGTCAACGCAATCGTTCATTTTGCATTATTTGTGATTTTCTTTTCTTGAATATATGTCATTAATAAATATATGTAACCATCTTTTCCCATACATACAGACGTTCATTCTCTTCCTTAATACAAACTTTTCCTACAGTTCCTCCAGCTTAATCTCCATATTCCCTCTTCTCTACCTGCACTGGTCTTGTTAAAATCGTCTTAGATTATATCCTTCCCCCCTTTCAAGTCATTTAGATTTAACATGATAGGATAGTAGAAAGAGATGTCCGCTAAATAAACTCCCCCTTGCATTCCTGCCATGTGAGGTCAGTGATTTCACCCAGACAGGATAAGAAGGCTCTCTAAGAGCCTAACATCACCCAGCATCCCCTAATTCACTGTGAGAGTAGCACAGCTTTTTGCCTTCCCTGTGGTGAACTTTACTGGGCCGCTCATGTCTGTGCTGGTTTCCTTCAGAGTGAGTTTGTGGACGGTCCCCAGGTTGTCCAGGCGGACGGAGGGGCCCGGCTGGAGTGGGACGCCGTTCAGGCTCCAAACAGGGGCCCTGCTGATCGCCACGGAGACCTCGCACTGGAAACAGGCCGGGGCCGGGGCGGTCACACTCACATCCTCCAGGTCCCGGACCATCACCAGGGACTGGGCTGCGAGGGGAGGAGGGGGAGGGGAGGAAAGGAGAGGAAGTGAGATGAGGGGAGGGGAAGGGAGAGGAAGGGAGGGGAGGGGAGAGGGGAGGGCAGGGGAGGACGGGAGAGGAAGTGAGATGAGGGGAGGGGAAGGGAGAGGAAGGGAGGGGAGGGGAGAGGGGAGGGCAGGGGAGGAAAGGAAAGGAGAGGAAGTGAGGGGAGGGGAGCGGGGAGGGGAGCGGGGAGGAGAGGGGAGGGGAGAGGGGAGAGGGGAGGGCAGGGGAGGACGGGAGAGGAAGTGAGATGAGGGGAGGGGAAGGGAGAGGAAGGGAGGGGAGGGGAGAGGGGAGGGCAGGGGAGGAAAGGAAAGGAGAGGAAGTGAGGGGAGGGGAGGGGAGGGGAGGGGAGGGGAGAGGGGAGGGCAGGGGAGGGGAGGGGAGAGGGGAGGGCAGGGGAGGACGGGAGAGGAAGTGAGATGAGGGGAGGGGAAGGGAGAGGAAGGGAGGGGAGGGGAGAGGGGAGGGCAGGGGAGGAAAGGAAAGGAGAGGAAGTGAGGGGAGGGGAGGGGAGAGGGGAGGGGAGAGGGGAGGGCAGGGGAGGACAGGAGAGGAAGTGAGATGAGGGGAGAGGAGGAGAGAGGGGAGGAGAGAGGGGAGGGCAGGGGAGGGGAGGAAAAGAAATGAGAGGAAGTGAGATGAGGGGAGGGGAAGGGCAGGGAGAGGAGGAAGGAATGAGGCGGAGGGATAAAGAGAGTAAAGGATGAAAAAGAGGCAACCCAAATAAAGGTATAGAACGATTCCAAAATGGTAAACAAAGTGCCCCCTTCCCTTACCTTCCACCATCAGCTTGGCTTTACTCGTGTGCTCGCCCACCCTGATGCTGTACGTGCCCTCGTCCTCTACCGCCACCTGCTGGATGACCAGCTTGTGATAACAGTCCTCCGAAACCAGGTCCAGCCTGTCCGAGCTGCTGAGCTCCTCGCTGCCCTTGTACCATGTGACCTCGCAGCGCGGCGTGGAGACGGTGCATTCCAGAATGACCCGGTGCTTCTCCAGGGCCGTGCGGTCCCGGAGCGGCTTTACGATCGAAACAGGGAGTTCTGGAAGGAAAACCGTCAGGTTTGCATAAAGAAAGTTAAACAAAAAAAGGGGTTGCCATATGGTGACCAGAAAATAAAGAGGCCTGCCAGGCTGACAACAGTTCAAGGTTTGACAAAATACCGACTGACCCTCGACCTCCAGGTAGGCGAAGGACTCCAGCTGTTTGGCCACGAAGCGGATCTCCCCCGAGTCCTCAGCTTTCACGTTACACATCAGTAAGAAGTGCTTGGTGCCTACAGACAAGAACACAAACACCTGTCATTCTGAGCCGAGGACAGAAAACAGCTTCCTAATGCACGAACAAAGGTTTAAATGACGGAAACACGTAGTCATTTATCACAGTGGCTCTCAACCCTGGTCCTCAGGGCCCACAGTCCTGCATGTTTTCGATGTTTCCCTGCTCCAACACACCTGATTCAAATGAATGAGTCACTATGAAGCTCAGCAGAAGCCTGATAAGGACAATTCATTTGAATCAGGTGTGTTGGAAGGGGGAAACATCTAAAACATGCAGGACAGTGAGCCCTGAGGACCAGGGTTGAGAACCACTGATTTATCAGACACTCTTATCCTGAGCCACTTACAGTAAGTACAGGGACGTTCTAACTGAGGCAAGTAGGGTGAAGTGCCTTGCCCAAGGACACAACAACATGTAGCCACAGCCGGGAATCAAACTCGCAACCTTCCGATCACGAAGCCAACACCTTAACCCGCTGAGCCGGCTGACTCCCTTAAACGACTCCCAGAAATGACTGACGAACGGACTCACGACTGAGGCCGATAAACAAATAAGACATGGGTTGACTGGATCTCTGGGACCAGTGGATGATGTGTTGTGTGCAGCGTCATGCTGACCCTCTGTCCTGGTCTTGATGGAGCTGGAGGGACGGATCTTGAGGCCGCCCTTGTACCACTCCCCCGGGACGTCCTCCACGGAGACCTCGCACATGAAGACGGCGTTCTGGTCCTCCTGGACGTACAGGTCCTCCAGGCCCTGCAGGATCTCGAGCTGGCGCTCTGCGTAGGATGGGAGGTCAAAGGTCAACAAGATCAGGGGGAGGTTTAAAGAAGTCCCTTTGGAGGGCTGTCATCCTGAAGGTGAATATATTTACAGTTAGTCGTTTAGTAGACACTCTTATCCAGAGCAACTCACAACAATTCACAAGTACAGGGACATGATCACATTGGCACAGCCAGAGTTCGAACCGGGTACCTTCTGATTACTAGCCCAACTCCCTAACCACTCAGCCACATGACTCCAACTACATCTTACATTTACATTTATTCATTTAGCAGACGCTTTTATCCAAAGCGACTTACAAGAGAGAGCTTTTACAAAGAGCATCAGTCATTGAGCATAGCAACGTGATAGACCCCGAACACAGTGGGTTTTTTAGATCGTGAATCATACATCATGAGAATCAATAAGTGCCAAGGGAAGAACTATAAATGCATAACACAACAATTGTGAACATAAAGCAAGAGATACAACAAACAACACTGGCAAGTCACCATATGGGGACCAACAAATAGTTCTAAACAACATTAGATTATGTGAAGTGCCAAACTATTCCTAAGTGCCATTAAATTATCTAAATAAGTGAGTTTTAAGCCTTCTTTTGAAGGTGAGAAGGCAGTCTGTGCTTCTGATGGAGGTGGGGAGTTGATTCCACCATTGGGGAGCTTAAGTCATTTGACGGGTGTTTGTCCGCCTGAAACGATCTACGAAACAGGAAGTTCATACCGTTCACCTCCAGGTTACAGGAAGTGGTCACGTCTCCGATGTCGCACGTGTAGGTCCCCGCGTCGGCACGGCAACACTGGAGGATCTGGCAGAAGCGCTTCCTGCCCATGGAGTAGATGCGCTGGTTCTTCCCTGGCTTCAGCTCTGCCCCGTTCTGGAGGACAGATGAACGCACGCACGGACGGACAAGAAGACGCAGACAGACGTGAGCAGCGTCCCCTTGATTGTTGATTAACGAATTCCAGACCACTGTTGATTAACGTTGATTAACGAATCCCAGACCACTGATCGAGAGCGTGTTCGCTCTCCGCTCGTCATGTCTGACTTGATTCCAATCTCGACCTGTGCTGTGTGACAGAATGAGGGGCGCGGTTACCTTGAACCACTTGGCGTCTACGTTCTGTCTGGAGAACTCACACTCCAGGGTGGCGGGAGCCCCCTCCTCCAGGCAGATGTCCGACAGCTTCTTTAGAAGCATCACTGGGGTTTCTGGAACACGGCAAACACACGCGTGCAAACACACACGAGTTCACTGCGAATGTCAGCTCGTTGAACGCATGCTCCCCTGTACGCACACTCACGCTTGCACACACATACGGGCACACACACACACATGCAGATACACACACACACATACAGACACACACACACACGGGCACAAACACACACATACAGACACAAACACACACACAAACACACATACGGACACAAACACACACATACAGACACAAACACACACATACGGACACACACACACACACAAACACACACATACGGACACAAACACACACATACAGACACAAACACACACATACAGACACAAACACACACATACGGACACAAACACACACATACAGACACACACACACACATACAGACACACACACACACATACAGACACAAACACACACATACAGATACACATACAGATACACACACACACACACACGTACCTTGGACGTTGAGTCTGGCAGAGGTTCTCAGGCCCTCTGCTGAGAAGACGATAGTTCCTGTGTCCTCCAGCGTCAGACCTGATAGGGTGAGTCCGTGGACACGCCCGTTGGTGCTCACACGCCATTGGTTGTTGGGTTTGACCCGAATGCCGTCTTTTTGCCACACCCCTTCCACGTCCGCGTGCGAGAGCTCCACCTCAAAGGAGGCCGTCTCACGCTCGAGTGTGTCCGTGTCGCTCAGACCCTTCCGGATACTGATCTTACGAGCTGCAGAGGAGAGACGAGAACACGGAGGAAAGAGACGAGACGAGCACCCTGCGATGAGTGTGTGACTGCGAGCAAAGGGTTGCGTGTCAGTTTGTGTGTCTCTGTGTGTGTGTGTGTGTGTGTGTGTGTGTGTGTGTGGTATGTAGTCGTCACACAGAGTTCCAGAGGACCGCTTACGCTCCACGTTGAGTTTGACCTGCGTGCGGTCGTGCAGCGTCTCGCAGCGGTAGGTGCCGCGGTCGGAGAGGGTGAGGTTGCTGACGGTCAGGCTCCGGAGACGACCGCTCTGGACCAGCGTGTGACGGGGACCCGCTTGGATGACCACGCCCTGCCGCATCCACTGGACCTCCCCGCTCTCCAGGCTGACCTCCGTCTCCATGGTGGCCTCTCCAAACTCCTCCGCCATGATGGCTTCCATCTTCCGGGTGAACACCACCTGGGCTTCTGGAGGGGCGAATGAAGGGAAATAAGAGGGGAAAGGAGGGGTGAGGAGGAAGAATGTGAGATCTCTCCTAGGCCTCCTCTTACTCCTCTCCCATCACCCCATCCTTCTCCCTCTCCGTCCTACCTGTATTTTAAAGCAGGTATTGTTTGACCCCCACACACCCCCCTCACCCCCTGCTCCTCTCACCCTGGACTTTGAGGCAGGCCTTGGACGCCACCTGCTCAGCCTGTGCCGTGATCTTGGAGCAGTCGAGCATCTGGCACTTCCTGATCACCAGCGTGTGGCACAGGCCGTTACTGGAGGCCTGGAAGCGCTCCCCCAGGACGACGGGCTCGTTGTCCATGTGCCAGACCAGAGCCACGTCCTCGGGGGAGACCACGCACTTGAAGACGGCATCCTCGCCTTCCAGCACTGTGGTGTTGTGGAGCTCCGTGAGAAACTCGACCACACGGGGCACTGGAGGGAGGTGGGGTGGGGTGGGGGAGGGGTGGGGTGGGGGAGGGGTGGGGGGGAGGGACAGTTAGTATTGGGAAATGATATTGTGCCTCTTCCCAAATCAGTAATCCTTCATGATATATCTTACATCTCAACCCCACAGCAGCTCCAATCCCATCCTCTGCCTCTAAACCCGCCCTAGAGAACCCCTTGTGAAAACCCTTAACCCTCGTCATGACCACAAAACCCGGTGCTTACTCTCCACTCGGAGTAGGCAGGTGGTGCGGTCATCTTTCGACTCGCAGGAATACTCCCCGGTGTCCTCTCTGGTCAGCCGGTGGATGGTCAGGCTGCGCTCGACGCTGTTGGCCCGGATTGTGAACCTGCGGCTCGGCACCACCTCCACTCCGTCCTTCAGCCACTGGACGTCGGCCTTGGGCTTGGTGACCTCGCAGCGCAGAGTGATCATGCTGTCTGCGTGAGCCAGCGTGTCCTGGAGGGGCTGGGCAAAGCGTACCCTCATCTCTGAGTGGATAAATGGACAGAGAAGCAGGCAGGTAATGCGTTAAGGTAATGTTCTCAGATACTGACTCAGGATAATATCAGAATCAGAATACTTTATTAATCCCAGAGGGGGAAATTCTTTGGCAGGACCGTGCCTATCGAGGCAACCAGACAAAGTACATTTATTGCCAACAAGCTTCTTAAGTGTCAACAGGCTAACATGAAGAGAAAACAGGAGAAAAAAAGCAACCCCCATTTCTGGAGCCTGCAAAAAAACACCTCAGCACATTCAGTACAACAACAAACAACCCTTCAACAACAAGCAGGCGAAGGCGTTGGATGGTGTGGGTGAAAGTTCATGAGTTTGTGTAGGTCTGTTTTGACTGATTGCTCAGTCACAATCAGTCAGGTTCTCAGTCTGCAGATAGTGTTGCCATGGATCTCGGTCATCGTGCCCCCTGGCAAGGCATCAACCACATATTGGGAGAGGGTTGGCATCAGCCTTCACTGCATCAATCTCCCAAGGTGGGGGAGGGTCTTGGGCCTTGGGCCAGACCAGTGCTGGAATTTGGAGCCAAAAGCAGATAAGCAGATAAGCGCATAGACTAAGTAACATTTTCAAACTCTACTTCTAAAGCCTCGAAGGTTTTTTTGTGGTCCTTACGGTCTTCATTCGCATGCAGGGCTGCCAATTTCACTATGAGGTAATCCATTTTGCGCTCTATGGTCACACTTTGAGTTCCAGCTTTTCCCATTGCGTCAATCATGTCGGGCAGCCTTAGGGTGCTTTTAACAGCTGCAGAAATTTCATTCATTTTCCGATACCCCAGGACAAAGCCCAATGCAATCAGCAGCAATCCTGTAATCATGGTTCCGAACAGGAAGATGTCTTCAAAGTCCTCCACTGAGAGCACCGCCAGGGACATGACACGCCAATTACCCCACGAGTCCGTCGTGTATCCAGCTGGGAACGTCCCGTCAGGACAGTTGGGTTCCCTCGAACCCAGATTTCTCTTTGAGAAGATGGTGTCGATTGCACTAAGAGACCAACTAATGAATTCCATGTTTCTTACTTCGGAGAGTGATGTGAGAGAGTCTCTCTAGCAGACAGACACAATGATAGAGCAAGCAGGCAAAAGGGGAGGGGAAGGAGAGAAGAGAAAAATGCGACCGCCTCAAGAGCAAAAGAACAAGGCAGGATGATGATGCGTCAGAATTATGCGTCAGGATAATGTATCAGATGTGTCAGGATAATTTTTTTTCAGGATGTGTCAGGATAATGTTTCAGGATGTGCCAGGATAATGTTTCAGGATGTGTCAGGATAATGTTTCAGGATGTGCCAGGATAATGTTTCAGGATGTGTCAGGATAATGTTTCAGGATGTGTCAGGATAATGTATCAGGATGTGCCAGGATAATGTTTCAGGATGTGTCAGGATAATGTTTCAGGATGTGGTAGGATAATGTTTAAGGATGTGTTGGGATAATGTTTCAGGATGTGTTAGGATAATGTTTCAGGATGTGTTAGGATAATCTTTAAGGATGTGTTGAGATAATGTTTCAGGATGGTACTGACCTTTGACCAGTAAGGTGAAGTGCATCTCGTCGGTGACGGCATCGCAGGTGTATTCACCGGCGTCAGATCGCCTGAGAGGCTCAATGGTCAGGAAGCGCTGGTGGTTGTCCACGCCGATCTTGAAGCGATCCCCCACCACGGGCGACCAGTCGTGGAGCCAACGAACCACAGCTCTCTCCTTGGAGACCACGCCCATCAGAGTGATGCTCTCTGCCTCGTAACCTGTGACTATGTTGACTTCCTCTTTGTTCAGAAAGGTGACCGGGGGTTCTAGAGGGGGGGGGGGCGGGGGGCAAGAGATATGGAGGAGAGAGAGTGGAGCATTTTGAGGGAGGGGGGAGTGGAAAGACTGGGATAGACAAAATAATCTAATTTAAATCCACAAAGAGACTATCTTTGCCTCAAATCCAGCTTCCTCCATCCCTAGGAACCTCAAAATCTAGGTCAGCGCCGCCGCCACCACATTCCTTACCGAGGACCTTCACGATGACCACCATCTTGTCGTCGACGGCGTCGCACGTGTACTTCCCAGAGTCCTCAGGCTGTATGTCTGACAGGACCAGTTTCCTCAGGGTGCCGTAGCTCTCCACGTAGGTGCGCTGGTCGCTGACGAGCAGGCGCTCGTTGCAAAACCACTGGACAGGAGCGTTGGCGCGCGACACCTCGCACGCCAGGATGAGATCGTCCCCGGCGACCATCTCCTGATATTCCTGATCCCCCGAGTTCCCAACGATCTCCACGGGAGGTTCTGGAGCAGGAAGACAAGGAGGAGGCGCACAGCAGGAGGAGGCGCACAGCAGGAGGCGCAAGAAGAGGAAAAGAATAACACAAGAGAAGAAAAAAAGGAGTAGAGAGAGGAGGAGGTGGAAGGAAG
This sequence comes from Neosalanx taihuensis, assembly GCA_030340665.1. NCBI lineage: Eukaryota > Metazoa > Chordata > Actinopteri > Osmeriformes > Salangidae > Neosalanx > Neosalanx taihuensis. Next base: position 2,085,616 of record CM059305.1, read on the forward strand.
GGAGGAGAAGAAGAAGGGCCAAAAAAACAAAAGATGAAGAGGAACCAGCGTTCGGTGCATTTGGCAGGTTTATTGCGATTGGTCGATGTCTTCTTCCTCACCTTCTACGGTGACCTGGAAGCTGATGCTGTCGTCTCCAACATCCAGGAGGTACTCCCCCGAGTCGCTGAGCTCGGCGTTGAGGATGACCAGCGATCGAAAGGCACCTTCCTCTTCCTCGCAGAAGCGCTCGTCGCCTTCCAGCCGGCGGCCATCTTTGAACCAGCAGGCGTCAGCGTTGGCGCGGGAGAGCTCGCATTCCAGCACAATGTCGTCACAGACCCGCGACCTCTGCTTCGTCTTCACCTCAGTCTTCCTCAGAATTTTGACGGGAGGCTCTGGTGGAAGATGTTGGAAACGAAGTGTTGAGTGATGAATATGATAAACAGCAGCTAAATCAATCACTCGGTCGATGATTTATTTAATCACCCATGATTCATCAGAATCAGAATGGGGTTTATTCGCTATGCAAGATTAACAAACATAGAATTCACTGTGGCAGAAATGAGCAAACATAGAACATATATGTGGCATACTAATAAAAAATGAATACAATGTTAAACACACTAGAAATATGATACAAACAACAAATGATACAAATAATACAAATTATACAAATAATACAAATGATACAAATAACATGGAAGTACAAATACCATAGGTACAAAGTGGAATGGGTATATATAGTACGGGGGGGGCTGTATATACACAGTAGTGTAAACAGTGGTGCAAGAATCACAGTAGTGCGTTTTTAAAGTGTAGTGTGCTAAAGTGGCAGAGTGCAGTGGGATTCTGGAGGGGGGTGTGGGGGATGCGTCATTCGCGTGACCTCTCACCTGAGATGTTGACCTGGAAATCAATGGCGTCGTCCATGGCATCACAAGTGTATTTCCCAGAATCCCCTGGTGTCGGGTGTTGAATGGTGAGTCGCCGCAGGAGTCCGTCCTCGCTGACGGTGACGTGGCCGCTCTCGTCCATCTCTCCTCCGTTCTTCCTCCACGCGACCGTGGCACTGGGGCGTGACACTTCTACCTCTAGGACCAGGGGGGCACCAGAGAAACATTCCATCACATCTGAAAGCCTCGCAGGTCTGGCCAGTTTCACTGGAGGCTCTGCAGAAGAAAGAAGAAGAATTCATAGATTTGTCCACACCTCAAAAGCCTTTCCAACATACACATACCACAAGTTATTTTACTTTGACACTTGGCACCCTTAGGCAATACAACCCCCACAACATTACACTGGAACTGTTACAGCTGATGGCTATTTATGTTTATCAAGATTAAGTTTATATTTTAGATACTAGGATTAGGGTTGTTTGTTTGCCTTTTATATTATTATATTATATTATTAATAATATGATATTATTAATAATTACTATATACAAATATTTCAATAGACTGAATGGTGTGTAACCTAGTCTATGTTTAAAGGTAGTGTATACAGTATACATTTTACTTAGAGTATAAGAACACAAAATCATGTTTGAAAATTACAATATAAAGTACTATATGTACCTGTGATAGTCACCAGGAAGGTGACAGAATCATCCTCTGTATCACAAATATACTCTCCTGTGTGTTCCACAGCGGTTCTGGGAATGACCAGCCTCCTCTGAGCGCCCTGAACCTCCAGGACCAGCAGAGGACTCTCCTCCACCTCCAGCCCATCGTGGTACCACCGTACCTGGGCATCGGCCTGAGAGATCTCACAGCTCAGCTCAAGCCTCTCCGGAGCTCGCTGGGTCAACTCCAGCTCCGCCTCAATGGGGTACACAATCCGAACTAAAGGTTCTTTAAAGAAAGGAATGACAATTTCTTCAAACCAAAAATGATTGGAAAAACCTTCTAGAATAGAAAGATTTTAACCCATTCATAATTGAATCTGTCCCTTTATATAAACATCCACCGTTTCCCATTTGTCAATCCATCCCTCTCTACACATTAATTCGTTTGTTTTTGTCCTCACTCTTTACCTTCTTCAAATCCATCCTTCCATCCCTTCATCCCTTCTCGGTCCTCTCTCCATTCCTCTCATTCCTACCTGAGACGGTGAGTTGGAAGAACACCGAGTCTCCATCCGTGTCGCAGACGTACTCTCCGGAATCATCCGCCACAGCGCGGGCTAAGGTCAGCCTCCGGTACGGCCCCTCGGAGGTTAGCCTCGTCCGGTCGTCCTCCACCACCAGCAGGCCGTCCTTGAACCAGCGCACCTGGCCGGAGGAGCGCGACAGCTCGCACTGCAGGACAACCTCTTCGGAGACGTGGCCCTCCAGCACCACATCCTCTTTGGGTTCCACGATCATCACCGGAGGTTCTGACAGAGGAGGGAGCAGGGTCGTTAACCCTTTACAGTGGCGTCCATCTTTGGACAAATTCTACATTCTAACCTCAGAAAGCTAATAGGAGATGGTACGAGACATGTATCATCTATTTGTAGTCATCAATATGTTTCATATTTGCATTGCTAATCAATAAAGTCAATAAAGAGCTCATACGTGAACACTTGCCTCTAGGGTAAAGAGAAAATACAGAGTCAATTTTTAAAGAATAAGAGAAAAACACACAAACTACAAGGAACATTTATCTGGAGACCTATTTGTCTTAAGGTACTGATATTGGCTTGATAATGACATGAGAAGAATACATATTCAACTAATACACATAACATTCAGTTTGACACTGTTTCTGGAACTGGTAACAAGCCAACAACTGTTACACTGTTGTGACATGTATGTGTTGCAACAGTAACAGTTAAAATCCTGACTCTGTGGTTGCCAGTAGTCTTGCCAATCCCCTAATCAACAGGCTGCTTGAGGGTCATCAAGTTGATTTGATATGTGATGTGTGAGATACTTTGGATGCATGGATTTGGGTTCCACCTGTTTGGCTTTAGAAGACCGTGAACAGTGCATGGAAGCTCCTATTGGGTCAAATAAGGTGTCAATCGAATGGTGCAGTGGTCATTTTAAGACCATGCTGTCGTAAATATTCCAAAGCAAACCCTCGTTATGAAAGATGGAGGGCAAGTGACAAATCTCTTGCGTTGCAGAATGTTGCAACAAGATATCATGGCTATTTCTCAATGTAATACATTGTTTTGGATGAAATTCTTGACATTGTTCGATACTTTGGACAGTGGGAATGTAACCAGACCACATTTGTTGGGATTTTTTGCATGACTCGACAACTCAAGAATATTAGTGGTTTTACTTAGCTGGTGGTCGAACACGAACATTAATTATACTTGCTGTTGCGACTGAATTAGAAATAGATTATATCAATAGAATCACAAGAATCGTACCTTTCCAACAGTGTATGTTTAAAAATATAATTTGGGTGGGTGGGTGGCAATTAAAACAATTTAACAAGCTGCAACCTGCTGACAGGCCATTGGAACGCCTCGTCAATACAGTGAACCCTCGCTATATCACGGTTCACTTTTCACGGTTTCGCTACTTCACGGATTTGCATCGTGCATTGTGTTCTGCATTCTGATTGGCTAAACAATCCCCCCCCCCCCCCCCCCCCACACACACACACACTACCTTTAATGTGGACAGTGAAGTTCATGCTGCTGTTCCCAGCCTGGCAGGTGTAGCTGCCTGCATCTGAGGCATCGGCCGAGCGCAGGATCAGCCTCCTCATGGTGCCCTCAGCCTGCAGGGTGATGTTCTCACAGGGCTCCACCTCCCTGCCATCCTTATACCTGGGGGAGGGGGGAGGTGAGGGGGGGGTAGAGAGGCACAGGAGACTGATGGAACAGCTGTCAGGTGAGTTTGACGCCAAATGAACCATTAAAAGCCCCGGGGGGTGTCTAAAACGTGGGGAGTGGAAATCACATGCAGTTCTGGCTACGTTTACGTTTGGTCATTAAGCAGACGAGTCCAGAGCGACTTACAGCAAGTACAGGGACATTCCCCCCTGAGGCAAGTAGGGTGAAGTGCCTTGCCCAAGAACACAACGTCATGTTGACACAGCCCGGGTTCGAAACCTTCAGATTACCAGCCGACTCCCTAACCGACTGCGCCACATGACTCTGTCACATTTGTATTTGTCAAAATTTTTATGACTAAAATTCTTTCAAGAAGGAAAGACTTTAAGGTGATTCGTCGGTAGAGGGAATCAACGCACAGCCCACGGAATGCTTGAAAACAGGTCGAAACCCCTAAAAGTGCTTTGCTGGCTCTTTAACTCACCAGAGGGCGGTGGCATCTTCTCTGGAGAGCTCACAGTGAAGCACCACAGGGTCCAGCTCCATGGAGCTCTTATGGAGGTCCTCCTCGGGGATGGGTTTGAACGTGACCGGGGGCCCTGCGGAGGAGGAGGGGGAGTGGGGGGACGGAGGAAGGGAGGAAGGGAGGATGGAAGAGGGAGAAAGGAAGTGAGAGGAGGAGGAAGGTGGTGGTAATGAGAGAGGGGAGGGAGGGAAGAGGGATGGAAGAGAAGATCAGGAAGAGTGGGAGTCAAACACTGGTTGATGGAATAGTTTGCGACGGGTTATGCTTGTGTTAGGAGTTCAGTATTAGGAGAGACCAGGAAAGATGGCATGGAGTTACATCAAACAAGGAGGAATAAGAATGAGCAGGAAACAGATTGAAGGAAATGCTGCATGCTTTTAGAGACAATGTATAATAATGAATAGTAGAATTGGATTTAAAGCAGTACAGCGTATTCAGAAACCATCGGAAGAAGGTAAGACCAACAAAGACAGGAAGAAATAAGGGTTATGTTATTCATTTAGAGTCAAGTGTGACATTCCCAACAACACTAAATTCTGCATAATTAGTGAACCATGACACAATTAGCCATTGTTATGGTCATTCTTCCTACTCCGTTGAGCAGTCACCTTGGACCTCCACCTCAAACGCAGTGACATCATCAGCGCTCTGACATGTGTACACGCCAGAGTGACAGAAGTCGGCTGATTGGATGATCAGCGTCCTCCTGAGGCCTTCCTCCAGTAAGTCGATCCCTGGTTGGTTGAAGATCTGCTCTCCGTCCTTGTACCAGTAAACCTGAGCGCTGGGATCTGATAGGTCGCAGTGCAGCTCCACTGCCTCGCCTGTCCTCAGGCTCCGCCTCCTCTCCTCCTCAGGGACGGCAGAGAACCTGGCTGGTGCCTCTGCGGCCGGTTTGGATTGGTTAACGTGAGAGATGGTGTGACATGACTTGTTAGGTGGTGATTGGTGGGTTCTGTTGACTCTGAGGTGCTACATTCATGCAATACGTCTACAGTTACACACACTGAAACTCACCATCCACTTTGACGTCGAATTTCACAACGTCGCCCATGGTCTCGCAGGTATACGCTCCAGAGTCGGTAGACTCAGCCGATTGGATGACAATCCTCCTCATGTTGCCCTCTGATTGGATGGACAGACCGTCCGTCATCTGCAGCTCTACCCCGTCCTTATACCAGCAGACCCTGGCAGAAGGGTGGGACACCTCGCAGTACAGGACCACAGGGGCTCCTGTCTCCGCATGCTTGTTGGTGTCCGTCTCCGACAGAGGATTAAACTTGACCACAGCAGCTACAAGGAAACAGACCGAGGGAAGATTGTTTCTGAATGAGGACTTTTTTTGTTCATCAAAAGTCCCAAGACAAGTCTATGTGTGGGTGTGTGTGTGCGCATGCGCTGGTGTGTGTGTGTGTGTGTGTGTGTGTGTGTGTGTGAGTGTGAGTGTGTGTGTATTTCACCGACCTTGGACCTTGAGGACGGCCGAGTCTCGAACTCCGTTGGCGATGAAGGTGACCTCGGCCGTGTGGTCAGAGATGCGGGCTCCGTGGATCACCAGAGTGTGCTGGGTGTTGTTCTGGCTGATGGAGAAGCGCTCGCTCCTCTGCAGCTGGGTGGAGTTCAGGAACCAGGTGCCTGTCATGGAAGCAGACAGCTGCAGGGAGAAAACAGCATCGTCCCCCTCCAGCACCTCGCACTCCTGCAGAGCCGAGCGAATCTTGGGCCCTGGGACTGAAGGAGGTGACAGAACAACACGCACCAATCAGGACACAGAACAGGTTGTTCTCGTCTTTCGACGGGGAGGTGTCACGGACATTTATGAGGCTGGGAAAGGAAAGACAAAGCTAAACAAACACCCTCACCCAGGTGGACGAACTTGGGGAACTCGACGTGACCGCTGCGGCCGTACTTGTTGACGCAGCAGACGCGGAAGCGGAAGTCGCCCTCGCAAGGCACGCCGTCTCCCATGATCTCCACCGACGTGTCCACCTCCGTGGTCGCACACTTCTGCCACTCCTGGGAACCCACTTCCTGTCTCTCCACCACGTAGATGGAGCGCGTGGTGGCCTGGGAGGAAGTGGAGGCCGGAGCCCAGGACAGGAGAGCGCAGTTGGGCCGGTCGGCGTCCATCTGGGCCCCCACAGGACAGGTGGGGGGGCTGTGCTTGGCAGCTTGTGACGGAGAAGAGGAGGAAAGAGGATTTAGAAGAGGGGATTAAGGAACAAAAAGTTTTTGGAGGGAGAGATCGGACAAGGAGGAGAGATTGAAATGGATCATAAGAGAGGGAAAAGGAAGGAAGAGGCGGTGAAGATGGGGAAAGAAAAGAGGGAAAAATGGACAGGAAGCAGATGAAGTGAAAGAAAAGTAAAAAATAAAAAAAGATGAGGAATAGTCTACAAACTACACATTTACAGTTCTGTATAGAACATGACAATATAGTGGTTAGTAGTGTTGATTTCATGAGTTCATGATTACGGGTCATCTGATCAACAGAAGACAGCTCATACTCTCAATATAAAACCCACCAGACTAGACTGTAACACTAGTCTAGATAGCAGATTCCATGGCTGCTGATGTCCCACCTTTGACCTTCAGCCTACACGAGGTCTTCGACCTTCCCGCCACAAAGGTCACCACCCCTGTGTCCTGATAGGCCACGTTGACAAAGACCAGGATGTGGGTTTTGCCAAAAGACTTGATGATGATCTGATGGGATTCGCGCAGCTGCAGCCCGTCCTTGTACCAGTAGACCTCCATCTCCTCCTCCTTCACCTCCACACAGAACACAGCGTTCTCCCCCTCCAGGACCTCCAGCTTACGGGGGAGCTTGCGTACAATCGTGCCTGGGGGAGGATAGAGACGGAGGGGAGAGGACGGAGGAGAAAAAAGAAGGTTGCGTAGAATGTTTCGCATGTCTGTAAAGATCAAATATATGTGGAGCGCAAGCAGGTTTTGAGAGACAAATAGTGCATTAGGATGGCAATTGCCATAATTTTTGCAGGACACCTGATCTGTCTTGCAAAAAACTATTAAGCTAGATGTGTAAACATTCAAACCTGTGGTTGTGTATTTATAGAGTGTTAACATGTCAACAATCTTCTTAACCTTTGTGTTCTCTTCAGGGGAATAACCTGACACTGTGTTTAACCCGCATGCCCACATTTAGACTGAGACAGTTAAATTGTACGTGCTTAATTGAACTCTAAACCCTAAATACACATTTCAGTTCCCAAAGGGGTGGAGGCGGGGCCTTTTTGACCCTTAGGACAGGTGGAGCTGCCGAATACGAAGAGACTACAAGGGGTTAACATGCTGGGATACTGCTGAAATATTAGCGGTCGGATTTTGATTTTTGATTGTGTTTTTTTATGCTGTTGCTGGGAGTTGAATACCGCTCCGTCCCTGGCTTGGAAGGACCTTCATGCCAGCCTCCTCCAGAACACCCACCTTTGACCGTCAGCTCTGCGATGCTCTTTCCCCCGTCAGGCATCTCACACAGGTAGACCCCGTCGTCGTCCGCCCCCACGTCGTTGATGGTGAGCCAGCGTTTGGTTCCTCTCTGCTCCATCCCGTACTTGCTGCTGGCCTGAAGGCGTTGATCCTCCAGGTACCAGCAGGCGGGGATGGAATCTTCTGGAACTTCACACTCCAGGACGGCCACGTCTCTCTCGATCACCTCGACGTCTTTCAGGGAGCGTTTGAACCGCACCGGAGGGCCTAGGACACGGAGGAAGTCACGGGAGGAAGATGAGGTGACGGGAGATTTCCGAATGAATCAACAACAGAGCGGACTGCCTGTTCTCCTCGGTCAGGATGGGAGTGCGGTATTCAGGTGGGTGTCAACGTTTAGCACGGCAGCATCTGGGGGGGCAGCGGTGACTCAGCCTACGGCATGGACAGAAACTTGGTCATGCGAAGCCACACATAACTTTGCGTTGGTTCAGACGCTAAATATAGGGACTCATGCAAGCATGGGAGAAGGAGATTGGCCATGGGCGGGGTTTTGCGTGGCTGGTAAGCGGGGGGAGGGCAGGGAAGGTGGGGAGGCAGGGTAAGGCGGTGGAAAGTGTGGGGGGGGGGTCGTCGTCACCCCGTTAACGCGTGGTAAGAAGGCACGCGTGACCATCGGACCCCCCCGCCGTCCCCCCACCCACCGCTTCTCCCAGGATGCATTTCATCACCGTGTGGGTCGCCATAGCAACTGTTGTCTTTTTGGAGAGTCACCGATAGACGTGCGCACGCAGCCGTGCGTCCCAGTGGACGTAACCGACAGCAACAGCTGAGTAACTGTTGGATTATGTGTGTACTGTGATGGGATCAGAGTAAGTGATTACCCATTATGAGGATAACACTGATCATTTCCGACACGTGTGAAGTCCAATTAAACCAGAATATTCACAGCTACTCGTGTAAAGCTGCTTCTCAGGGAACAAATAAGAGGGATGGAGGGAGAGCCTCACAAGAGTTACAGTGGAGAACAGCTGTGTAATGTGTGAAGGAAAGAAAGATGGATGGAGCAGTGGGCAGACAGATGAGAAATGAGTGAAGGGAGGATGGAGAGAGAGGGAGGAAATATTGTATTAGTGCCGGCCTACCTTTAACAGTGAGGTGGACTGAGCTCAGCGTGTTTCCCAGGGCGTTAGACGCAGCGCACACGTACAGCCCGGTGTCCTGCTGCTTGCAGTACAGAACCTTTAGTGTGTAGTAGCCTTCTCTGTCCTCAAAGATGAGATGCCTCCTCCCAGCCTCTAGGGGCAGCCCATCCTTCTTCCACACGATCTCCGGCTTGGGCTTCCCCGTGACCAGGCAGCGGAACTTGGCGTGCTTCCCTTCGGACACCGCAAACTTTTTCACCTTGGACGAGTTCAGGTGGGGTTGTTCCTCCGGGTAGTGACGGGACGATCCGGGTCGCCCGCTCCTCTGCCTCCCTCCATCCTTCGCTGAGGGATGTCCTTTGGAGTAGCCGTTGGACGTTGACGGCGTTGCCCCGCCTTCCCCTCGTTCCGGGATGGGCTGGACGAGCAGGACGGCTCCGGCGAGGGCCTCCCCATGACGGTTGGCAGCCCTGCAGGTGTAGACGCCGCCGTCGGGCATGCGAGTGCGGTAGATCTTCAGCTGGCACCAGCCGCCCTCCTGGCAGCCGGTCGCGCTGAAGTGAGCGCTCTCGAAGATGTCGCCCAGTTTCTTGCCGTCCTTCTCCCAGAAGACCTCTGGGGGCGGCGAGCCCCAGAGTTTGCAGGAGAAGGCAGCGTCCTCGCCCCGGTCCACTCGCAGAGACAGGGGCTTGATCAGGAAGCGAGGTCTGTCCTCCGATGGTTCGAGCATCTCTTCCTGTAGTTCCCTCGCTTCTCCCTCCCGGCCTCGCCTCTCCACCTCTCCGATCTGTTGGCCCTCTAACGTGCCGTTTGGCCCTGACATCAGCCCGTTCTGCTGGCCCGCATGTTCCCCGTTGTCCCCTCCAGCCTGCAGCAGCCCGTTAACCTCCACGCTGACCTCCCCTTCCACCTTCAGGGTAGCGGCGGCGTACGTCTCCCCCACGCAGTTCCTCGCCTTGCAGATGTACTGGCCCTCATCCTGCAGGGTCACCCCACAGATGGTGAGGATGAAGGCCTTGCCCTCCTCCGAGATCTTATAGCGTCCCTCCGGAACGATGGCCTTGGTTTTTCTCTCCCACACCACCTCCGGACGAGGGTCACCGCCAATCTGGCACTTCAAGGTGGCGTCGGTGCCAGGCCTTGCGATCACAGGACGGGGGTAGCCCAGCACGCGAGGGGCGCCGCCAAAGATGTCCATTGTGACGGCAAAGATTTGATTGGTTCTCCGTGGAAGTTAACGGACTGGAATTGGATGGTGACGTGCCAATGGAGGACCGACTTTATCTCATGAAGCGCTGATGAATAAAGAAAAACAGATTTAGCTTTAGCATTTACAACATACATTGATTTCAATTGTTTATTTATGTCGTATCAGTTCATCTATCAGTATATCAGAACAGAATATGGAAATATTACATTTGAACACAGTAGACTGTAGGTCAATCACCATAACACACAGCTCAGCCGAAATGTGATGTGTATCATTTGCATTTTAAAACACAACAAAAAGGCCTTGAAAGGTTAACACACGCCTCACTGTGTTAACCTGAACTCTCAGCTGGTGCTGTAGCTCACCAGGGCTACGTAGTTAAAATAGTCTGGCCAAAAATGGCAGAGGCTGTAAGGCCTCTCTGTCTGAGCACTGGGATTCAACATATGACCACATGTACCTGTACTTTTAGCAACTTAATACTATCTGGGCTGAATACAGTATCTAATTACTGTCAAGTATGGCTGCACCTGCTGTCCTCAGTATAATGGAACTGTAGGAGAACTCCCTAAAGTGAGATTAAAAAAGAGATAAATCTAACGTTCTTGTGCTGCCTAGTACAGAAAAAACGTTTAGACGCAGTCATTTTACAAACTTAGATAGGCCTGTCAGAAACCAAGTAAGCTCTTGAAATTCCTTTGCCTTTCTTATCAGCGACTGAGAGCAACGTCTGTGTGGTTGAGCCTGCAAAGGTTTGTGTTGATCGAATGCTTACTATGGGCTAGCCCAGTAGTTAGAGGCTAAGGCTGAACCAGGGGTAACCCAGTAGCTAGAGGCTGAACCAGGGGTAGCCCAGTAGCTAGAGGCTGAGGCTGAACCAGGGGTAGCCCAGTAGCTAGAGGCTGAGGCTGAACCAGGGGTAACCCAGTAGCTAGAGGCTGAACCAGGGGTAGCCCAGTAGCTAAAGGCTGAGGCTGAACCAGGGGTAGCCCAGTAGCTAGAGGCTGAGGCTGAACCAGGGGTAGCCCAGTAGCTAGAGGCTGAGGCTGAACCAGGGGTAGCCCAGTAGCTAGAGGCTGAGGCTGAACCAGGGGTAGCCCAGTAGCTAAAGGCTGAGGCTGAACCAGGGGTAACCCAGTAGTTAGAGGCTAAGGCTGAACCAGGGGTAGCCCAGTAGCTAGAGGCTGAACCAGGGGTAGCCCAGTAGTTAGAGGCTGAACCAGGGGTAGCCCAGTAGCTAGAGGCTGAACCAGGGCTAGCCCAGTAGCTAGAGGCTGAGGCTGAACCAGGGGTAACCCAGTAGCTAGAGGCTGAACCAGGGGTAACCCAGTAGCTAGAGGCTGAACCAGGGGTAGCCCAGTAGTTAGAGGCTGAACCAGGGGTAGCCCAGTAGCTAGAGGCTGAACCAGGGGTAGCCCAGTAGCTAGAGGCTGAGGCTGAACCAGGGGTAACCCAGTAGTTAGAGGCTGAGGCTGAACCAGGGGTAGCCCAGTAGCTAGAGGCTGAACCAGGGGTAGCCCAGTATCTAGAGGCTGAGGCTGAACCAGGGGTAGCCCAGTAGCTAGAGGCTGAACCAGGGGTAGCCCAGTAGCTAGAGGCTGAACCAGGGGTAGCCCAGTATCTAGAGGCTGAGGCTGAACCAGGGGTAGCCCAGTAGCTAGAGGCTGAACCAGGGGTAGCCCAGTATCTATAGGCTGAGGCTGAACCAGGGGTAGCCCAGTAGCTAGAGGCTGAACCAGGGGTAGCCCAGTATCTAGAGGCTGAGGCTGAACCAGGGGTAGCCCAGTATCTAGAGGCTGAACCAGGGGAAACCCAGCTAGCAGCTAGGGGCTTTCCTCCGTAAGAGAACACCATTCTGATGTCATCACAAATGCGAGATGATACTGAAAACATCTAGCTTCTCCCCTCAGAGTCATCAAATGTTTAGCAGACGCATTCATCTCAAGCAACTGACAGCACAGGGGAGGATTTGAACCTACGACCGCATGATCTGCTGTCCAGTGCTCTACCTCTCAGCTTTATCCTTCATAGCCTTTACAGCATGGAAGCATTAGACGTACGTCTGATCCATGTCACAAAGAAATGTTTTGGTTGGGTTGACCAAAATAACTCTACCTCAAGCTTTTGACAACACAAGTGGTTTGACTTGTCAACAATGTTCTATCCCATTAATATTTACAAAGCACAAAAAGAAGGTCATACAAAATATAGCAAAGGTATAACAAGTAAATAAAGATAATAACAAATATAGTAACCTTACCATAAATACTTATATTGAAGTATTCAATGGCTTACTAGCCAGTTCAAATCACTGCTCTTTACAGCTTCCCGCCCAGGTTCAAGAGGATATTACCCCTCTGTCCGCAGCTCTGATTTGATCGCAATGAACTTTGACCCTGCCAGAGTAAGTGCTTCTGAGAGTCCTTAAAATGCTTGACGTCTGTGTGGTCTGGATTCAGCTCCGATACCTCCAATCCTGGCTCGAACAATCCTGGTTTGAACAATCCTGGCTTAAACAATCCTGGCTTGAACAATCCTGGCTTGAACAATCCGTGACGTCTCTTCAAGTTGTGTCTGATTCCAGCGTTCTCGTTCTTATTTTCTAAACTCTCAGGCCCAATTCTCAAAAAAACATTCTAACCTGGGCGTTCTGAAGTCTCAAGATGGTGGCTGAGATGAAAAATGAGTAACGATCAAACACTGTGATCTCCCTGTCTTCTTTAGTTCAGTGTGCTGTGCTGTGCTGAAAGAAGTCCAGAGCTATGGAGACTCACCGAGATCACGTTGATGCCTTCTTGGACTGGCTACCTCCTCAAGTCATGGGGAGAGCGAGAGAGGGGGAGAGAGAGGGGGGGAGACAGAGAGAAGAGAATAGAAGTCTGGACATACCATTGAGCTTGAGATAAAGGGAGAGACAGGAAAAGTATGACTGAGAGAGTGACAGAGGAATGACTAAGGAAGAGAGCGAGCGCGAAATGGTTTTGCAGCAGCTGCCACTGCTAGCCATCTCCTAAAAATACCCCCAGCTCTGCTGATGGATGCGGGGGTGTGGGTGGGTGGGCAAGCAGAGGGGGTGGGGTGGTAGATAGGGTCGAGCCCACCATTCACCAGCCCCTCCACGATGGCTATAGATAGTTCAGTGAGCAGCTCTGTGACGGATCACTCGGCTTACCAGGGGGATCTGGAGGCTGAAGAGCAGGAGACGCACACCTGCTCCAAAACCAGGGTGACTCCTGGAGCTGGACAGCACGTGTCAGACCTGGGGTCAACTCTGTAGACTAATACTTGACCTGTCAGTTAAAACACTGGGGTTGTCATGGAGCTGTCTCTTGCACATTGATCTTGTTGTTGCATCTAAGCACCTGCCACTTTAGTGGTTAATTAATGTCATCCGAAAGTCAAAGATTCCACTCCTCAGAGTTTACTATTTATCTACAGATGTGAGACAACAGTCAACCTTTGACCTCTCCTTTTCTCCCTGTACACCACCTCACTTGATCCAATCCTCACCTCCCGTGGCTTCTCCTACCACTGCTGACAACAAGCAGCTGTACCTGTCATTCCCTCCAACCGATCCAGGCATCTCCCCCTGGATGAGCAGGCACCACCTCCAGCTGAATCTCACCAAAACAGAACTTCTCCAGCCTTCTTCGACCAAACCCTCCATCTCCCATGATCTCTCAGTTACCCTGGGATCTGCGATGGTGACCCCTTCATCCTCTGCCTGGAACCTGGGGGTTACCATGAATGACGAGCTCTCCCTCACAGCCCACATTGCTGCAGTCTCCCGGTCATGTACATTCACCCTTGTCTACAACATCCGGAAAATCAAAAGATACCTGAGGTTTATGCTGTTTAATTGTAACTTGTTTAACTGAATACTCTTGTGGTTCTTCCCTTTGGAACTTTATTTGTTTCTCACAATGCATGCTTCATGTTCTGGTTACCAGCAATGTTTGGGGAATATCACGTTGTTATGATCAAAGACCGATGCTCTTTTGTAAAGCTCTCTCTGAAATACCGTTACCTTAGTAACAGTAACTTTAACTGGGAAGGACCATCTGATTGAACCATGCTATTGTGTATGTGTGTGTGTGTGTATGTATGTGTGTGTGTGTGTGTGTGTGTGTGTGTGTGTGCTTGTGTTTCCTGATACCCAGTCAGAGAGATAAGGATATCTCATTCTCACTACCATATCTCGCTCAGTCACGCGCTCTCTCGCTCTCTCTCACTTGCTCTACAGTGGACTGAGATATGAGAGTTGAGATATGAGAGTTAGATGTCTGCATCTGGGCCCATAACGCTCTGGCACATGTCCTGTGTGCGTGTGTCTGTGTCTGGACGCTTTATCACATCTCTGAACACTAGCTGATGTTGCACTGCTTTGCTGCCCTAAACCCAACACAATCTACGGGCGTAACAAAAGAACTGTGCTTGGTGTAGGACCTTTCAGTTTCATGGTAAATATGTTTTGCGATTGTCTTGTGGTGCCAACTTTGAATCGTGTCGCTCACACACGCACCACGCAACACGCACACACACCCACACACACACACTTTACCACTTAACCAGAGCATAGCCAGGACAGCAGTCACAGACAGATCCCTAAAGCAGCTCTTCGTTTCTACAGAATCCAGAAGTTTTATTAGGATGAATTCTGCCAAAGGCTTGGTTGTATAACTTCGGGATATTTCGTTTTCATCATGGATTGACACTAGGTGTCTTTATTTAGACACCTAACATTATTTTGTTTCCTTTCGATGTACTTTGACCTTCCCCAGAGAATAGAAGTGTTGTCACGGTGACTTGGTACCCCTGGCATTCTCCTGTCTCACCAGCTGCTGGGATGGAGGACAGTTATAGAACTAAAGAGCAGAGTGTTAGATTCTCTCATCAGATTGAGTTTCAATATCAAACATTCATTACAGGACACTCTCCATGCCCTCTGTACCAAATCAACACCTCCTCACATTGTAACTGTGTCTGTCTATTTGTAGGTGTTTCTCTCTGTGTGTTAGTGTGTCTGTCTGTTTGGGATGTAAGTCTGTATAGAGAGTCACAAACTGCATTATTTGAACATATCTTCCAGCTCTGATTTTTCCAGCATTGCTTCAAACATGGAAAACAATGTTTTCTTCTGGAACAATCTTGACATTTATCTTGATCTATAACAATAATTTGACTGTAGGCTTTGAAGACCAGAGCAGCAACTTCCACCACAGAGTCTGTGTACATGACTCTCTTACCAGTAATAAAGTCAAAATATCCTTGTGCTCCTGAGATCGATGGAATCTGGATGTTGGGAGCAGGTTCTGGAAACACAGGGCCCTAAGCCTCGAGAACACAGCCGGAGGCAGCGCAGAGGCAGGTACAGTCTCTCAGCGAGAGACAGACTCATCTTACATGTGCGGACAAGACTGACATCGAAAAAAAAGAAGAGATGGGGATTCAGAGGACGTGGATTCCTGAGTGACAGCTGTACGCTTCAACCACCGCAGCCTTTATTATATCAGAAGGGATTCTTCATTTGGTTTGGAAAGTTCACCTGTCTAAGAAGACGTGTCTTGACAACCACCCACTGCAGCCAGACATATTTAGTTTGACTTGAGTTTCTTCTACTGTTGGGCCAGGAGAGGAATTTTTGAAGTTCCCTGATCTTGACTAAAGTAAACCGATTGAATTACTGTAACAGCACCTTCTAAATCAAAATGACGCGTAATACTAGATCTCAGTGTGTCCGGTTTGTAAACTTGTTCCGGACCAGTCTGGTTTGTGACTGTGTGTATTTCTTATAATTTTGTACTGTGTAATATTACTAATAGTTCATTAATACTATGAATGTAATTATTTATAATTAATAAATACTACTAGTAATACTGTTTGTCAACTGAGATTTGGTTTTATTCTGTCCTTTTGTTTGTTTTATTTTGTATTAATGTCTTTCCCTACAAGAAGTCTCCCCTCTCGAGCTGGACTAGTACTGTAAGTAAAAATGTGTTCTTAATGGAATTTCCTGGTAAAACAAAGGTGAATTTAACTATAAAAAAATTGTAATCTATCCACCCATTAACACACAGTAGTTGAACACTAAACACATTGCCCTCTAGTGACAAAGAACTACAATGACCATATGTTGGCAGCAACCCGTAGGTTGCGCAACACCACACCTATAAATCTGCATCCCAATGTCACTGTGCCGCACAGAATTCAATTACATGGCCTTTAGGTTACTAAGCATGCACAGTAATGTCCAGTACCAGCAAGGATGTATTATTCTATTCTTATGTTTGGCCTTCCGTCCATTGACATGTATTGTTTGCTTATTATGACATGCATTGTGCAAAGGTGTCTTACAATTTACAGAATATGTTATTACTGGATGGATTGACTGGATTTCTCTCACCTTTCGATTGAAACAAAGGATTGAACCAGATCCCAGGTAGATGCTATCATACCAGGCCAACATGTCTGAACATGGCGGAAGCTATAAGCCTGATAAGTGCAGCCGTGTGCATTGCTGAGGATGCACATTGAAGCGTTCCTCAAATGCACCTTCCTTCCACTCTCAGATCAAATCTAAACGTATTTTCCCTTTTTAAGTAATGTCAGGGGGCTTCACATATGCCCATAGGACCTTAACCAGCATAAAACCTCAAGTTGCTGTGTTGCATGACACATAAATCAACAGAATTACATATATAATTGGTTAAATAGTATTTTGCACCTGCTAGAAAAGAATGTGAAGTGTCCTTGGGAAAGGGAGCAAGGTCGAATTCCAAATGGTGATTGGATCTGTCAATCACAAGAAGGGCGGCAGCTCTCAGAATGATCCTGCAGCTCTTTAGGACCCGGGGGTCTCCACACTGGAAGCCCATTTGCTTCCCACCGCCTGTCAGTCTACAGTAGTGAGACTGTACCTAAAGGTGCGTGGAGAGGCAAGAATAAACCTCGGTGGGTTTAGAGAAACTGCGGTAGGCTGTTATCCGGGAGGACATGCACTTACAACCCGCATAAAGCTTCTGAAGTTATCCGAGGCCATTTCGGAAGGTGACTGGAAGAGGTACCCTATAAAAGTTGAAGGAAAGATGCAGCGAGAGGTCAGGTGGTCGTGGGTCGGACTGTGTACCTGCTTCATCGTGCTGGGTGTCACCGGGGCTCAATCCCAGAGGCCAGGTAAAGTTATACGTGAATTTATTTTGGCTTTTCCAACTATTGCAAAGTCGTGAAATCAAATATGTATACTGAACTGAAAGAAAGCTTTCTATGTTGAAATTGGTCATAACGGGGTTGGATTTATTGAAACTGCTTTTGCTTGTAAAATATGCAAGCTCTATATATATATATATATATAAATACATAACGCGTTCAAAATGTGGTTATTCATACATTGTGTACATGTTTTAAGGTTTTGCAAAAAGCTTTCAGACCAGAAATGAACTATTTAGGGTTATTTGCTTCGAAACTGACATCCTAAAGGTTATGAAGAGGTTTGAAATGTAATGAATTGCAGGGGTATTGTGGAATGAGTTTGCTAGATTATCTCAGTGTCTGGACTTGTTGGAATAGAACTGCCAAGTCTCATCAATGATCTGACACTTACAGTAAATCCCTCCTGCCTCCATGTCAGAATCTAACAATAACTAGTTATCTAAAATGAAGACATGCGGCTGCCTATGTTGTATCTTGTCTTGTAACTTTATTATATAAACATTTTTTAGACACTGTAATATTATGCATGAAACCTAACTAAACTTTGATGGTGTTTGTATGATTCTCTACAAAGGATTCAGCCAAATGTCACTTGTTCCACTCTGAAATCAGTCAGCTGTGGAGTTTTGAGCAGCTCTGGTCCCCGCTTGTCAAGAGGGTGTTTCAAAGTGCAATCATGCCGGTGGTGTGTGTGTGTGTGTGTGTCCTTCTGTATGTGTGTGTGCGTGTGTGCGTTCAAATGCATGTGTGTGTGCGTGCATGTGTGCGTGCAAGCATGTGTGTGTGCGTGCGTGCATGTGATTGTGTGTGTGCGTCCGTGCATGTGTATGTGTGTGTGTGTGTGTGTGTGTGTGTGTGTGTGTGTGTGTGTGTGTGCGTGCATGCATGTGAATGTGTGTGTGCGTCCGTGCATGAGTATGTGTGTGTGCGTGCATGTGAATGTGTGCGTGCGTGCGTGCGCGCGTGTGTGTGTGTGCATGTATTTCACAGTTGTGTTGCTTTGCTCCAGGGCAGTGATTTGCGGTGCGCTCAGACTTTCCCTTCTCCAAGCCCGGACTGTTCCTTTCCCAGGAAACAGGCAGCACTTCATCTCCTCTCCCCTGACTTCATCAGGCTTTGTTTCCATGGCTTGTTGACCCGGCCAGGGTGTCACTGGTCACATTGTCCTCCGGCCCTCCTGCTTCACGCTCTGTTCGGTACGAGGGCTCAAGATCACTGCTCCTTTTGTCTCTGTGTGCGTGTGGGAGGAGATGTGTGTGCAGGAGTATGCCTGTCTGTATCTTTGTGTGTGTGCATGTGTGTGTTTGTGTGTGTGTGTGTGTGTGTGTGTGTGTGTGTGTTTGTGTCTCTGGCGTTCTGGATGACTCTGTTAACAGTATGTTTGTCTGTCTTTGTACTGTCTGTCTCTCTGTCTGCATGTGCGTGTCTGAGCGTCTGTCCCTCTGTCTGTCTGTCTGTCTGTCTGTCTGCTTGCATTTGTGTGTGTCTGCCTGCCTGCCTACCTGTCTGTCTCTCTGTCGATCTCTCTGTCTGTCTCTGTCTATCTCTCTCTGTCTCTCTGTCTATCTCTGTGTCTCTCTGTCTATTTCTCTGTCTGTCTGTCTATCTCTCTGTCTGTCTATCTCTCTGTTTTGTCTGTCTTTCTTATCTGTTCGTCTGTCTGTCTGTCTGTCTGTCTCTGTCTCTCTGTCTGTGTCTCTCTGTCTATCTCTGTCTCTCTGTCTATCTCTCTGTTTTGTCTGTCTTTCTCTCTGTCTTATCTGTTTGTCTCTCTGTCTGTGTAAAGTACGTCTGTCTCTTTTCCACATGTCTGCCTGACTGTCTGAACACTTGTCTTTCTGTGTGAGTGGAGGAGGGATAAAATGTCATGTATCATCATTCATGTACAAAACATTCATTGTAGCCATGTCTTTCTAATAAACAGAACAAGAGAGGATTAATTCATAGATTTCAGTGGTGTACGCCATCTTCTCGTGGCCTTTTTACGGTTTCTGTTTTCAAAATTAAAAAGTGACTCAAGACAGCGAGGGAAGACAACGTCACACACTTGTTCCCCCTCACTGTCAGAAATGAGACACCCAGATAAATTGAGAAGGCCAGAGTTTTTATAACTCTCCCATCCCAATCAATTAATTATTATTATTATTATTATTATTATTATTATTATTATTATTATTAATTATTATTTATGTGTGTTTTGTCATTTTGGAGGGCACATTGCCAAGTGTGTGTATGGGAGATGACAGATCAGTTACACAATTCTGACTTCACTGCAGGATTTTATAACATTCCAAGATCTTAAATTATATTACATATTTTCACATTTTCATTGCGTCACCTTTCTTTGCAACTTATAAAAGCCCTTAAATGAGTTTTCGCATTGTTACATTACAGTAAAATTAAATTATTTTCCACTTGGTGTCGGGTAAAAATTAAAAACAGGTAGTTTTGCTGCCTCCACTCAGAGAATGTCCATTTCTAAATGATCTGTTAGCAGTTATACTTATAAGCATCAACAGCTTTTTTAGAAAGCTGAAGTTTATACAGGATGTCTCAGATGAACTATCGAATGCTGTGTAGCCCTGCATTTAATAGGATGATTAAGACAAGATCATCCTTTATTTGTCCTGCAGTGGGGAAATTACAGCAAAAAACAAACAAACAGTACAGCACTCAGAGTAACAGGTTAAAGAATAAAAATACAAAATACACGATACAAGGGAATCCTATCAAATATAAAAATAAGGATCTAAGAGTATAAAATTGTGATATAATATATAAAGGGAGAGTCAAGTGTGGTGGCTCCTGCCATGAATAAGTAATGAGTGACATACAGCCAAGTTATTGCACGTAAAGAATATTGCACGTAATATTGCATGCAACTGCACACATCATACATTAAATGCATAAATAATGTTGCACATAGAAGTGGTGATGGCCCTGGTTCATCAGCAGTGTTAGCAGGGTTCACCATGATGGTCAGGCTGTCATAATGACAGTTAATTCCATAACATCTCAACAACATCTGGATTCCTGGATATCCAAGTATCCACTTGCAAGGGCAAGATCGTCCATAACAGTTATAATCACAGCTGGATATGTGATGATGATGATCAGATGTAACAACAAATATCCCCTAATATGCGTCAGAAGTCATTAGTCATGATAGTCAACAGGTTACTGGTTACATATCAGGGGTGGGAGGGAGGTTGATGGATGGTTTGATCAGCGTTTGTAGTTACCAAGTTTACATAGCAACGTTTTTCATGCGTACAGTGTGTATGTACAGGAGGGTGGAACAGGGCATTGTACTGACTGGCTTGTGTTGCTCCATACTGTATTTTGAGCGTGTGAAGCCGCTGGCTGTACTTCATCTCTGATGAAGAACCAGTCCCTGCGGGGCACGGCAGGGAGACGCGTGAGACTGCATGAGAGCGTGCGTGATCGTGTGCATGCCCGTGTGTATGCGCGTGTGTAGTTGTATGTGGTTGCGTGCGGGAGTGAGCATGTCTGGCTTGGTATCAGTTTCTGATTGATCTAATAATAATAATGATACATTTGATTTTTAATGCGCTTTTCTTTAACGCAAAGCGCTACAGACAAATGAAATAGGCTACTAAAACTACACTAAATGAAATGCAAAGAAATATAATAATAAACATAATTATAAGAAACTCGTTACAATACAACACAGTAGAATATGACTGACAATCCATGAAAGCAATTTTAAAAAGTTGAGTTTGGATTTCACGTTTAACGTCTTCATCAGAAATAAATAAACAAATACTTCCTTTGTCTATGTAGTTGCATGTTATCTATCTATATAGAGCGCTGTAATGTTGAAGGTTCTCTCGAGGAACTGGCAGTTTAGCTAAATGGCCCCTTTAACAATGAGCCGAGGTGTGTCGAGGTCAAATGAGAGGGCTTGAACCTCCGACCTTCATCAAGCAGGTTTGGTGGGTGTCTGATGACCCTAAATGTTTACCTCAGGTTCAATGACAGGGACTAACTGACCAGCCGCTGGCATTAAAGCTAGTTTCCTTTTGTTAACTTGTTCTTAGAGTCTTCTGCTCTTGAAGTTTGCTTCCTCTCATGTCTTCATTATGATTCTATCCTCCTTTTTCATCCCTCCTTTTGCCCCCCCTCCCACACACACACACACACCTTTTACCCTCTCCTCCTTTCCTTCCTCCTCCCCCCTAATTCCTCTTAAAAGTCTTAGAGGATGGTTGTTTCCAAGGTTACCAGGTGTAAGAGCGGTGTTCTGGAGTAATCGTCCCTCCCAGCTGAGCTGGTGGGTGAGTAGGTGTTCTGCATGTGCTGTGATGAGGCTGGGGGTGAACATGGGGCCTCAGAAGAGGCTGGGGGAGAACATGGGGCCTCAGAAGAGGCTGGGGGTGGACATGGGGGCTCAGAGGAGGCTGGGGGTGAACATGGAGACTCAGAGGAGGCTGGGGGTGAACATGGGGGCTCAGAGGAGGCTGGGGGTGAACATGGGGGCTCAGAGGAGGCTGGGGGAGAACATGGGGGCTCAGAAGAGTCTGGGGGTGAACATGGGGGCTCAGAAGAGGCTGGGGGTGGACATGGGGGCTCAGAGGAGGCTGGGGGTGGACATGGGGGCTCAGAAGAGGCTGGGGGTGGACATGGGGACTCAGAGGAGGCTGGGGGTGGACATGGGGGCTCAGAGGAGGCTGGGGGTGGACATGGGGGCTCAGAGGAGGCTGGGGGTGGACATGGGGGCTCAGAGGAGGCTGGGGGTGGACATGGGGGCTCAGAGGAGGCTGGGGGAGAACATGGGGGCTCAGAAGAGGCTGGGGGTGAACATGGGGGCTCAGAGGAGGCTGGGGGTGGACATGGGGGCTCAGAGCAGGCTGGGGGTGGACATGGGGGCTCAGAGGAGGCTGGGGGTGGACATGGGGGCTCAGAGGAGGCTGGGGGAGAACATGGGGGCTCAGAAGAGGCTGGGGGTGAACATGGGGGCTCAGAGGAGGCTGGGGGTGGACATGGGGGCTCAGAGGAGGCTGGGGGTGGACATGGGGGCTCAGAGGAGGCTGGGGGTGGACATGGGGGCTCAGAGGAGGCTGGGGGTGGACATGGGGGCCACACCTGCGGCCTGCCTCCTCTGCTCTTCACCTTAACAAGAGAACTCAGCCCCTTTCTTTTTAATGAGTCAAGAGAAAACCAGCAGCAGAGCTGTTTCACTAAGGGAGGGAAACAATACACCAAAGGAAACACACGGCCAATCTATCTATGTCTCCCAAAGGGGTATGATCTCATGGGAGATACCATCTCAATCTTCCATTAGGGGATGTTTGGGGGGGGGGGGGGTTGTGTGTCACCTTACGTTAACAGGTCAAGTGTATACGAACGTACGCGAGTGTGGTGGGTAAATTGGAGAGCGGGCGTGCAAGAAAGTGGATCGAGGAGAGAGGGACAAGAGAGGAAGTTTGGGTTACTTTCCCAGGAGGTGGGACACAGATCAAGGCCCCTCCCCTCCAGTCAAGAGGACCGGTCAGTACCCCAGAAATATTGGGTTACGTTTTGATCCTGCAACTCATTTATATCATCTCCGCTTAAAATCCCGTTGGGATTATTTGGTTTGACCTATGACATTTTAACTGTGTGTGTGTGTGTGTAACGTGTCTGTGTGTGTGTGTATGCGTCTGTGTGTGTCACAGGCGGACACTGGCTTCATTCCTGCTGATTGTGTGTCCAATGTGTGTTCAGTATGTGCGGATGTTCTGGGGTGAGGTGTGCGTGTAGATGTCGACAGCGTGTTTTAGTATGTGTGCGCTGAGTGTTATCAAAATGTATGGGAGTGTGTTTGTATGTGGTAGTTGTGTAGGTGATGTGTGTGTGTTTCCACCCAGGTCAGAGCCACCCTGAGGGTCCATTTGACCGTGTTGCACCAGCTGTGGCAGCTGTGTTTAGTTAGGTGGTCTGAAGAACACGACACTGGTTCATACCCCAGCTTTGTCTGTTCAGTGTCACACATCAGCCCTCCTAGCCTCTCAGAAGGAGCGGAGTGAGAGGAGCGGTGACGTCATCCTTGTTGTTTTTTCCTGTTCGCTTCTCCTGCATCTGCATGTGGGTTCGTGTCTGTGTGTGTGTGTGTGTGTGTATGGGTACATACATATGTAAGTATGTGTGTCCGTGTGTGTGTGTGTCCGTATGTGTCTGTGTGCATTTGTGTCCGTGTGTGTGCATGTATGTATGTGTGTGTGTGTCCGTGTGTGTATGTGTGTGTGTATGTGTGTATATGTACACATACATGTAAGTATGTGTGTCCGTGTGTGTGTGTCCGTATGTGTGTGTGTGTGTCCGTATGTGTGTGTGTGTGCATTTGTGTCCGTGTGTGTGCATGTATGTATGTGTGTGTGTCTGTGTGTGTATGTGTGTGTGTATGTGTGTATATGTACACACACGTAAGTATGTGTGTGTTTGTGTGTGTGTATATGTACATACATGTGTATGTGTGTGTGTGTCCGTGTGTGTGTGTGCTATCCAGGCTGCAGGGTGTGGCCTCTCATATTCAGGAATGTCAGACCAGTATAGAAGTCTGCAGGTTAACTACCTCACCCTCTACACCCCCTCCCTCCCCCCCTCCCTCCCTCCCTCTGCTGGATAACAATGCATCTCCTCCTCCCCTCACCCTCTCCCCCTCTTCCTCTCTGTCTCACCGTCTCCCCCTTTCCCTCTGAGACTTCTGCTGAAAGAGGAGATGGACAGAACCAAACAGAGAATAAGGAAACACAATCTGTCTTTCTCTGGGGATCGGGAGCGATCGGACCACCTGATAGGGCGGCGACATAGGTGGGGTCTCTGATTGGTACCTGCTGGACTAGAAGTATTAGATCTAGATCTACTGTGACCTACTGTGTTCTTCTCCGTGTCATGTGGCACAGTCAGTTAGTGAATCGGGCTGGTAATCAGAAGTTACCCAGTTCGTACCCCCGGCCCCGTGCCAACATGACGTTGTGTTCTTAGGCAAGGCACTTCACCCTACTTGCCGCAGGGGAAATGTCCCTGTACTTGCTGTAAGTCGCTCGCTAAGAGTATCTGCTAAAAGACTACCCACGTAAATGTCTTCCTCAGTTAATGGTGCATTCACAATAGAGGTACCAAAAAAACACAAATATTTCCTGTCACGATGCCGTGCCTCTCTTCCTGCCAACATCCCACTTGGAAATTCCACAGTTGGGTTGGTAGCGGTAGCAGCTTGTGATAGGATCGTCATGGAGGGCCCATTGCTAATGTTCAGTAACGCATCTCACCTTCCCCTACATCCTTCTAACTCCTTTTCAAGCTCCTGCTGGACTGAGAGACCCACAAAGTATGAACCCTCTCCCCCCGCCTGGTAGCCTACCTCTGGTGGATGTCACACTGTGACTGGTCAATACAGAACAGTCCTTCACTCGGACCACTGCAATACTGGTAGAGCTTTACACTTTTAACACTTGATTTTCAGCTGTACTTTCTGCCAAACCTTTGGAATGCTTTGGCGAAAGTTTCTGCTACATGAATTAAATGTCAACGCAACCTGCCTTTCCAACTCTGCCAAGTCAGTCTAGCCGTAGTCTTGAATGTTTTGTCTGTGTGGTTGCGGCTCAGGCCTGGTTGATAAACTCCGCCGAGGCCACAGTCAAGGACACACAGATAAATCTACTGGAGACCTTGGTCTGGTTCCATTCTAGTCTCCGGCTCCTACACTGCGCGCTCTGCCTGGTTCCTATTTGTCAAATACATTTTGTACAGAGGTCTCACCGTATGAGACGTTTGTATTTATTTATTCAAGTTCTTGTATAGATTTGATACAGACTACTTAAATTACTTATTTTCTTATTTTTTATATCTGACCTTATCGTGACCTTATCGTGCCCGCCTATTGCTATTGCTATTGTTATTACTATTGTTATGTTATTGTCATCATGTATATTACCCTGCAACTATGTGTGCTGTACTTTACCCTGCTGCTGTTGTGAACTGCAATTTCCACCCCCTGGAGGACAAATAAAGGTTCATCTAATCTAATCTAATATTGGAGAGACATGTCATGTCATAACTGTACAGCAGATGGCGACATTTTGTTAGTAAAGAGTAAGTGGCGATTGAATGGGTCAAATTTCCTGCCTTTTATCTCATTTACATGTATTCATTTAGCAGACGCTTTCTCCCCCAAACTTCTTAATTCCTAATCTTGTCTCCTGACATCTGTAATTTGTATTACAATTTTATTAAAGTATTTATTAAAACATAATAATCAGGGCTCAATCAAGGGTCCTTGAGCCCTTGGTCCTTCTGGTGGGTAAATGTATTGCAGCACATTTGTTTGTCAGCGTTCTTTTTAATATCCTTTTCAGAATTGTAGCACAAACGAATATTTTCTGTGACAAAATAGAGTTTAAGAAAAGCCTCAAAATAAAGTAGCCACCACAATCTCTGCCTGCGGAAACTCAAGGATTTTTCAGCACCCACCTGTTACAGCGCTGTAGCTAAGGGAGGTGGCTGAGCGGTGAGGGTGTTAGCTTGGTAATCAGACGGTCCCTGGTTCAAATCCTGGCTGTGCCAACATGATGTTCTATTTTAAAGTCATGTACCCGCCACTGGATGTCTTGTCACTGTCACATACTTCATGACTCCCTGTCACTGGGGCAAGAAAGAACCACAGTGTGTGTGTGTGTGTGTGTGTGTGTGTGTGTGTGTGTGTGTGTGTGTGTGTGTGTGTGTGTGTGTGTGTGTGTGTAAGTGTGTGTGTGCATGCGTGCGTGTGCATGTAGGTGTGTGTATATGTGTGTGTGTAGTGGGGTTAGCCTCACACAGCTGTTTGGATTCATCATTGTGGGGTTCCGTCATGGTCTCTCTCTCTAAATGTCTCCTCAAACCTGAACGAATCATCTGGCAAACAAAGTATCCTGCTGTTCTGCCTGGCCAGCAGTGTGTGTGTGTGTATGTGTGTGTGTGTGTGTGTGTGTGTGTGTGTGTGTGTGTGTGTGTGTGTGTGTGTGAGTGAGTGTGTGTGTGTGTGTGTGAACAAGAGCAAGGAAAATAACTAGAGACAGATCACGAGAGAGAGAGCAGGAGAGAGAGAGAGAGAGAGAGAGAGAGAGAGAGAGAGATAATGACAAATAGTATATTTTGGGTACAAAGTTATACCAAGTTCTAGTATGTGATGTACAGTAGGTAGACCACCCAAGCCTAGTTAGACTGGGCCACTCCCAGGGACTCATACTGCTACTGTCATTAACATGATTTGTGACATACTTGGTGCGTTAGTATTGCTTCACATGGCCTTAGATTAGCGTTCGCAAGCTATACAGTTACTGACTGCTGTTTGTGTGTGTCTGTGTGTGTGTGTGTGTGTGTGTGTGTGTGTGAGAGAGAGAGAGAGAGAGAGAGAGAGAGAGAGAGAGAGAGAAAGAAAGACCATGTGCCCTGGCCCTGGTCAGGTCACCTAGCCTTGCCCTGGTCACCTAGTCTGGCCCTGGTCAGGTCACCTAGCCTGGCCCTGGTCAGGTCACCTAGCCTGGCCCTGGTCAGGTCACCTAGCCTGGCTCTGGTCAGGTCATCTAGCCTGGCCCTGGTCACCTAGTCTGGCCCTGGTCAGGTCACCTAGCCTGGCCCTGGTCAGGTCACCTAGCCTGGCCCTGGTCAGGTCACCTAGCCTGGCTCTGGTCAGGTCATCTAGCCTGGCCCTGGTCACCTAGTCTGGCCCTGGTCAGGTCACCTAGTCTGGCCCTGGTCAGGTCACCTAGCCTGGCCCTGGTCAGGTCACCTAGCCTGGCTCTGGTCAGGTCATCTAGCCTGGCCCTGGTCACCTAGTCTGGCCCTGGTCAGGTCACCTAGTCTGGCCCTGGTCAGGTCACCTAGCCTGGCCCTGGTCAGGTCACCTAGCCTGGCTCTGGTCAGGTCACCTAGCCTGGCTCTGGTCAAGTCACCTAGCCTGGCTCTGGTCATCTAGCCTGGCCCTGGTCACCTAGTCTGGCCCTGGTCAGGTCACCTAGTCTGGCCCTGGTCAGGTCACCTAGCCTGGCTCTGGTCAGGTCACCTAGCCTGGCTCTGGTCATCTAGCCTGGCCCTGGTCACCTAGTCTGGCCCTGGTCAGGTCACCTAGCCTGGCCCTGGTCAGATTCACCATTAGTAGCCCTCTGGGTTACAGAAGATGAGGGAGATGAGGTGACAGAGAGGAATGAAGGAGTAAAAAGGGTGTAAGAAAGGAGGAGTGAACATGAACATTTCAAGCTGGTCAGTGGAAGGATGATCATGCTGCACCTTCAGCCCTTCCCAGGGTGCGTTCTGTGGGTCAGGCTGGAGGTGTGAAGGACATGGCTGGTGTGTGTGTGAAACAACTGGGCTGTGTTTGCGCGCAGACAGACGGCTGTGGAGGAATGCACAGCAGCTGGAGCGGTTGAGCCGGTGGCAGGCAGGAGGGGATGGGGGCAGGACGGTGCGTGGGTACGGGGGCGGGCGGTGGGAACCGGGGCCCTGGCTCTGAGCGGAGCAGGGTGGAGGAGAGGGGCTGCTGGGTAATTAAGGAGGTTCTTCCTCCGATGAAGCAACAGGGAATCCCAAGGGAAACAAGAGGCTTAGAAACAGCTATCCAATCTGGTGTGAGTGTGTGTGTGTGTGTGTGTGTGTGTGTGTGTGTGTGTGTGTGTGTGTGTGTGTGTGGTGTGTGTGTGTGTGTGTGTGTGTGTGTGTGTGAGAGAGTGTGTGTGTGTGTGTGTGTGTGTGTTAGTGAGTGAGTGTGTGTGTGTGTGTGTCTGTGTGTGTGTGTGTGCGTGTGTGTGTGTGTGTGTGTGTGAGTGTGTGTGTGTGTGTGTTAGTGAGTGTGTGTGTGTGTGTCTGTGTGTGTGTGTGTGTGTGTGTGTGTGTGTGAGAGTGTGTGTGTGTGTGTGTGTGTGTGTGTGTGTGTGAGAGTGTGTGTGTAAATGTGTGTGTGTGAGAGGGTGTGTGTGTGAGAGTGTGTGTGTGAGAGGGTGTGTGTGTGAGAGTGTGTGTGTGAGAGAGTGTGTGTTCTCTCAGCTGCTCTCCTTCACTCATCATCCCTGAGTTGCCTCTTGTTACCCTCCATCTTTCTCTCCAACAGCTTTATCTGTCCTACCAGGGTCAGGGTGAGACGTCAGTGTTAGGCTGAGGCCAGGAACACTCCAACGCCCCTCATTCTTCATACTAGAGGTGGGAGGAGGTGGAAGGAGGTGGGGGAGGTTTGTAACAACTTAACCCCTGTTCGTGGGCCTCCCTTCTCCTTTACCTTTCACCACTCCTTCCCTCTCTCTCTCCCTCGTCATCAATCAGACATTCTTCCTGGACAGTCATTGACATTTTTAGTGGGGATATGCTGGATTATGGACCTCCCTCTGTCCTGACATCTCACGCTCTCATCACTCTTCTCTCTCCCCCTCTCTCTCTCTCACTCTCTCTCTCTCTCCCTTTCTCTCTATCTCCCTTTCTCTCTCTCTCCATTTCTCTCTCTCTCCCTCTCTCTCTCTTTCTTCCCCTCTCTCTCTCTCTCTCTCTCCCCCTCTCTCTTTCTCTCCTTCTCTCTCTCCCTCTCTCTCTTTCTCTCCCTCCCTCCCTCCCTCCCCCTCTCTCTCTCTCTCTCTCTCTCTCTCTCTCTCCCTTTCTGTCTCTCCATTTCTCTCTCCATTTCTCTCTCTCTCTCTTTCTCTCCCTCTCTCTCTCCCCCCCTCTCTCCCTCTCTCTCTCTCTCCTCTATCCGTCCTCATTCTCTTCTGTTCTTCTGTTCTGTTATCCTTTCTTCGCTCTTCTCTTTGCTGGCCTCACCTTTTCTTGGCCTTTCTCCTTTCTTTTATTATCCTCTCTCTCTCTCTCTCTCTCTCTCTCTCTCTCTCTCCCCCTCTTTCTTTCTCCCACCTGTTTCTCTATTGTCTTTCCCTCCCCTCTTTCTGACCCATTTATCTCATTTCCTTCCTCCTCCTCCTTCTGTTTCTCCCTCCCATCATTCATAACATAACTCCCAGTGGTGCTGCATGTGTCTCCTTGTGTGGCAGCTCCATACTCTCTGACTTCAGTCTGCTGACATGGCTCTCTTTAGTCAAACAGAAATATCTCACAAATAACCAAGGAGTCATTGTCTGTGCAGCATGTGATCACGATGTGTACGCATACAAAACAATTCAGATCCTTTCGAGTTTTCACTTTTCGTTCTGTCAGATTCATCTTAAATGTTTTTATATTTTGCAGGTTTTGTAGAGTTTTCCCTCCACACACTATGTTGTGCAATGAGCTGGTTTTGAGGGAAAGATCCGGTAGTCAGATGGCTGAGTGGTGAGGGTGTAGGGTTAGTAATCAGAAGGTGCTTGGTTTGAACCTCGGCTGTGTCAGTATGACGTTGTCACGTTGAGATCTTGGACAAGGCGCTTCACCCTACTTGCCTCAGGGGGGAATGTCCCTGTACTTGCTGTAAGTTGCTCTGGATAAGAGCATCTGCTAAATGACTAAATGCAAATACAAAGATCCATGCTGAAACATACAGTTGAGTAAAGACCCCCCCGAGTTCGACAGATCTCAGGCGAAAGTTTACATTTCACCAAAACCCAAAACCCAAAGCATGCCAAGAAAAAAGATGCTTCCCTTTTTACTCCAGAAATTAAAAAAATAACATTCTGTATGCACTGTACTTAAATTCCCCTCAAGAACAATGAACAAAGGTAACTAAGAAATGTTCTTGTCATGTTGAGGGGAGTTATAGAGAGTGTGAATGTAATAATTACATTAAGCGTTGTGCTAAGGTGTTATGAACAGTTTTAAGGTTAGGTTTGGAGTTTAGGTTTTTGGGTTCAAGTTTAACAGAAAGTGCAGTTCCTGCAAGAATAGCAATGCTAACTTGTGTGTGTGTGTGTGTGTGTGTGTGTGTGTGTGTGTTTGCTTGTCCTCAGAGGGGACTGACTCACTAAATTATGTGAGGGAGGAGCTAAAGTCAGCAAGAGATTTAGATTAGCCAATGAAAGGCTCTCATTCACAGACGCTCTGCCTCTAGTGTGTGTGCGCGCGCGTGTGTGCGTGAAGGAAGAGAGAGAGGGATGGAGAGAGATTGTGCAGAGGGCCAAACGAGAGAGTCCGTCCTCTGGAGCCATATCTAGGAAGAGGAGTGTGAGAAGCAGAGAGAGTGTGTGTGTGTGTGTCAACTCATGCCAAGCAGACAGACTTGATTAAACTGTCGATCAGTCGGATAGAAGGAGGGCCCGGTAACTACTGCCCAGAGGACACGCTGCAGTTCTGGGATCGTTCTGGACTCGTCACTGACTGTGTTCCCCAGACACCCGGAGGAGGAACAGGGAGTGAGGGGGGGGTCAAAGCCTCCACGATGTCTTGGAACCAGGCCAGGCTGGCTCTGCTTCTTCTGCTGGTTCTCAGCCCCGTCTACCTGGAAGCCTGGCTGTGGCGGCCACCAAACTCAGCTCAAGTTCCCACGAACAAACCAGCGAGCGGAGCTGGAGGAGAGGATGAGAACCTGGCCGGAGTCGGGGCGGAGATCATCAACGTGGCCAGCGGCATCAGTAAGTTTGTGCAGTCGTGGGATGAGAACCCAGAACCAGAGGGTGTCGACGGACGAGGAGGAGGGAAGGAGACGACGGCACTGGGAAGCAGGGAGGATACGGGTAAATCTAACGTCACAGAGCAGGCCGGAGCAGCATCAGACACAGGTTCATTAGTCTCAGGATCCGCGTCCAGAGTCGTGCCTAGTTCTGGGTCTAGTTCAGAGTCAGGGATCAACATAGATTCGGATGAAGATAGCCTGATCCTCCCCGCAAATATAACAGAGAGGGCCGCTTTACAAATCCAAGAGCGGGAGGAGTCTGACTCGTCGGCCCGCCTACAATGCCTTCCCGTGCCCTCCGATTGGCCGATCTGCTCGGGCAAGAAAGGCAGGTCTTTCTCTCTGCCCAACTTCCTGAACCACACCTCCGTAGACGAGGTGGCGGCCGTCGCCCGCGAGTGGGCGTGGCTGGCGAAAGCCGGGTGTCACCACGGGGCCGAGTGGTTCCTCTGCCTCCTCCTCGCCCCTCAGTGTCCTCCCCCGGGCAAGCTCCCTCGCCAGGCGCCGCACTCCCCCAGGGCCCCTCCCCCTCTCCTGCCCTGCCGCAGCTTCTGCCATGTCCTCCAAGACAGCTGCTGGGCGGCCCTGGACCAGGGGCTACTTCCTGTGGCGTGTCACTTCCTCCCTGAGCAGGATCGGGAGCGGCGCTGCCCGACGTGCATTTCCGTTAGTAACCGCAAAGGTAAACGGGAGCAGGTTAGAATGACATCGCTGACCCTGAGATGCATTCTAAACCCGCGGGCGTTTTTCAGTCTGTGTCCGAGCTGCTGTGTTGCTTGTGCGCATGTACGTGTGTGTGTGTGTGTCTGTAATGTGTATAACAGTGATTGTGTGTGTGTGTGTCTGTAATGTGTATAACAGTGATTGTGTGTGTGTGTGTCTGTAATGTGTATAACAGTGATTGTGTGTGTGTGTGTGTCTGTAATGTGTATAACAGTGATTGTGTGTGTGTGTGTGATTCTGCGCGTCGATACATGTGATGTCACTCGCTTGTTGTGGAGCGGCCGCCACGATCTGCGTTCTGGGCTGAAGCTCGTCGCCGCTTGCCGCTCGTCCCGTTGCCATGACGTTGCCGTCGCTACGCTGCACGCGCTCAGTGAGGTACGCTGGAACCGTCAGTGTTACCCTCCGAAATCAGCTGACAGGGCTGTTATTCTTGTCACAGGGAATACTACAGAGGTGCACTGTTGCCATAGGGATGATGGCGTGCTACTATTACATTATTTTGAATTTTATGGCAGCATCAAGTCTCAAAAACGTTTTGGGACAAGGCAGTTGTGTAGCATCCCCTCTGCATGACCGTGTGTCTGTGTATTGAGGTGACCAGTTTCTAGAGCTGTGGAAGAGGACTGGTGTCCCTTCTGGGTCTGATACAGGAGTCTTTGTCATATTTTTAGCTTCACGATCCTCCAAATGATTTTATCTGGTGAAAGGTCTGGACTGTCCATTTTTCACAAACTTCTACTACCAAGCTTTACTACCCTCTATGCATGATAGAGCTTTAATCTGCATCTGTGGATGACACTGTGGTCACAGATGAATTCTGAAGGTGTTTACATTTTACATTTACATTTATTCATTTAGCAGACGCTTTTATCCAAAGCGACTTACAGTAAGTACAGGGACATTCTCCCTGAGGCAAGTAGGGTGAAGTGCCTTGCCCAAGGACACAACGTCACATAGCCACAGCCGGGGCTCGATCTCACAAGAGGCCAACGCCTTAACCCGTTGAGCCATCTGACCCCCCCCCCCCCCCCCCTTAGATGTTTCTGAGCCCAAGAAGTGATTTCCATCACAGAATCATGCCTGGTGGTTATGCCAGAAGATTACAGACATACAGTTTTTCTTTTCTCTCTTGTCCCTTACACACACACAGATTTCTCCTAGACTTTTTACTTTATATATACATCCCTGTGAAGCAAGTTTATGAGCACACACACACTCTTATTCACACACATGAAAGTGTATACATCAAACTTGCTATATTTATCCAGATGTCTACTTCTCCCAATGAGTCTCTTTAGTGTCACATAGTTTATGATGTGTTGTGCAGTTAGAACATCTTAGACTGTACACAATCACCAAATAGGGGGCTTGCTTGAATAAACCTTTGAGCTGTAAGATATACCCTTCATGAGGGTGTAAGTATTGAGCTGAACGTGGTCATCCTTAAGCATGTGTGTGTGTGTGTGTGTGTGTGTGTGTGTGTGTGTGTGTGTGAATTTGATGGTCAGGAAGCTTGTAAGTGTAAAGGAAACAAGGAAAAAAGTCACAACAGCAAAATCGGGAAATCTATCCTGTCCTGTAATGAAACCCATTGTGGTACAGGATGTGTGCTTGCGTGTGTGTGTGCGCATGTGTGTGTATGCGTGCGCGCGTGTGTGTGGTGTGGGTGTTTGTGCTTGCGTGTGTGTGTGTGCGTGCGTGTGTGTTTCCAGATCCTGTACACAGCAGTTCTCCACATGTTCTAGTGTGTTTATGGAACACTGCAGTGAGTCTGTCAGCTCCCTCTTCCCTACGGAGGCAGGTCCTGCACATGGCCACAGTCACAGACACCCAGACGCATGCAGAAGCAGGCGTGCTCACGCACACTCACAGTCAGACAAGCTTCCCCAGACTGTTATGAATCATCTCATGAGGCCCACATGCGTCCATAGACGTCCTGGCCTCTGGGTGGGCCTCAATCAGACAGGAAGATCAGCAGCGACAGACCAGGAGACGGCTGGTCAGCCTCCAGGGGAACAATACCCCCATCTCTTCCTGTCCAGGGTGGGGGGGGTCTTGGGGTTGGGGGAGGGGGGGGGGGGGGCAGAGTGCCCGTAGGACATGCTTGAGACGAAGTGGGGAGATCTGCTCTTGGGAGGAAGAGTGCGGTGATTGTGCCCCTTCTGCCAGGGAGAAAGAAGGGAGGTTGTCGTTGCACGGCCAGAACAAGGAGCCGTCAGACCGATGTCCAGACAGGCTGGCTCAGAACCTTCCTCTGGGGTCAGAGGTCACTACCACTGTTCTGTGTCTGCCGCCATGGAAACTACTAAAATAGAATGCGAGGCCATTTTAATACCCAGTTGGTCATGTGAAGATGAACAGAGAGGAACTTGAAGGGGGGATTTGGAGAGATGTGGAGAGAGAAGGGAGGGGGGATGGATGGGGGGATGGATGGGTGGGGGGATGGATGGATGGGTGGGGGGATAGGAAAGGGCATGGATGTGGGAGAGACAAAGGGGGGAGAGAGACAGAGAGAGGACACAGATGAGGAGAACAGGACAGTAAGAGAGAGTATTGTGTGGAACAGGACTAAACCATGGTGCACCAGAACAGGTTCGTCTGGGTTCCCTACTGTGCTGGACCTCCTGGTCTGAGTCCTCCTAGTGGTTCCACACCTACCTAACTGTCTGTAGCAGGACGATAGGCTGTCACATGGTGCCACACACAAGCTCATCGAAGCCCTGATTTGCTTGCTCCGTTATCCAGATATCAGAATCAGCATCTATTTTATTCGATATGCAAAATACACAAACACAGAATTCGCTATGGCAGGAAAGAGCAAACATAGAACATATACGGAACATAATAAGGGTAGATGAAAATACAATAAAAAATGTAATATAAAATACAAATGAGATAAAACACTGGCCGCCAAAATACCGCACATTTACATTGATGCATTTAGCAGACGCTTTTATCCAGAGCGACTTCCAAGAGAGAGCTTAACAAAAGAGCATCGGTCACTGATCATAACAACGTGATAGACCCCAAACATTGCGGTTTGTCAGATTATGAAACATCGTGAGAAACCAAACAAGTGCCAAAGGGGAAGAACCACAAGAGCATTCAGTTAAACAAGTGACACACAACCATCCATTTCTGATACTTAATCTTCAGCTGTGTTTTATTTATGCAGTATTTGTACGTTGCCTCGACAAAATCTTCTTCTGAGTGAATAAACGGTAATGTGGTAATGTGTAACGGTGTTCCAGGCAAAGGGCCATTTTGGTGGCATTTGGAGAGCAGAGTCGCAGCGCTGACACATCCAAATGCAACGCTGAGTTCAAGTCCCTCTCGAAGTCCAAGTATGGGCAAGCTCTTCCAAACCAACTCTCCCTCACACACAGTACTGCAAGTGTGTGTTTTGTGCACGAGTTTCGGCCGCGCACACGTAATTCTGGAACTCGATGGAAGCGAACCGCTGGTCAGTCTGAGTCATTAAAGCACAGATCAGGTCAACGCAGTGTGGACAAGAGTGTCTGCTAAAGGAGAAATACACACTGTTGACAGAGGCTGAAATTCAAATATTTGGCCAGAGCGATATCCTTAGCATGTTCTAGGTTCTACCAGCTGCTAATCGGGCCCAAATGACACAGATTGAAGAGGACCTGCTGTGTGGTCGCACTACAATCTCTCTGTCATGTTTAACTGCCACTGAAAACATGGATTAAGGGCTGAAGTAAGAACACACAGGGCTGGAAATGTGACAGCTGACTCACTGCTGTCTGCAGGATGGGCTGGAGCTCTGGCCCAGTTCACACACACACAGACATACACACACACACACACACACACTCTCGTTATCCAGAAGTGCTCAACCCACTAAGCTCTCTTCCATAGGGATCACAGCTGGGTGTCGAACCCGTTGACTTTTAGTCCTGGAGACAGGTGGCTTTCTTGGCGCTGGATACTGGATGGACATGTGTAGTTTAGTTCAGAACATTTCAATATATTTTAAGGGTTTTTAGTTCACTACTCTACTCAAATATTACTGGGACATTTTTCACATTGGTACATATGCATTTACATTAACGTGTAGTCATTAATCAGACGCTTTTATCCAGAGGAACTTACAGCAAGTACAGGGACATTCCCCCTGAGGCAAGTGGGGTGAAGGGACTTGCCCAGAGACACAAATTTATGTTGGCACTGCTAGGGTTTTGAACCAGGTACCTTCTGATCGCCAGCCCAACTCCCTAACCGCTGAGCCATATGCCTCCCTATACAGAACATGTTGAAGCAATGCAACATCCATTTAGTCTGGAACGCTTCTATCACATCTGTAATCTCAGCATGCGAAGCTCTGCACGAACCGCTGTGATTGGTTACAGTCTGCGAGTGGGCGTTAACTCGTGTCTCCCGAGCCAATCAGGACGTTTCAACTGGCAAGCCTTGTTGGCTGAGAGTGGGCTTTAGGGACCTGTACTTGGAGCAACTCAATGAATTCCAATGTGGTTTCCCGTTCCCATGGACGCACACACACATTAACACACGCACGCACACATACACACGCACGCACACACGCACACACACTCAACAGTCTCTAGCAGCACAGTCAGCTACACATATGTGCATGTACACATTAAGAGTCACATAAACTAGCTTTATTTATTTATCCATTCATGAATTATGTTTGCTTTGTTCATTCAAATGTACAAGAGTCGACTTTCTCGCAGCTCTCAACTGTGTCGGTGCCAGATTGACTTTGTCTGTTGTCAGATTGACCAATAGCAGGTGTGTTAACATGAGACCCCAACTCCCACTCAACCTGATACCCTTTCTAATTGGCTGAAATCCCAGAGGATCTCTGGCTAAGCTTCAGTTGACATATAATTTATATAATTTCAAAAAACCACAATATAATAAGGCTTTGTGTACGTCTGTGTGAGTGTGTGTGTATGTGTCTGTGTGTCTGTGTGTGTATATGTGAGTGTGTGTGTGTCCACAGTATGCGTGTGTTGATGTGTGTGTAGTGTGTGCAGGAGTGTGGTGTTAGTGTGAAAACATGTTTTGGATGATCCAGCAGAGTGTTGTGTGCCAGCTCAGTGTTCCACATGGCGTCCTGACATCCTGCATCAGTGTGATTAAGTTTTAAGGTCCAGGGGTTGTACTGGTGGGTAGCTATCAGCTTTGCCTGCCCAATAAAAATATCTCTCTCTCTCTCTTTCTCACACACACACACACACTTGCACACGTCACACTCGCTGTGCAACGGAACACATGATAGAGGATTCCTGATAAATCTAATGTGACAACCGTCCCTGGAGAGGATCCGGTCTTGCTCCATCCGTCCCTGGACAGGATGCGCTCCTGCTCTAAGGAGAAGCGTTGCGATCCCTGGAGGTGTCGTCTCATGTGAACATGATTATGGGTCTCTAGTAGGCCTTGCATGTTTCTCTGCAGGCTATTTTAGTGTATGAGAACTGGAACTCTCGGCAGTGTTTCCGTGCTGCGGTAATTAGAGGCAGACCAGGACTCAGAGGGGGGGGGGGGGGGGGGGGGGGGGGCTTCCAGCAGAAGACAGGAGATGTAGACATTATCTGGACATATGGAGTTAGTTCGATGTAGACATTGTCTGGATATACAGAGTTAGTTAGATGTAGACATTGTCTGGACATATGGAGTTAATCTGCAGGTGTAGATATAGTCTAGAGATACAGTTGTCTTGGGGGCATTAGAGTTATTTTAGAACTACTCAAATGAAGGGACCACCTAAAAACATATTCTGTGACACGTGTGAATCATAGAACCACTTGAATCCTAGCCTTGTGGTTATTTCTCGTTCCTCATTGACCAAGTGTCCAGTCAGAACTGTATCTTCAGCACACCTTTCTATAACTGCATAGTATCGAAGGTTAATGTACATGTTAGAGCAGGACTATGGTTAGACCAAGTGGTCTTGGCTGAGAAACTAACCCAACGGCTGGGATGCCTAACTTCCTGCGATTGCATTCTGACCTTTCACCTTGCCCTCCGTGACTGACCCCTGCCAAGTTGACGGAATGTGTCAAAAACTGCTGACAACGTTAGAAATAAACGAATAATGTCATTTTTTAATTTGCTTTATGACATATCTCAGTGTCAACAGTATTACGCAAGTTGGTCAAAAGGATGTGCACATCTGAAACTGGTAGCTATATGAGCTTGTTGAACATCCTCCTATCTCTTCCTATCAAACATGCGGTCAAACACGATGGTTTGTTGTGATGATCTTCAGTTTACACAAACCGACCGGAGTACCTCCTCCGAGCGAGTCCTGACGTCTGGTCTCCTCCCCCTTGCAGAGGACAACGGCGTGTCGCTGCTGCAGCTGATCGGCGACCCGCCCCCCGACGAGATCACCAGGATCTACGGTCCAGGCGGCGCCCCGGCGTACGTGTTCGGCCGCGACGCCGCGGTGGGCCAGCCCGCCCTGGCCCACTTCTCCAACCCCTTCCACCGCCGATTCTCGCTGATCTTCCACGTGAAGCCGGACTCCGCCAAGCCCGGCGTGTTGTTCTCCATCATGGACCATTTCCAGAAGTTCATGTACGTGGGCGTGAAGCTGAGCGCCGTGGAGAGGGGCAAGCAGAAGCTGCTGTTCTTCTACACCGAGCCGGATTCGGACACCTCCTACCAGGCTGCCAGCTTCGACTTGCCCCCCCTGGTGGGCACCTGGACCAGGTTCTCACTGGCTGTCACCGACGATCAAGTAAATACTTTTTTTGGTTTGTTTTCTAATCGGATCTAAACAGGATGGACAGTAGTTAGGCCACTGGCTGGAAGCAGGGTTGGAGTCTCTTTTCACAGTTTATTCGGAAAGATCGCCAACGAGAGAGGAAGAACGGTCAAGAGATCTTCAGGCCAGGAGTCAGGGCCGACTGTGGGTTTTGGACTTGTGTCCTCCGGGTTATTAATCCATGTGTGTGTTTACACTGCGTCCTGACAGGTGTCCTTCTACATGGGCTGTGACGCCACGCCCCAGGTGGTGAAGTTTGAGCGCTCCCCCGATGACATGGAGCTGCACGGACGGGCCGGTGTCTTCGTGGGTCAAGCCGGTGGCGCTGACTCTGACAGGTTCCAGGTACGGCAGCCACGTTGTGTGTGTGTGTGTTTAAGACTTGAGGGTTTAAATCTTCTTTAACGATCCGCTTAGGGGCTTCAACAAGGTATGTGTCCGGGTCACTGCCACCAGAGTCCATTGATGACCCTGCCCTCCGAAAATGTGTTAACCTGACTTTTCAACTCTGACCTTGCAGCACATCAGCAACCCATCTGACCACATGATGGTCACATGGAATTTGACCTATGCCGGCCATTGTGTGTGTGTGTGTTAGTTGAGGATTCATGCAGGAATGCAGCTTCAAATGAATGTTTCATTGTTTCATTCATTGTCATTTATCACACCTTAGGGTTCAGGCTTTGACACCATAGATCATGCTCTACCCAATCCTACTTTCCCTATGAGATCACATGGTAAAGAGGTTCACTCTACAGAATATGTCCCCTTCGTCTCCCAGCTGGGTGGGTGGATGGGTGACCAAATACTTTTGGTAATATAGTGTATGATACACAGTAGTATTCCAGAATGTTCCAACTGAGTGTGTATGTACACATACATGAATAATCTGTGTTAAATACAGTATGTGTGTGTGTGTGTGTGTGTGTGTGTGTGTGTGTGTGTGTGTGTGTGTGTGTGTGTGTGTGTGTGTGTGTGTGTGTGTGTTGGCATGCGTGTGGGTGTGTGTCCATCTTATAGGGAGCGATAGCTGACCTGAAGGTTGTAGGGGATCCTTCAGCAGCTGAAAGACTCTGTGAAGACGACGATGATTCCGATGCCGTGAGTGTTTTCACCTTGTTCACATGTTGCTCACATGTTGTTTACATGTTGTTCACATGTTGTTTAGATGTTCGTTCAAAAGCTTGTAAAGATGCGTCCGGTATTTGTCTCATTCAATCCACCACTCTGTCTCAGGCCTCTGGAGACTATGGAAGTGGTGCTGGGGAAAGGTCAAAGTCTGACCAGACTAGGGTAATGCCCTCTTTTATATGATATGAAAACACATTATAGGAATACTAATCAAAACATGAACAATAGATGTATATACAGTTGTCGAATACAGGTCACTGTCAAATACTCTGTGTAACTGATTGACCTCACTCACTCCAAATTGCAATGGAATAGATCAAAATGTGAATTAACCGTGTGTATCTATGATGACAGGTCACATCTTCGTCCCCTAAGCCTGTCCCAGAGCCTCCTCTGACATCATCAAAGGGAGCTAAGGTCACAGAGACAGGTGGGTGCATATGTACTGGTTTTGATGACACATTCTATGATTGCGTACGTTTGGTGGAATGTTCCATGGTAGCTTTGATAGAACCTGCACAGAGAGTAGTTCATCATCTCTCCTCCAAAGCCGTACGCAAGCTCTTGTTGAAAGCACCTGTCAAACAGCTAAACGCTCATAAACCTACAAGTCTCAACTTGAAAGACTCTCTGCTCCACTTCTCATCCCTCTGCTAAATACCATCGCCCCCTTGTGGACAATACAGTGAAATGCTGTTTTCTTAGCCAGACAATGAAGTGATAGATAGTGATAAATATATAAGATACATGTCTGAGTTACTGAATATTTTCTCTGATTGAGAATGACTTCCAGATGGGGATCAAAACATTCTGATTTTGAAAACAGTGTCCAGATGACTTTATCTGAAACCTTGTCCAAAATGGAACACTCCTGGATAAATGAGGGGCTCCACCGACTCTTAGTGATGAAGCAGATCCTGACAGAAACTCAAATCTGTTTTCGTTTTATTGTG
Organism: Neosalanx taihuensis; assembly: GCA_030340665.1. NCBI lineage: Eukaryota > Metazoa > Chordata > Actinopteri > Osmeriformes > Salangidae > Neosalanx > Neosalanx taihuensis. The sequence goes on from CM059305.1 coordinate 2,126,037, forward strand.
ATAGGTGTACACAGCATTACAGACTATCGATGCTTGTGTTGTTTTTGTTGTTATGAACACCAGCTGGCAGGAACCGTCAGACTTCAGTAGGGTCCAGAACCTCATCCTCATCCTCCTCAGGTTTCCAAGGTGGGTGACCAACCAGAGCAGCCTGACTATGGACACGCTACGGACTCACTAAGTCCGGCTGACTATGAGCCATCCTACGCCTGATAGGATGTGCTGATTGAAAGGCCTGTTATCCTTGGATATCAGTGGTCCCCAACCAACGCTTGAAAATTTACCGTGTTTATTATTATATTGCGAATATAATAATAAACGTGAATCCACTGTGTACTTTCTTAGCAGCTTCCTCGTAACATTGCGCCAACAACATAACGTATATCAAAGTCTTTGTTAACATCCTCTATGCCCCCTAAATAAATATTTTTTTTTTAATACACGTACAAAAATAAATAAAACAAGAACCAGCAATTCCCAAAGACGTCTGTTTTTTTACAAATTTTGCTAACTTGTGGGTTACATTTTTGGCGCTCAAGTGACCGATATAACCGATAGAATCCGGTCATTTTTCAAAATAAAAGATTGTTCAGACTCAGCTAATAAATACAACGGAAATAATTAATTTGCATATTTCTTGGGCTGCCGGCGGCCCAGTACCAATTGATCCACGGACCGGTACCAGTCCGTGGCCCCGGGGTTGGGGACCACTGCTGTATAATAATAATAAGATGAAGCTGCGATCCTATCGACTCTTGGCCAGACGCAGTCACAGATTTCGTTTCTCATACCAAGCTTGTGCATGCCTTGTGTCTTGGTTCTGGGGCCTGCGGTTGTGTGTGCGGTTCTGGGTCAAAGCACAGTGCTAAAGAGAACAATGGTTTGGATTTGAGAAGATTGCTTGGTGTGCTCCTCCTCGCAGACTAACGATGAAGATGAGGGTGGTAGTAACAGTGGTTGGGCTGCTGCTGCTGGGGTCGATGATGATCTGTGACGAAGGTGATGATGATAAGGGAGGTATAGCAGAGGTCTCCACTGGCTTCCTGTGTTTGTGTCCATGAAGGCTCCTCTGGTGTGAAGGGGGAGAAGGGGGACAAAGGAGAGAAGGGAAGCAGAGGGGACCAGGGCCCGAAGGGCGACTCAGGGACAGGGTTTGGGTCCTCATCCGTTGGAGGAGGAGGACGAGGAGACAAGGTAGGGCTCTCCACAGAGGCATGTTGCCAGCCTGTGCATGTCGGAGGTCCATCTATGGGATTGAAGACAGTTTTGTCCTCCTGTATTTAACATCTGTTTTTTAATTTGTCCAACAGGGAGACAAAGGTGCAAAGGTTGGTTCGATTCACTTTACATTCAGTGTCTAACAGCTCACTATTTTCAAGAGCTACATGTTGCAATACTGTTTGCTAACACTGTCAAGTATGTGCTAAATAAAGCAAATAGATTAGTTCCATATAAACTGTTTATTTTTTTGCTGTATACAGTACTTAAGGTAATTCATCTTATTAGTTTGAGGGTTGAGGTGGACTGAGGGGCAGTTCTATGGGCGTATGTGAAGCCCTCTGTGATTGCTGGTAAACAGGGCTAAACAAATCAATTTGATTGGATTTGATCACTGACCAGTATATGCCCATCCCACTCAGGGAACTTCAGGGTTTGGCTACCCTGGAAACAAGGGTGATCGTGGCGTCCCAGGTGTCCCCGGCCCCCCTGGGCCCCCAGGCCCAGCAGCCCAGGTAGTGAGGCTGGGGGATGGGTCAGTGGTTCAGCCGATTCCTGGGCCCGGAGGGGCAATGGGACCACCAGGGGTGGAGGGACCACAAGGACCACCTGGACCAGAGGGAGAACCAGTGAGTGGCCATCTCAGATTTGGGCTGGAATTTGAACTGAAAATTCTGAGCTGGAGGGAGAAATAGTCTGTTGACATTTTTGAGCCATTTTGTGTTGCTAGTATATGAACACCTCAATGTATCTTGTCTTTCTCCAGGGTGACCCAGGAGAAGATGGGAAAACAGTGAGTATTATTTCACTAAACTCACTTTTTAAAATGTAGTCACTGTCGTGGTTAAGTGGTTACACATACTTAACTTACTTATTTATTAATTTTTTATACTGTACTTTATCGTGCCTCCTATTGTTATTGTTACATCACCCTGCAACTCTGTGTGCTGTACTTTACCCTGCTGCTGTTGTGAGCTGCAGTTTCCTCTCCTGGAGGGCAAATAAAGCTTTATCTCATCTAATCTCATCACTTCACAACCCTCCTGCTCCTCTTCCTCCCAGGGTCCAGCTGGTCCACGAGGTTTCCCAGGAACACCAGGAATCCCTGGACTCAAAGGGCCCAAGGTAAAGCAGGTTCAAATACATGGACGAAAACTCAGACGTTTGTGAATGTGATTCACTTGGTCTTTAGGTTTGTGTGTCCTGGTCTGACCTCTGTGTCTCTGTCAGGGAGATCGTGGGGAGGGTCACCCAGGCGTCCGCGGGCCCCCTGGTCCACCTGGCCCCCCGGGACCTGGCACAGGAGATCGCCCTGTGAGTCAGGCAGTCAGTGGTTACCAACTGAGTCAATCAATCAATCAATCAATCAATCAATTGAATCAATCAAAAAAAGAGTATATCAATTACAATATACTGTACATTCACAGTTTACTGTTCAACATTGCATGCCTGACATGTTCGATTTGAACAGACTTTTAACCCACCTTTCTTTGTCTTCCTGTGTCTATGTTCTCCACAGACGTTTGTGGACATGGAAGGTTCTGGATTCCCTGATCTGGAGAAGTTTAGGGTTTGTCCAAACTGACGTCTTACTGTTGCATTGAAGCATTACATCCAACTGCAGATATTTGAAAGTTTGACACACCTGTGTGTTTATCCAGGGTCCTCCTGGTCTTCCTGGCCCCCCTGGCCCCCCAGGGGGACCGTGTTTAAGCACAGCTACCCCAGGAATCCATGGAAAGGTTGGCTTTGGGCCCCCTGGGATACCGGGACTGGATGGGCTCCCAGGGAGACCAGTAAGAACTTCCTTTCCATTCTAACTTCTAAGTCTTTTTCATACAGTAATCCTCACCCTAAACTTAACCCTAACCCTCGACCTCACCCTTTTTTGACATGCACTTTTTAGATGTGTAGGTCTTCATCGATTGTTGATGGATTGTGTTTCAGGGTTCCCCAGGTTCCCCAGGTAGACCAGGTTCTCCTGGACCAGCAGGAGCCAAGGTGAGAGAGGGTGTTGCTGGGCTTTTTGGGCTGCCAGACTGTCTCTCTATCATTTGGATCCATTTCTGCTTCTATTGTCTCTTCCGCTAACCTTCGCCCCATCTCCTTCATCCACAGGGCGAGTCAGGAGGTATTGGCCTACCAGGGCCGGCTGGAGACAAGGTGAGATTTGGGATAGATCCAGAGCCGCATTTTACTGTTCACCTCATAGCAGACCCAGTCCATGTCTTTCTGTACAGCTGATCTGGTGAATGTAGACGTAAGAAATAATCATATTACAGTTGTATGTGTGCAAGTAATACTTTTGAGATTCTTTTTTCACAAAGGGCTTAACCGTCGCTTACAGACCATCAGTGATGTGCAACCTTAACACTCATGGGAGGGCAGACGACATTTCAGAGGCAGAGTTTATATAGAGCAGGTCATGGGAACAGATCTGTGTAGAGCAGATCAGGTGAATGTGTTTATATAGAGTAGATCTGGTGCCAGTCTTTCTCCAGCAGGCAGATCTAGCATGCGTTGCTTTTGTCACTCATACTTTGATGTCTCCCTGGATCTCTGATGCTGATTCTGTTCTAGCAAAGCTCCTACTCTGCCAGGGACTTTCTCTCCAGTGTGGGGTCTTTCTTTAGCCTCTCCTCATCCTCCGGTGATGGGTACCAGGTACTGCTTCAGCTGGGCTCTGCACCCCTGCTGGTGCCCTGCATGGCTGCTCTGCATGTTCACCTGTTTGCCTGCCTGTCTGCCTGCCTGCCTGCCTGCCTGCCTGTCTGCCTGCTGTCTGTCTGTCTGTCTGTCTGTCTGTCTGTCTGCCTGTCTGCCTGTCTGCCTGTCTGCCTGTCTGCCTGCCTGTCTGCCTGTCTGTCTTGTCTGTCTGTCTGTCTGTCTGCCTGTCTGCCTGTCTGCCTGTCTGTCTTGTCTGTCTGTCTGCCTGTCTGTCTGTCTGTCTGTCTGCCTGTCTGCCTGTCTGTCTGCCTGTCTGTCTGTCTTGTCTGTCTGCCTGCCTGCCTGCCTGCCTGCCTGCCTGCCTGCCTGCCTGTCTGTCTGTCTGTCTGTCTGCCTGTCTGTCTGCCTGTCTGTGAATCTGGCCAGCCTTATGACTGAATTTCTAACTTTGTTTCTGTGCATCTGTGATTCTGTTTTTAGATCAGATGAGATTCAACTTTATTGTCATTACGCAAGTACAGTATAAATACAAGAACAAGATAAAATACAGTTTAGCATCAGAAGTGCACAACAAGTAGTTATGTGCAGATCATTTGATTAGTTAAATGCCGATTAGTTAAATGAGCAGTTATGTACTGGTTAGTGCGATGTAACAGATGAAAAAAAAAGATTAGAAATAAATATACAAATGTAGTCGGGGCAAAATTATACAGATGTTCTGTATACAGATGCTCTAGGTATATTGAAGGTGCAAATATACAGATTAGCAATAAATATGCGGATCAAGTCTGGGCAGAAATACACAGTTGTTAGTTACTAGTGTTGGTCTGTGTCTGTGGGTCTGAATGTGTCTGGATTCACAACGAACAGCATTGGTGGAATGATATATGTATGTATGTATATGTATATATTAATATATATGGAATATATTCATCCATAATGGAGATATAGATGGAAAAAAACTCTCCTGCTCTCTCTTACCGCCCCAGTGTCTCTGATCCCCTGTGTCTGGACCTTTAGGGTTCCCAGGGCAGTTCTGGTGTGGAAGGTCCCCCTGGGGTGGGGGGCCGGGCTGGGCTACCTGGACCCATGGGGCCTGTTGGACCTCGAGGGCCCCCGGGACCCCCTGGACCACCCTACCGTTTGGGCACTGTAAGGATTATCACTACATGAATGGATGGATGACTGGATGATTTGATTCATTTATTGGTAGATGAATAACCTGGTCATCATACTGTATATGTCTCCAGGTTACATATTGACCAGGAGTCAATGTCAATACTCAGGTGTATACATTTTCTTTTCCCAGCAGAGTGTGGAAGGTAACACTGTTGTTAGTGGTGCTCAAGGAGTGATTGGACTACCAGGACCTCAGGTATATCTCTGGTGTCACACACACACAGGCACACACACACACAGGCACACACACACACACAGGCACGCACACACACACAATCCAGTCACTAAACAGCTGCCTGTGTTTCAGGGTCCACCTGGTGTTGCTGGTCTGCCGGTAAGAACCATACTGAACCCATCGAACGAGCTGCTTGACAACATCACCTAGAGGATGTTACTGATCCGATCTCGTCCAATCACCTAGAGGATGTTACTGATCCAATCTCGTCCAATCACCTTGAGGATGTTACTGATCCTATCTCGTCCAATCACCTAGAGGATGTTACTGATCCTATCTCGTCCAATCACCTTGAGGATGTTACTGATCCTATTTCGTCCAATCACCTAGAGGATGTCACTGATCCTATTTCGTCCAATCACCTTGAGGATGTCACTGAGCCTATCTCGTCCAATCACCTTGAGGATGTTACTGATCCTATCTCGTCCAATCACCTAGAGGATGTCACTAATCCTATCTCGTCCAATCACCTAGAGGATGTCACTAATCCTATCTCGTCCAATCACCTTGAGGATGTAATTGATCCTATCTCGTCCAATCACCTAAAGGATGCTACTGATCCTATCTCGTCCAATCACCTAGAGGATGTCACTGATTCTATCTCGTCCAATCACCTTGAGGATGTTATTGATCCTATCTCGTCCCGTTCTTCTCCAGGGACGACCCGGCTTTCCGGGGATCCCGGGGGAGAAAGGAAGTGAGGGGCCGAGAGGCTGGGACGGCACTCCTGGATTAGATGGATTCCCAGGGAAATGGGTAGGAGTGTTTTATCTTTCACAGGCTCACTGCCTGAGGTCAGCATGGAGGCTGGGGTTTCATGGGCTGTCCTCTGTTCTTGCAGGGAGAAAAGGGAGAGAAAGGACTGAAAGGGGATGTGGTAAGTTTGTATTTGCTAAGCATCAATTTCTTAAAATGAAAAAAAAAATTGGGGGCTAAAACTAATTCAAGCCATCTTATTGGCAAGAGGCAATACTTGATTGTCCACTTGGACAAATGGGGCTAGGATAGATACTGTCTTCAGAGACGTTGTGAGAGAGCTGTTGAAGAATAAACGATGTTCTCTCTCTGTCCTTCTCTGTGTGTTTGGTGTTATAGGGTTTGCCTGGACGTGAGGGAGGACCTCCTGGCCCCCCTGGCCCCCCCGGACCCCCAGGAGAGATTATTT
>CM059305.1:2137500-2370000 GCA_030340665.1 Neosalanx taihuensis
ACAGTTGTTGTTTATTCAGTAGATTGCAAACCTCCTATCAGGAGTTGTTAAGTAAATTATGTTTTTATGTTCTTATAACTGATAACTGTCCTCAGGGCCCGAGGGGGGAGTCAGTCATTGGTCCTCCAGGTCCCCAGGGTCCTCCAGGTCCCCCAGGGAGAGGCTATGAAGGGCAGCCTGGGAGCCCTGGACCACCTGGGCCCCCGGGTCCTCCAGGATCAGGGCTGCCTGGGGCCTACAGACCCTCACAGAGTAGGCTGTGCTCACAAGTGCACACACCTTACACACACACACACCTTACACAGTCACACACACACCTTACACAGTCACACACACACACCTTACACAGTCACACACACACACCTTACACAGTCACACACACACCTTACACAGTCACGCACACACACACTTTACACAGTCACACACACACACACACACCTTACACAGTCACACACACAGCTTGCACAGTCACAAACACACACACCTTGCACAGTCACACACACACACCTTACACAGTCACACACACACACACACACACCTTACACAGTCACACACACACACCTTACACAGTCACACACAAACACACACACACACACCTTACACAGTCACACACACACACCTTATATCTTGTATGGGCAATCCTAGTCCTCGGGGGCCACTGTCCTAAATATTTTAGATGTTTCCCTGCTCCAGCACACTTGATTCAAATGAATGATCATTATGAGGCTTCCACAGAGCTTGATTACAACCCATTCATTAGAATCAGGTGTGATTGAGCAGGGAAACATCTAAAACTTTCAGGATTGTGGCCTTCGAGAACCAGGATTGTCCATCCCTGCCTTATAAAGTCACACACAGACACACCTTACACAGACACACACGCATTTCAATCGCACACAGGTGAACACTCGTTACACAAACACACACAAGTACGTACATGCAAGCACTTCTCTGTCTAATCTCCTCATTCCCATTCCAGCCATTAGTATCCCAGGGCCACCTGGCCCCCCAGGGCCTCCTGGGTACCCTGGCTCCTCTAATGGGGTGAGTTACTTGCACCTCTGTCAGATTTACGGCTGGATGGATGGAACACATGTATCCATGGATGGATGGATGAGCTGCTCTCTGTCTCCTAGGTGACAGTGTTGCGTTCGTACAACACCTTGGCAGCCACGGCCAGAAGGCAGGCAGAGGGGACCCTGGTCTACATCCTGGACCAGACCGATCTCTACCTCAGGGTCAGAGACGGTGTCAGGCAAATACAGGTACACACACACACGCACACAAGCCAGTCACACACCATCAAAACCTCACATACACTCACGCTCCAACACACATCAAACTTATGGTAGTCTACATGTAGGTGACACATTTTGCATTGCAATTCATTTCATTTGAATGTATTTGAATATGTTAATGCACATATATGTTAAATACTTTGTTTTTTGATGTCTCTGTTGCAGCTTGGATCATACATTCCTCTGCCCCCGGAACAGGTGAGACTTTTAAACAGCAACTCCACATCAGACAACCCTTTATGCGATAAGATAGTCCTTTATTTGATCAACCGATCCTTTATTTGTCCCGCAGTGTGGAAATAGAAGATTTCACACAACGTTATTATGATATACAGTAATACCTTGTTTTTGACTGGGGTTACGTTCCAAAAAACACCCTTGATAAGTGAAATCCGTGAAGTAGAAACCTTTATTTTTTTACAATTATTATACTGTACAATTACATTTAAATTAAAGATTCATGCATTCCGTAATGCCGACCTACAGCCGCACAGTTTTTACCCTCCTTTAGCATGTCCAGAAGTTTAACTGTTTCTGCGACTGTTAACATCTTCCTGTGCCTTTTGGGCCCGACCGCAGGTGCCTTTGTCGGTGCAGAACGTTTTATTTACGTTTACAATTTACGTTACGTAAACATGTACGTGTATTTTATCTGTTTTGCACGTGTACAGTGCATACAGTATTACAGTAAACCGCAACGTTATTGACGCACAGGTAGAGAAGAAGCAGAGAGAATGTTCAGCCAACCAGAATGCAGAACACAATGCACGATAAAAAAAAAAACGTGAAGTAGCGAAACCGTGAAAAGTGAACTGGGATATAGCGAGGGATTACTGTGCCACCATACTGCACACAACATTCATACTCTACACCATCACATTAAACACAACATTCATACAGTGTATATACTGTATATCACCACATTCCATTTATTGTACACCATCAGGTTACACACAACATTCATCACGATGAACACTCTTCATTTCCAGGGTAACGAGGTGTCTGCCGTGGAGCCCCCCCCTGTGGTCCACTACGCCCCAGACCAGAACCCCCACGCTGGGACACACCCCTCCTATGGGGGGCGGGAGACTGAGGAGCCCAACAGACAGGGAGAGGGACAGTTCCCAGTGCTACCCGACCCAGGACACTCGGAAACAGGACATCCAGAGACAGGACGCACAGAGACAGGGTACCCTTCACAGCCAGACCCCAGATATCCATCCCAGCCAGACCCCAGATATCCATCCCAGCCAGACCCCAGATATCCATCCCAGCCAGACCCCAGATATCCATCCCAGCCAGACCCCAGATATCCATCCCAGCCAGACCCCAGATATCCATCCCAGCCAGACCCCAGATATCCATCCCAGCCAGACCCCAGGTACCCCTCCCCCACCGATCCACGCTATCCCAGCTACTCGGACCGGTACCACACGGACACCAGGCAAACATCCCAATCTGGTCTTCCCGAACCCCCTTACTACCCTCCATTGCATCCAGTGACCCGCTACCCAGCGACACCCCCAAGGAGACACCCCGAGCCCCAGGCTCCCAGCCACCATCACACCGCTGGGCAGGCAGTGAGTACAGAGAAACACCTCAAGCCTCACCTGCTCAACCTGCCATTTTGTGGAAACCATGTGGTTCTAACAGTCTTCATTTTCTCCACCTATCACAGCTCCATCTTATTGCCCTAAATGCCCCTCAAACGGGTACCATGAGGGGCATTCGTGGAGCAGACTTCCTGTGCTTCAACCAGGCACGGGCAATAGGCATGAAAGGAACATTCCGGGCCTTCCTGTCGTCCAGACTGCAGGATCTACACAGTATTGTCCGTGTGTCGGATCGGGACCGCGTACCCATAGTGAACCTCAAGGTACAGAGGTCCTAACTCAGGAGGGTCCAACCCTGGTCCTGGAGAGCCACCTCTAAAACCTTCAGGACCGTGGCTCTCTAGGACCAGGGCTGCCTACCTCTGTACTAACAGCACTGGTGGTTCAGTGGTGGGATTCTTACCTACCATGTGCAGGGCCTAGGTTTGAGTTTCAGTGTTTGTTTGTTGATTTTGATGGATGTTGTATTGATAACAGTACAAATATACAGACAGAAGGTATCTGTCTAAGCTAGCATTGCACTCCTTGTGCTCTCCTCAGGACGAGGTGCTGTTCGACAGTTGGGAAGCCATCTTCACTGACGTGAGAGTGAAAGATAACGTGCGTATCTACTCCTTCGATGGCAGGGACATCCTCACAGACAACGCCTGGTAAGAGACCCACACACAGACACACCCAATCTGAGGCGTTCACCTTATAACCCTGACTGGCAGTGAATGCCACTGGAATTTACATTTTACATTTATTCATTTAGCAGACGCTTTTATCCAAAGCGACTTACAAGAAAGAGCTTTACAAAGAGTCACTGAGCGTAGCAACGTGATAGACCCCGAACATAGCGGGCTTATAGATTGTGAAACATACATGGTGAGAACCAATAACTGCCAAGAGAAGAACTATAAGAGCATAAATTAACGGTTGCATCAACACATAAGGGTTGCAAACAATAAAGCAAGAAAGCAACAACACTGGAGAGTCACCACATGGGGACTGACAAGTAGATCTGAGCAACATCAGATTATATACCATACGTACTTAAGTACCATACTATTAAGTGCCATTAAATTCTCGGTATAAGTGAGTTTTAAGCCTTCTTTTGAAGGTGAGGAGGCAGTCTGTGCTTCTTTATTAATCAGCTAATGTTTAGTTGTTTTCAGTTTGTTAATCATTTTCATTTTAAATGTTTGAAACTGAAAATGCCGAGATAGTCAGAAACCTGCCAATCAAATCCAGACATGAAGCCGGCAACACTGCGCCTCCAAAAAGTGTAAAAAAAAGAAGTTAAAAAGTGTACAATTAAACATTAGAAGAAATGCTGGAAAGCTAGGTACACACTAGGAGAACGAAAACAATCTGATGATTAAGGAGCGCAGAGAGTATTTGTGAGTGGGGATGTGAAGTTGCTTTCCTACAGGTGCACTATTACCCATTGGAGATGCTCGCCCTGTAATTGTAAATCGCTTTGGATAAAAGCGTCTGCTAAATGAATAAATGTAATTGTAACTTGTTCAGCCGGACACTGTTTTCAAAGTCAAGACATTTCGACCCCCATCCAGGCGCCATTTTCAATCAGAGAAAATGGTCTGAGAACTCATTAATGCTACCCAAGGATCAGCGCTACGTGATTTTAAGAGAGTGTTAACAAACCAGATCCGTCATCCTCTCCCTCTCCATTAGGCCTGAGAAGATGTTGTGGCACGGCTCGACCAGCGGGGGGCGCCATCAGGTGGACAACTACTGCGAGGCGTGGCGCGTGGGCGAGCAGGCAGTGACGGGCCTGGCCTCCTCTCTGCAGGATGGGGGCCAGCTTCTCCAGCAGACCCCCAGCAGCTGTGCCAGCTCCTACGCTGTGCTCTGCATTGAGAACAGCTACACAGGGCCCTCCAAGAGATAGGCCTGGAACACACATTCCACCGTACACACACACATACACACTGACAGGAAGCCAGACTGACAAGAGAGGCAGGTGCACGCACGCACACACACACACAGAGGCAGGTGTGCATACACACACACACACTCCACCATACATGCACACACAGACACACGCACACACACGCAGAGGCAGGTGTGCATACACACACACACACACACACTCCAACATACATGCACACACAGACACACACACACACATAGAGGCAGGTGTACATATCATACGTGCACTGACAATCCCACATACTAACCCTGCAAACGTTTCTGCTCGTTTCTGCTCGTTTTAAAAATGTACTCCATCGACTAATCAAAGGCTTCAAATACATCCACACACACACATTTACACACAGTATATGGTGCTTTGTAAATAGAGCAGTAGTATCCTAGAGTATTCCGGTTATAGCTGTCCTAGCCACAGACTAGGTATACCAGTGAATCAGCGACCAGAATCTGACCCAGGACCAGTGTCCCACACTGAGCCCATGAGGTAACATAGACCACATTCTGTTTCCCAGCTGGCCAAAGTGGGTCATGTGAACCCATCACCTCATGCTTGGTCGCTGTGGGTCTGGATAAGGAAGACGCAGAAGGGGATCGACCTCTTAACCATCTGGTCTTCCCTCTCAGCTCGCTCCCTCCAGCTGTCCAAACAGTCCTAACTCAAACACACAGGCACGCAAGCAGAGACACATGCATCAACAGCCATGCAAAAACCTGCAGACAAATACAGACGTACACAATAAGACCTACTGACCTGAAATGATCAGATACATTCAATTTTAAGATAGAAGAGTTTTAAGTTGGATGTTTCATAGACTAATGTCTCAACAAGCCGGAATGGCCTTTGAAACAAAACTGACCAATATCATTCCATAGTCACTTAGACACATAACTGTATTTCCATTCCAGCCAAGCCAATCATTGCAGTATTGTATATTAATTAACTGTTTCGTTCATTATCCACTGTTGTAATTTTTTGATCATTGTCTTGTAATCTGTACATGTAATCAATGTTAGCACTGTTCTTAACCTTGACATATGTTTTTCACTTTTGTTTTTTACTACTGGACATTCAAGGGAAGTGGAAAGTTCCAATAATGTTGTTATAATAACAATTGAATATTTATTTTGACACAAAATAAATAATTTTGATTGACACGAAAGTAGTTTTAATCATCGTGCTTGAATACAAAGTATGAAGAAAACAGCCTCTATTAGAGATACATGAAAACTTCAAATGTCAACCATCAAACGCATTGGCGAATGATTTTTTTATTTATTATCTACATTGTAGTTCAGTAAAATAGAATCACCTGTAAGAGAAACGTTTGCCTCAAATGCTATCATACAAAACGACTATTAATGCTACTGTGTAAACAGTGGTTTGAATTTCGCTCTGTATTTGTGTCCAGTTTTCATCTTTTAATTCATGGGCTTTTTGTAGGATGCAAAAACACGCTGGCGTGTCATTGTGTATGTTCACACAGTGTAGACCAGGGATGGGCAGTCCAGCGGTTTCATTTAGGAAACAGTGCGTAGGATTCTCACTAAAAGTGTACGTACGCCCAAAAGCGTAAATTGGCGTAGGCACCCAAAAATTCAGAGTTCAGAATTCAGAATAAATTCAGAGTAAAACCGTACGTACGCACACCTTAACCACAAGTGTGCGTACGTGAATTATTGTAGTACCCCGCCCATTATGCCCATTTTTTACCATAAATTGTCAATGCAAAAAACCTCATGAATGATAATTTAGTCCTCCAAACTTTTGCTACGTTGCTCCAAATCTCATCTACCTGTTCCCTTGGATCATAATTGAGATGCATACATGACTAGATTTATAGAATATATATTGATCCAGTATCTTAAGTATTTTTGGAGGCCAATAATTAATGTGGAAATGATTGTTACAGTGATCTTTTCTGCAGATTTTGAACCGTTAAACTTCTGTTTGAAGTAATAGAGTACTGTAATTTCTGGACTATAAGCCGCTACTTTTCCCCCACGTTTTGCGTGAAGCAGTAGACTACTGTCGGTCTAAGGTGCCTACCTTAAATTTGTAATTAGTTTGGCTAAAAACTGAACGAGCTCGTCTTACTGGTCCTTGCTGCTTGGAGTCAGATGGCTCAGCGGGTTAAGGCGTTGGCCTCTTTTGCGGAAGGTTGTCAGTAAGATTCCCAGCTGTTCCTCCAGCTGGATCGGAGGGTCTTCTCTGTTCCAGAGGTGAAGCGTGGAGACGAGTCGTCTGCAGCATCATGTGGAGGTGTTGCTGTCACACGGGGGTCAGATGGCTCAATGGTTGAGGCGTTGGCCTCATGATCGGAAGGTTGTGAGATCGAGCCCTGGCTGTGACTATATGATATTGTGTCCACTTCACCCTACTTGTCTCAGGGAGAATGTCCCTGTACTTACTGTAAGTCGCTTTGGATAAAAGCGTCTGCTAAATGAATAAATGTAAATTATGCTGGAGATAAGACAGCAGAGGTTCTATATGGAGATGCATGTGATTGGTCAGATCAGACGCAGACGCAGACCCAGCCCTGGCCACTGGTTGTTCCTCTAGAGACATGGATCGAGGAAGGCCAGATCTGTTTGCAGATGCATGTGATTGGTCAGATCAGCCAGTCGTCCAAACCTGTTCCTCAGAGGTGCACGGGACCTTGACTGTATTTCCAGTTTTTGACATGATATATGCACAGTATACTGTACTGAGAGCTTAATTGTCCACTGATTTGCTCCTCTTATAAAAATATGAGACCAAATTAACTGTTTCAATACAACTGATTTATTTGTGAATCAAAACTATACTGTACTCAATGTACTCAAAAGTATTCAGTGTAAATTTATTTTACAGCAACATATTTTCACAGTATCTAAACATGTTAATTCTGCATTGATTTCAATATCTCATACGTGTTTTAAACAAGTCAGTTAAAGATAAGTCTGTATTTTCAAACAAAATAGTAACTTGCCATAACAGGCATACCCATAACAGGCCAGGTACATTTTAGAATTAAGTAACATTGAAACTACCAAAAATGTATTTTCCTACTTCATCACCAACTGCATTTATTCCTGGGGTTAGTAAGTGCTCAATCTGTAATATAACTGACTCAAAGTTGTAGTTGACACCAGAGGAAAGTATAGTTTTGGCATTAGCATGTTGTCAAAATGTCAGATTTACTTAAAGTGATAAAACTATAATAAAATATAAACTATGATTAAATGGAGCAACTGTGTTCCTATTATAATGGTTCAAGTGGCCCCAGCTAGACCAATCCTGCGGATCACCAGGACTGTGTTCACAAACGCTGAAACAACCAACTATCCATAATCATTCAAAACGTATGCCCCTCCTAAGAACCTCTCAGGAAAACAGCACAAAGAAAAATTCAACTGAATTTCACAGCAACATAAGACATTGATTCTTGTTTGTTTTTTTTACTCCAGTAACTTGATGAAAAACACTGTTGGGGGGGGGGTGGGGTGGGGAAGACATCCTAATGTTAGACTGTATTCCACTTTGTATTAACTAGGCTGTTGAGGTACTTTAATACTTGATGATTTAAAACTCTAGGACTGGAGCAGAAAGAGAAGAATGAGTGTGACCTCATTCAGGGAGATTCAGTCGTCTGAGCCTTTTAAGGCATCATGCTTTGTCACAAGCAAAACCTAATGATCACATAGCAATCATGAACCTAAATGAGAAAAGCTCATTATAAGGTATAAACCAACATCATTAAACCCCCTCCTCAGTTAGAATGTTGTCCCTGGGGCCGAGCGATGAGAGAGCAACAATCAAACACGATGTGCAGCATTATGAACATTTCAGCTGCCTGTACAACACTAGTACACAGCAGGAAGTCCAAACATAATGGAGGTTTAGTACTTCATGTTCATTTTTACGATGCAAATATGACTCAAATAAAACTCCCCGGAAAAAGTATGCTGAAATGTAATGTCAGAACACTTCACTGATCGTTTGAGATTGGTCCCTGTAAACCAGTGATTAGATAAACCGTCAATTCCAAACTAACAAAAGACTAAAGTGGATTGCATACATTTTCAGAAATGACTCTTTTAGTGAAACACTACGCAGCAACAGGACATATTTTCCTATCGTTTTCGTAAGGTTTGTGGTGTGAATGCTTAAACTGTCCAAGGCACTAGTAATCACTTTTAGAGACGTACATTTCTCAACAGTTAACGTAAGTCGTATGTATTTTCTTGTACATGGGATTGACTTCTCTCAAAACATCCTAAATGACTCCCAACTTCCAGTGTTTTAACGTCTTTTACCATCGAAGGAGAAAGTTCTCCCCATCTTTGGCTGGTCTTTGCAGCAGAAAGTGGACAGTACATGGTGAAGACCTCTTCCTGTTGACCTTTCCTCACACATCTCCATTCTTCCCATTAGAGAGAGGCTCTGTCTCTAAAGGGTCTATTACTACAGGGCTGAGTTCAAAGGGTGTGGCCTGGTTGGTGGCCCCTTCCTCGCCTCCTGATTGGCTCCTGTAGTGTCTGAAGATGACCCAGGCGGCGCAGGATAAGTACAGGATGGTCAGGAAAGCAAAGTAGCAGAAGTACAGCAGGAACTGGAATAGAGAACATCAGTATTAACACCAACAATGCAAAGCACACGACAAGCCTATGATTCTAACTGGAACATTCAGTCTACAGCTAAATGCATGTGAGAGTGCTTGATGACACCATGTGCCTGTATGTTTGTGACTGTGTGTATTTCTGTGGTTGCCCCTCCTCCTACCTGGGAGTGCACAGGCAGGCCCAGACCACTCTTGTCAGCCACTATGAGGGTGATGATGGACTTAAGGATGGTGCCCATGAACGTGTTGATGCCAAACACAAGAGCACACAGCTCCTTGGTCATGGACGAGGCGATCTGGAAGCTACCCACAGATGGAAATGGATAGTGGGAGGAAGGGAGGGAGGGATAGACAGGGGGATTGGAGGTGAAAAGCGTGTTGCGCACATACACATGATCAATCTAATGAATCAATCTAACTCTAATCACAGACGTACATGGCGATGGGTACCAGGAACTGGTAGAACCCCCTGAAGAGGGCGTAGGCAACGTAGCAGACCCAGATGTTGTCTGTGGTCCCCATGAGGAGCAGCAGGCCGGCCTGGAGCGCCGTGATCACACCGATCACCAGCTCTGACCACACCGTCCAGCGGATCTTCACGAAGCCTGCGGCAAACGACGCTATCGCACCTAGATAAGAAGGGGGGGAGGGGCAGGTAAGCACCTGGGAACATGTGGTTTGTGCGGCCAGGATTTGTTTTCGCAGAAACAAGATTCCTTGAAAGAAAAAGGGGAGGTTCGAACTTTGAACAGCAGTTCCAAGGAGAATGTTGACACCAAGTAGGTGCTAACTCAGTATAAGAGCCTTATTCCTTGTCATGCTCACACACCACTTTTGAAGAGCTTTCTCCAACACTATTCTGATATTTGCTTGGATCCATCTAGAGCAGTGGTCTTCAACCCTGGTCCTCAGGACCCACTGTCCTGCATGTTTTGGATGTTTCCCCCTTCCCACACACCTGATTCTAATGCATGATCGTTTACCAGGATTCTTCAGAGCTAGATAACGACCCATGCATTAGAATCAGGTGTGTTGGAGCAGGGAAACATCTAAAACATGCAGGACAGTGGGTCCTGAGGACCAGGGTTGAAGACCACTGATCTAGAGTATATTAGGGATGTCGGACCAAAAGTTATGAGCTGATTAAAAAGTGTTTTCTATTCACTCATTTGTTCCTTACCCAGGAGTGTTGATGCCGCCTCCACACCTCCGTTGTACACATTCTTGTTCTCGGTGGCAGGGTAAACCTTGTTCCACAGGATGTGGACATAAAAGATGACAAGGTAGTATCCTGTGGAGTTAAACACCCACCACAGACTCCACAGCCTCAGACTGGGCCTCCGGACCAGGTTTCTCACCTGCAAGAACCACACATCGTCTAGTCAAGGTTGAAATGCGTCAGATTCTGTAGAGCTACATCAGTGGTTCTCCACCCTGAGGCCGGTTCTTCGTATGTCGCTAACTCGGTTAGCTGGATTTGACTGTTGATTAGTAACGATCTTGGATTGTTTGGTTCTTCAAAACTCATCCTGGACTTTGCTGTCATAGCAACAAGTTTGTTAGCTTTAACCTGCTCGGAAGCAGGTTTATTTTATGTAAACCAGGTTAGATTGCGGCTTCATAAGTGACACAGGAAATCTGTCACAGCTGTCTTGACTGTTTTTACTTTAACAAGCACTTTCAACAAGTGCCAGGATAATTAGCAGGATTTAACATGAACCCAAATTAATCACGTATGGCGACTTATACAGATTCTTTAGCACAGCACAATACAATATCTTTTGCTGATCAAGGTTTCTACTATAGACACATAGCCCATTTTACCATTAACAAGGTATGAACATGCAATGATTCCAGTGGGAACTCAATCCAGCTATCCTCATCATAAAAAAGGGGTTTTTGAATAATCTAATTAGCCTAATCATGATTACCAAGATGCCATGTTGGATGTGTCATTTAAACTCGGATGTAGTAATAAGCGATGTACGAAGAACAGACCTCAGGTCCTTGGGGTCCTTCTGCCCTGCATGTTGTTTCGCTGTTCCAACACACCCTAAATCGGTTGTTATGAACATCACACTCATTTGAATCAGGTGTGATGGAGCAGGGACACGGGTGTCGAAATCTGGTCCTCCAGGACCAATGTTCTGGAATTTGTAGATGTTTACCTGCTCCAGCTCACCGGACTCTAATGAATGGGTCGTTATTAAGCTCTGTGGAAGCCTTATAAGGACAATTCATCTGAGTCAGGTGTGCTGGAACAGAGAAACATCTAAAGCTTTCAGGACAGTGGACCTTCAAGGACCAGGATTTTGACAACATCCAGGGAAGAGTGAGAACCAATGAAGTATGTATAAAAAGTGACCGTTTTTTTCCCCCTGTATTTGCCTCTTTCAGCATCTGTACGAACACAGAATCCTTCCATGACGTGGGACATCTGCTGTTAGAAGACGTGGTTCCTGCCGTGGCAACATTCCCCGTCTCCACTGTTCCTCCATCCAGCTTCATGCTCGCCAGCTCTGCCTGGGTGGCCTCTGCCAGCTCCCTCTGGGCCTGGCGGTGGGCTCGGTTGAAGAACATGGACCTCTTGGGCCAGGGGAGGCAGGTGGAGAGGACCAGGCCGAAGCTGACGAAGCCTAAAGAGACCTGGCTGAGGGTGGCGTAGGACACCCCCCCCAGGGAGAAGCACATTTGGCCCAGCACAGAGCTGGTGAACACCCCCATGAGCACGGAGGAGCGGGAGAAGCTGGCCACCCGCTGGTACATCTCCGGACTGACCAGGGAGAAGATGTAGGAGGAGTAGGCCACGCGAGCGGCCATCGTGATGCCGTAGAAGAACTCCATGAGCTGCATCTCCAGCAGCGAGGAGCCGAGGAGGAGGAGGAGCCAGATGGAGACGTGGCTGAGGCTCTGGAGGACCAGGACAGGCTTGTAGCGGAGGTAGTCGGTCAGGAGGAAGACGGGGACCAGAACCACCATGTATGAGTAGGACAACAGCGGCGTGATCTCATTGGTCACCTGGAGCAGCGTTGGAAGTACAATGGGAAGGGAGGGGGGTGTTAATGAGATGTGTGCATGGAAGCTTGCAAGAGGGAATGTGAAAACATGTTGTTGGATGAAAGGGAGACTTGGCAGACTGTCCTGTTGTGGGTCCTGAAGGAAGACTTTGAACCTATCCCTAATCTCAAGGCTCCAGGCTACGACTACAACATTTGAGCGGTTTGAGAGTGTGTGCACAACTGTGGCGTCTGATTTCTGGTACTAAAGTGTCAAGCAGAATTGAAAGGGACGCATCATAAGAGGGCCAGCGTATTGTTTGGTTTTGTCTGTACTTTAGTTATAGTCTGTCTAGTCACATTCCCCCCTGAGGCATGTAAGGATAAAGTGTCTTGCCCAAGGACACAACGTCATGTTGCCTAAGCCGGGAACCAGACTGGCGACCTTCTGATCACTAGCCCGACGCCCTAACCACTCAGCTACCTGACTTTTGATATAAACTATAATTTATCCTTAACATCTACGCAAAACCAAGGTATGCAAATGAAGACAGCTACATATGAATCTGCACGGTCAGTGATTAACACAAATTTGTACCAAAACCAAATCAGGTTCTGGAGCAATGAACCGAGAAAGCTGGTAACTCCAGAGCTACCAGTGGAAAGGTTCATCTGAAGCCACGTCTCTCACTCATATTCTGTCAAACAACAGCTCACCCCACCACAGTGTCACATGACTCTGCATGTCAGGCCGTTAGGGTCACTTGGATCCTGCTGAGTCCAGTGGTCTACACGAACCAATCCGATTAGGGCCAACACTGACCCAGTTAACAGGAATGTGAACTTTGTCCTGCTTCAGGAAGGTAACCTCTGCCCCAATGCAATCAACACAAAGTCTGTCGCAGCAGTACAGTGTAACAAAGTGGGACATACCAACATTTTGGTGGGTTGGGTCTTTACAAAGTGTGTGTGCTGTAACTATGTGTGTGAGTGTGTGTTTTACGTGGTGTAACTGTGTGTGAGAGTTTTGTGTGTCAGGTGGAATTGACATAAGTCCATCCTAAAATAATGCTGAACCATTGAGTTACACAACATACAAAACACACACACACACAGGAGCGTGCCCACTGACCTGCTGCATGGTGAAGTTCTTCTCTGGACTCAACAGGTAAGGAGTAATGAAAGGTTCTCCAGGCTTCAGCTGCACCATGAAGCCATAGAAACACAGGAACAACACAGACAACTGCAGCGTGCCAGGCTTGGTCCCCAGCTGGGGGGCGACAGGCTCAGTCTTGGGGGAGGCCACACCTGGGTCCTTGGTCCCCTGCTGGGGGGCGACAGGCTCAGTCTTGGGGGAGGCCACACCTGGATCCCCCCTCTCCTGACCTCCAGCGACAGGCTCCTTCCATTCAGGCTCGGACGCCTCTTCCTCCTGTTCACTGCCTTCAACCTGGTCGCCACCAGCTACAGAACCATTGTCCACCATGGCTTGCGTGTAGGTGTGTGTATGTTGACTTTCTGATCAACAGCGGAGGTTATCTGCTCTTGTGTGCAATGATCATCTGTGTATCTTTTGTACAATGTGAAGAGGATAATCCATAGACACAAGGCAGTAAAACGAATGAATAACTGTGACTACGCATGCAGCTAAAACTTCCTCAGAATCAGAAGACCTCTGGCAGTTAATGAACCAGCTGGCTCTGCTCTTATTGCTCTGTCCACGCTTTCCTCATTGTTTCAGTCTGGCGTTATACATTTCATGGAAACATTAATTTCGGGTGTTTGAAAAAAGACTGGATTTAAAATGCTACATGCAGTCCTTCTGCATGTATAATCCACACAAGAGACAATGGCAACCTTTGCTTCATTCTGTAAACTGGACAATGATTGAATGACTGAGGTTGACAGCTGAATCTGCGTTCAGCTTGACCCTGAAAAACAGGTATGCAGGTATCAAGTCAGTCCTTTTCTATGTGTAAATCCACAAAACAAACACTGCTGACTATACATATATAAATTATTTTTGATGTTATTTTATCTTTTGTTGTATACATTGACCTCATCCTGAACCCTAATAGTTATTATCTAACACACCTTGAGGTTCCATAATACACCAGTGGTAGTAAACAGCTGTGTTTAGAAGCAAAACCCTCTTGCTTTAGTGAGATCTTACTTCTTCTGCCCGTGTTTAGGTGTAAAAACAACTGGTTTGCTGCCAGATTGCAATAAATCAAACACTTCTGAGAAAAACTCGTCACTAGTTAACCACAGCCTGTCTCTATAACACATCCAGTCCATTATTTCCATGCGTTTTGTCTTAGTTGCTGGAAGTGTAGGTCTAATGCGACACGGTTTTTAACTTTAAACAAGTTATTAGTTGTATAACATTTTATCAAACCATCTTACTATGTAGATCATAGCATAAGTCATAGTAAAGATGCCTTCACCGTTAAAATAAACAGATTAATTGATAAGAGACATGAGTTGCTAATGTTAGCTTAGCTATGCTGGTCATGTTAGTTAAGTCTATGGTTAGCAATACTAGTTTATTAGCAGCCTGGAACAAAATACAGTGTTTTCAGTTCGCTACAGGACTAAAATAAAAACTAAAGTAGCTATACTGGTAGTTAGTTATATAAGTATGTTTGCATGTATTTGTCCTTACCTTTCATTCAGTACAGAGCAGTTCTGTGGTCGTCATGTTGCACAGATGATTTGTGGGAGTTGAAGTTCAAACGTTAATCAGGAGGAAAGAAGGAGCCTTGACGCCCCTAAGGAGAGTTAAAATGTTATAATAATAAATAAATAAAATACTCATTTATATATAAGATGTACCTTTATATCCTAGACCCGTGTTTCTTTAACAGGTGGATTCCTATAGGGGTTGTGAGCAGGTTTGTAGAGGAAAGAGTCAGACAAGCTTATGAAACTTAAGTTAAGTTATCAAACCGAAGATGTTGCGCTTATATACTATATACTATATATATATAATATAGTTTGAAATGTGCACATCCAGGGGCCTCGCCGGGGATTTTGGACCTCTAAAACATTAACTGTGCCCCTTTGCACAGCTGTTGTCACCACATCTATAGAATTTAGTAATAATGTATCTATAGATGTAATTTAGTGGCCATAATTACATCTAAATGAACATATCAAACTATTACTGCCTACTGCGATTTCCACCGCTGGGGGACAAATAAAGGGTTTTCTTATCTTCTTATCTCTACCTGCATTTACACACAACTTCAGGTTTCAGGGAAGAGACCCAGGTGCACATCTAAGCTCTTGATTTCAGAGTCACTGTATATTTTCGCTGATTTAAATATACGCAAGACCGTCTTGTGAGGAATAATACTGTTGGATACATCCTTCATTATATAGGCATCATTTAGCGTTCCACTAAAAGCTCAGTTGATTTTTTTAGTAACTTGGGCTATTAAGATGAATTAACCCTTTATTTACCCCACAGTGGGAAAATAGAAAAGTCGTATCTGATCTAACTACAGTAGGGTTACATTTATTGTAGAGACCTACATATGAGGTATATAAACTGTAACGTGTTTAGGTAGTCTAGTGCTAGGAAGGATAGCGCAGACAAAATGGCTCAAGTCAAGAGAATGACACATGGAGGCGCTGTAGAGGAGGTCTACAGTACAGGCAACAGACCAGTAGGGGGCACTGCTAACATGATCAACTGAAAACATCCCCTCATTGCCCCCTTTAGGGCCTACAGCTTGACCTTCCAGTTAAGTCCAGTTATGTGTGCAAGAAGGACAGAACGAAAAGGACAGTGGAAAAACACCTTAGCCCTAAAAGCATTGAAATTGAAAAGGCTGCCACAGACTCCTTAAAATCAACCATCAAAACCACATGTGGAATAAATAGAAGAAACAAGTTGGTTGATTTTCCAGGATTTGACCTCATACAGTAAACTCCACAGGATATAATGCACGTCATTCTTGAGTGTGTGTTATGTCTTGTACTGCCTTTTCAGCAGTAGATACGTGACAAATCCCTTTCTTATCAGTGTCAGTACCTTGGCATCTAATGATAACAAACTTAAACAGTCTTCTGGAAAAATGCTAATATTGTAAAAGATCTTGCCATTTCTGTTGAACAGTATTGAAAATAACAAATAAATTCAGTTTATTTTAGACTTGATTAAGAAAGTTCAAATAACATTTGCCCCAGTGTTATTAGTGCATTTAAAACAGTTTAAGCAACTGTTTCCTGAGAATAGTGTCATACCTAAGCAACATTACATGCTGCTACAGGTGGTCAAAGAAACACCTCTTCATCCTGAGGACAATGAAGATGTCTGGCATGGATGCAGTCATCCTCATTAACGTCCACAGATGCACTGTGTACTAATTATCCCCTATTTGTCTTTAGGGTTAGTGAAGGTTTATAAGGTTAGTACATGTCTGAGTGCTTTAGCCTATTTTATTGTATATTATTTGGTATATTCCTAAGGTTTATGATATTTTAGCTTATCATAGATGTAATCTATGTTCTGAGTACTTATTTTATGTCAGATCGTGTGCATCTGAGAATTAAATATTTGTTGTAATCTTGTAATCAACCTGATTCTAAAATTTCACAATTAGGTCCCACATGCACTTACATTTATAAACACACAGCACAGGTGGGATACAGATTCTGCAGGGCTGACGCCAAAAAATTATCTATGTTTTGTAATCTAGATGCCCACTATGTTCAGAAACTCGCTATTGTTGTGTTGTTGTTGTTGCTTTATTACTCGCGCAGCAGGTAGACTACTGTCTAGCGGAGGTTCACCTCCACGACTTGTAAAATGTTCAGCTGAATGCTCTTATAGTTCTTCCCTTGGCACTTATTGGTTCTCATGATGTATGTTTGTAATCTAGATGCCCGCTATGTTTGGGGTCTATCACGCTGCTATGCTCAGTGACAGAAGCTCTTTTATAAAGCTCTCTCTTGTTAGTCGCTCTGGATAAAAGCATCTGCTAAATGAATAAATGTAAAATGTAAAATCACACACAAACAGGAGCTTTCTTCAAAGCAACCACAAATGTTCCATTCAAAGGATGGCGTATGCCAGAGGGGAAATGGATGTTAAAAACTTTATTTGTATTTCTGACGTCTCCTACTGATGAAAACCAGCCATGCATAGGCTTGCTAAGTAGGCCCACATATGGTGTGTGTGTGTGTGTGTGTATGTGTGTGTGTGCATGTGTCTGTGTGTGGGTTTGTGTATGCATGTGTGTACTGTATGTGTGTGTATGTGCGTGTGTGCATGTGTGTGCTTGTGCATGCGTGTGTGCCTGTGTGTGTGTGTATGTGTGTGTGTGTCCTCCCAGCCATGTGAAGCATCCCCAGGTGCTGTTGAGGATTCTCATGTACAGATGCCTTCTGTCCAGATGTAGTGACTTGTGAACAGCAGTATTCCAGCCTACTTTCACCCCCTTCACACACTGGAAAATGATCCGGAAAACAAACCGTGAACACATTGTGTTAACGACTTGGATGTAAATGTCCAGCATTTGGCTTAACTAGACAACTTCCTATTCTTCGCTCCTGCCCCTCCCCCCTCTATCACTGTAACTAGCTCTCCTCATCCCCACCATACAGTCATGTGCATTCCTATTTCTCCCCCGCCTCTTCCCACCGTCTCAACCCGCCTCGTCCCTCATATCTCTCCTTTTCTTCTACACCCTGTCTCTGATTTGTCTCGCTCTTTCTCTCTTTCTGACTCTTACTCTCACTCTCTCTGTCTCTTCTTCTCTCCCTCTTTCTCCTTTTCTGTGCCTTCCTCTCTCCCTCCCTCTCTTCCTCTCTCCCTCACCCCTCTCTCCCTCTCTCTCCCTCCCTCTCTCCCTCACCCCCTCTCTTTCTCTCTCTCCCCCCTCTCTCTTTCTCTCCCTCTCTCCCCCCCGCTCTCTCTCTCTCCCTCTCTCCCTCTCTCCCCTTTCTCCCTCTCTCTCTCTCTCTCTCTCTCTCTTTCTCTCCCTCTCTCCCCCCCCTCTCTCTCCCTCTCTCCCTCTCCCCTTTCTCTCTCTCCCTCTCTCCCTCCCCCTCTCCCCCCTTCTCTCTCTCTCTCTCTCTCTCTCTCTCCCTCCCTCTCTCAGGCCTGATCTCTGACACCCAGGGGAACTTGTGTCCTTTGTCACCACAACTGCTTCTGTCACACTGGCAGCTCCAGCTCACAGGCAGTCAGCACCAAGGGCCTCAGCATTGCTCATAAGAGGGTGTGTTTGTATGTGTGGGGTGCATTGCGTGTCTGGTAGTTCGCAGACGTGTGGGTTCAGTGTGTTCTGTGATGTCTGGTGTTTTACACAACATGAGGAGCAGCCGCTTTAAGGCCTACCCTTGATGTTTTGTTGTGTGTGTGTGTGTGTCTGTGTGTGTACGGTCTCTCAAACCAAGTTAAGATTCAAGTGATTTCCATTTTCTTGAGGACGGTGTTACAGGGGCATGGATGATGTCACCTCTCGTGTGTGTGGGTAGATCTCAGCCTCAGCCTCTGGCATGTTCAACTTCAATACATCACAAAGCCAGCTATGGGAGCTAACCGCTCATATAGCAGCCACCACCACCACCACAAACACATTATGATAATATCCTCTGTATTAAAGCGCTACCCTGTTAAAAGAGAGTGTGTGAGCAGTGCGAAGGGGCAGGATTACTGCACTGAGTAAGGAGGCAGAAGGGAGTTTGTAAAAAGTGAAGGATTGCAAAAGACATAAAGAAAGGGAGAGAGAGAGAGAATGAGACACCCTGCGGCTTGTGGGCCATTCCTGTAGCACGAAAAAAAGCAACGTCCCTTTTCTACATCTTTAACTGAAGAGACAGACGTTCCAAAGAGACCAGACTTCGACTTTCATCCCTCCTTCAGCTCTTAACCTTTCCTGCCCCCCCCCCCCCCCCCATTCTCTCTTCTCCAAAATTATCTCTCCCTCATTGCCCTCTACTGTGTCGTCCCCCAGTTTTCTACCATCCATTTCCCCTCTGGTTCTCCCCCCCCCCTCCCCCCCCCCTCTGCTGCCCCCTCCACCCGTACCTCCAGCCTGAAATCCCATTCTCACCACGCAGGACAGCTTCAGCAACCTGCCATTCACACAACACATTTGACTGAACAACAACTGAGAATTTGTTCTCTAAATCTTCTCGACTTGGCACAATGGGATATTTAACCAGGATTTGCTGCACGTAACTTTTCGTAAGTACATTTCCCGTAAAAAAAATGGGGATTTTCATGATGCCCATTGCAGAGTTACCAAACCAAACATTCCTGCTGTCCGAAGCCAAGGGTGCTTTCACGAGTCACGGATAACGGACGTTCCATTCCAGAAAGCATGGTACATTCGTTATTGGTTTTAGCTTGGGGGCAATGTGAAGCCATTACTGGCTGCATTGACCACAGAATAGAAAGGGGTCAAACCATACTTTCCATTAGGCATAAACAACCAACAAGGAGAGAGAGAGAGAGAGAGAGGGGGAGAGGAAGCCTTTTAAAGAAGCAGCAGATAAAAAAGAAGGGGCTTGTTCTGATATACTGTACGGTGAGGAGTACTGGAGTACTGCACCTCCTCTTCTGAGCTGAGTTTCGTATGCGTTCCACACATCCAGTACAACCAGATCAGGATTTGTTGTCCTTTCAAATCAATGAGTTATGCTAGAGAAAATCTTCTTTACATGACCAACAGAACCAACTGAAACATAAGATCACAATTTCATACATCCAAAGACATAGAGTCACCCATGACCTCAGAAGGGTCAGCTCCGCCCCTCATGGCGACAGTCAACAGTCCCCGGGATCGACTGTCCTTTGATGTCTGTCCTTCACAGCCTTCTGCCCACATTAGCTCCCCCTGCCCTGACACCATGCTGGGATGGGTAAGGTATTTGGCTGGGCTTGGCTGGGACATGCTAGGCATTGGGCTGTTCTGAGCTTGGACAATCTGAGACAGGTCAGGTATAGGTTGAGCTGGGGGCTGGGCTGGGAATTGGGTTGAGCTGGGGGCTGGGCTGGGAATTGGGTTGGGCTGGGTACTGGGCTGGGCTGGGCTGGGAATTGGGTTGGGCTGGGCTGGGTATTGGGTTGGGCTGGGAATTGGGTTGGGCTGGATACTGGATTGGGCTGGGCTGAGCTGGGTATTGGGTTGGGATGGGAATTGGGTTGGGCTGGGAATTGGGTTGGGCTGTGTATTGAGCTGGGCTGGGTATTGGGTTGGGCTGGGCTGGGAATTGGGCTGGGCTGGGTATTGGGTTGGGCTGCGCTGGGTATTGGGTTGGGCTGGGAATTGGGTTGGGCTGCGTACTGGGCTGGGCTGGGTATTGTGTTGGGCTGGGAATTGGGCTGGGCTGGGTATTGGGTTAGGTATTGGGTTGGGCTGGGTATTGGGTTGGGCTGGGTATTGGGTTGGGTATTGGGCTGGGCTGGGTATTGGGTTGGGCTGGGTATTGGGTTGGGCTGGGTATTGGGCTGGGCTGGGCAGTGATAGGCTGGGTATTGGGTTGGGCTGGGAATTGGGTTGAGTATTGCGCTGGGCTGGGTATTGGGTTGGGCTGGGTATTGGGTTGGGCTGGGTATTGGGCTGGGCTGGGCAGTGATAGGCTGGGTATTGGGTTGGGCTGGGAATTGGGTTGGGTATTGCGCTGGGCTGGGCTGGGTATTGGGTTGGGCTGGGCAGTGATAGGCTGGGTATTGAGCTGGACTGAACTGAACTAGACTGAGCTGGACTAGGACGAGTCAGGTGTTCATCTGGGTTCAGCTGGGGGAGCCGGTGCTATTTTGTAACACCAGAGTACGATTTGGAAGAAGAACATCATCATTGTTGGACAGAATTTGAATTCATTGAATTTAAAGCACATCTTCTTTAACGCATTGCTGCGTTTTACCCAACATCCACTTCCTCTTTTATGATTCAATGTGGAGCAAATTTAATGCTCTATTTGTAGCTTTATCCCAAGGGCTGTTTTACAGTCAGTAGGATGGGGGGGGGGGTTGGCTACCAGCATGTTTTTTAGAAGGCGCAAGGGGGGTTGGATGCAAATTTTTAACAAACCTTTGGGATATAAAATCTTACGTTTTTCTATGTTAAACTGAGATTACAACTACAGGAATGACAGCAGACGAGGGCATCTGGGTTCAATGATGTTTCCCTCTTTTGCAACCTCACCGTCTAGTTTGTCTGGGTCAACCATAATCCCATACGTGTGCCCCCATCACCCCCTTTCTCTTCCTGCACACACACAGCGTGGGGGTCACTGCTGTGGGGTAGGGGTGGGGGGTGTAGGGTGGGGGCAAAGGACGTGTGTGTACAGCGACCCCCTACCCCCACCCCTCCGCTCACCCCTTGCACACTCACACCGCCCAGCATTCTGCTGCTGCCAGAGCCAAACCCCAGCGATGTGGGATTAAACCCAGCACAACTGTCCATCTGACACAGGCGCTGGATTTACTCTGGATTGGATAATCTGGACGGAAGGCCTCTAAATCTCACTGTAATTCCACACACACACAGATATATATACACATACACACACATAGATTAAAATCCAGGGAACATAGAATCAAGAGGACGATAGTGGTTAGTGTGCGTGTGGGTTGGTGTGTGTGTGTGTCTGTGGTTTTGTGCGACCTCTGCATGCCTTCCATATCCCTGGGAACAAACCTCCATCCCTTCCTCTAGTACCCAGAGCCTTGGAGGCTACAGGGCCAGATTAGGAAGTGTAGGGGGAGGAGGAGGGGGAGGGGGGGGGTCAAAGAGGCAGTTTTGGTAGTGGTTCTTTCTGTCCATCATCTCAAATTCAATACTTTGGTTGGCACATCTATGATCAGCAATAGATGAACTGGCTGGCTGGTTGGTTGGCTTGCTGGCTGCTTGGTTGGTTGGTTGGTTGGCTTGCTTGCTGGCTGACTGGCTGGTTGGCTAGTTGGTTGGTTTGCTGGCTGGTTGGCTAGCTAGCTAGCTGGCTGGTTGGCTGGTTGGGTTGAAGAGATGGATGAGGGTTGACTGACTGGGTGCTCCGTTTGTCCCACAGGAGTGCCCAAGGGGCTTGAGCTCTGATGCGTACCTCCATCCCCCTCCCCACCACTCGCAGCCCCTCCCCCCAACCCAAATCCCTGATGCCACTGTATCTCATTGGGCACCCTCCCTTTGCCCCCTTGGTTAGTGCATGGGGGGGGGGAGGGGTGGTGGCGGTGGGTGGGTGGGGGTGAAATGGGGGCAATAACAGGACAGTCAGCCCCTTGCATATCTGCACCCTCCTTGTTGGGATGTCACAACCAAATCATCCACAGCATAGTTGGTGCGGGACGCCGGGCGTATTCGTTTCCTCGTACAATTCGGAGAAGTGACGGAATCCACGTGTCGCCCATGTGACCTGGTCTCGCTGTCCAATCAACTTCCACGATTCAACCTGGGTAGAACCAAAGAGGAAAAATCATTTATCTCTGTGCATTTTTTTTTATTGTCATCTTTTGCGAGACGTCGAAAGTAGTCGCCATCTGTTTGAAGCAACGCAAAGGTAACTCTTCTTTTTTTTAAGATGTTAAATTATTATTTTTTTTCAGGGCCATGGTTGGTGACAATGGTGTCATCAACTGAAGGAAAATATTCAGAAATAAAAATATGCTAAATATAGTATCATGTATGTACAGTAGCAGCAAACTATTCAGGATAAAAAGCTTGTTAAGTGTCTTTTCCCAAACTTGCATGAGAAGCTGACCAATGCCGAGTCAGGAAACAGCATCAATAATTCATAGTCGAAGACTTTATCTGCACGACGGTGAACCGTCTCATTGTCTAAAACCTCGGATGTGTTTCGTTGTCGTATCAATGCTTCATCATCTAATTTGTCTTTGTTATTTCGATCAGGTTTACGTTGCGATCCTATGTACAATGACAATAGGTTCAACTTCATTCATTGTCCCACTAATTTGTGTCTTGGTGCACCGTCCAGTAGGCAAACACAAAGACTGTCCCCATGTGCTGTGAAAATATTTCCATATCCCCCCCCCCCCCGAGAATAGACAGTGTGACTTCTGTTGATACCCCGGTAACTGTTGTCCAACCCCACAGTCCCTGGTGTGGAAGCCTTGACTGTGATTTCTAGAAACTCTGTTGCAACATACTAGCGTCCTTGATGGTTTTAACTGCTTCAACACCACTCGTTAACCAGTCTGACAAATCAACATGTACAAGCGTGTTTTTTTCTATAGAGAACGACAATGAAGCCAAGCATTGACCTTGTTTCTTTGTCACTGTTAAGTAAACCTGATGGCTGATGGAGTTGATGTGTCTGGGTCTCACAACGATCGTTATCCCCAATTATCATCAGGACGATATTAGCTCTATCCATCGCCTTGCTAGTGAAAGATGTCATTCAGCGTTAGCGCCAATGTTCTTGGTGTAAGTAGAGCAGGGGGATGTACGTACAGATGTACAACCGTGGCCAGACGGTCAGGTTTGAAAAAGCGGCAAAATCTAGAATTGGTATGAGGAGTTGAAACAAGCAAGGTAGCTGTTTATTTGTGATCATGAATACCACTATTGTATCGTCAATCTTTTGTTGGGTCGTTTCATCCTCACCTATGAATGGAATGCTGTTTCGTCGACGATTCACAAATGCTCAATCAAATATCATGCCATATAGAATGAAGATAGTTGAGTACCAAAGATTGAATACGATTAGATTCAAACTCTTCCACACCAGTTGACTTTTTATCTCTTGGTTTGTATTAAACCTCTTTAACATGAATGGTTATTATGTCAGCCTGTCTGGCTGTTCACTGTGTTTTTTTGTCCGTTCGTCTGCCGAGTCCTGTGACTTCATCATGATCTCATGTCGGTTCGTGGCAAATCTAAAATGGCCGACTTCACGCTCTCCTCTGTCTCATTACAACATGGTGCGCTTGCTGCGCATCGCTCTGCCGCTTTCCTGCTTCCTGCTGAACTCCAGTAGCTATACAGGGGGGTTTAGCGACCTTGTTTTTTTGTCATTCCTGTCGAGGACAAATGGGAGGGAGGGGGGATTTCGAGGGGGAACCAGAGCTTAGTTTCGCTAGAACTAGCTAGCATATTTTCTGCCATCCACTCACTGTTACACTCTGCAGTGGACAGGCTAGCTCTGGCAGTTGTAGGGTAGAGCTTAATGGTGGAGACTGGGACAAGAGACATTTTAACTGTGGCTGGGGCTCAACTAACTGAGGCTGGGGATGTAGGCTGGGACTGAGGCTGGGGATGTAGGCTGGGGATGGTTTCTGGGTGAACAGAGGCTAGGCCTCAGGCTGAATTGAAGGCTGAGGCTAGAAGGATGAGAGTCAGGGCTGAAGACACTGAGATTGAATCTTAGGTCTGGAGAGACTAAGGCTGAGGCTGGGACTGAGGAGGCTGGGACCGAGGAGGCTGGGACCGAGGAGGCTGGTCCTCACGCCTGAGCGGTTGATGTGGGGCGACAGCTCTAGAGCACGCTGTCATAGTGGTGTAGAGGAGGGGCACTTGGTTCGGTTCATGAGACGCCCCCACCCAGGCCCACTCATCAAGCCATGTGAACGTCTAGACAAGACCCGAGCTGCTCACATTATAGAAAACTGGGAACGTACCTTAAAAGCCTCAATAGGCAAATATTGTATTTGGCCCCTTGTCTGTCCTTTCATGATTTATTTGCACTTTCAGAGCCTTTGGAAGTGTTTTTTAATAACTGGAATTGTTCTTAGTCAGCGTTTGGTTGGTGTTAGGTGAATGTTACGGAGGTACTGAACAAACATGGACAGCAGTAGGTGGTACTTCTGTATGTTACTCATTATAGAGTTACTAAACATCCCATTTTCGGCCTCAACCCACCACTTCATGTTTTCGAAAAGTTGTGCGTGCATGGTTTTCATTAACATTCATTTTGGGGCTTTACGAAATTCTCAAAGTGATAATGAACATGTCCAATTATTATTTAGTTTCAAAGTCAAAGTTTGAAACTAAAAGCATGTGTACCTTTCTTTTATAAAACTGTCATGGCACGAGTGAGAAATTGTGTCGAAATGTTGGTCAAAATAGTTGGGTTCATCCCTAAGGTGTGAGGTATACTCGACGACACGCATGGGATATCTATGATAGTTTGCTGACATTAATGTAGCCTAAAGAAGCTGAGTACTCCGGGTCCAGAAACGTCTGATGCTTAAATGATTCAATGTTTAAGTGACTTAAATGACTAAACTTTAAGACCTCAGACAGTGGTAGCTTGACATAGCTTGGCAAATACTTGTGACTCAATCCCCTTCATGTTAAAATCGAATCTCCAAATGTCACCAACAAATTCTGTTTGTTCGTGCATCCCACTTTTTGATGACTTCCTTAGCTTTTTTAAGTGTCTAAAAGGTTCAAATAATTCAGAGGAGAATCTGATCGCTAGACCTGACAGACATCAGCGTTGCCGCATCACAAGCAAATCAAATGTCCCAAAAGAACAAAGTATTCCAATTGTTTGTCTAAATCAAGATTTTGAGATAGAAGGCACCAATCAGATGTCAGTGATCAGTCCCTCTATGCCTCTATTTGTTCTCCTTCTCTCTCTCATACTGTATCTTTGGGCTTAAGCTGTGTGCTATGCTTACGAAGGGTTTATGTGAAAATATCCTAATGACATATATGTAGCTCCGAGGATTAATATGGACACATGACCAAAGGTTGGCCTACATTAATATACTGTTTCTACTGTACCGTGCAACATTTTCAAAAAACAAATTGTTACAGGTTTCAGGGTCCTCTTTCCCCTTCAGTGTCTTACTCTCGCTTCTTTTGCTTGACGATAATCAGAGTCTGTGATTTGAGAGTCATTCTGAAGACATCTGGGAGAGAAGGAATACGAAGGAGAAACTGAGGCCAGGACTGTCTGCTGTCATGATGACACAGCCTTTAACACTGAAAGCTTTGCAGATCGTCCGGCCAAATATTTCCCTGCTCCTCCACCGTTCTAGACGTGGTTTTGGTGAATCTTTTCCTGTCGTGTGCAGTCCAGCGAGGATGTTTGTGTTTGGAGACAGGCTCATTGTGAAACGCACAAAAAAAGAAGTAGCTGAAGATGGAGGGGGGGGAAAAGGAGTGGAAATGGAGCTCCCAAGATAGTGTGAATTGTTCTCCTCTTTTCTGCTGGCAGATGAGTGGAGAGAGGATGAGGGGGGAGAAAGGGTGGGAGGGAAAAGAGGGAGAAAGGAATAGGCGTTCTGCGCGCTGCGATCCTGTCCATCCGAGCATAAAGCGTGATTAATTCAATAGCGGCTGTAGAGGGGGCCAGAAGCCCTGCCACGATGCTCGTGACCCACTTTCACTGTCAGATGTCACGAGAAATTCGCTATTTTTTTTCCCATTTCTTTCTTAAATTAAACGACTACACTCAGCTGGCTAGTTGCGTTTACATTCATTCATTCATTTAGCAGACGCTCTTATCCTGAGCAACATACAGCAAGTACAGGGACCTTCCCCCCACTGAGGCAAGTAGGGTGAAGCGCCTTGCCCAAGGACGCAACGTCATCTTGCATGGCCGGGAAATCGAACCGGCAACGTTCCGATTACTAGCCCGATTCCCTAACCGCTGGGCCACCTGACTCCTCACCTGACTTTAACGTATCTCTTTGATTTACAAGCCAGTAACTGTGGGGGGAATGTTTGCTGCATGATGAAGATCTTGATGGTGAAGCGAACATCAGTGACCTCAGAAACTCTCCTTAAATCAGAGTCAGTGCAGTGGTGGTAAGTGGTAGTGAGTGGTAGTAGATCACCATGGTCCTCATTGTCCTTTGAGCTCAATAAATTCACCCTGCATTCAATTAATATATTTCAAAAAATATGTTTTACATATCTTATATGTATATGTTTTTACAGTGAGGCTGTAACACTGTAGCAAATTTTACCGCAATTTTTTTTTTACTGTACAATTTAGTACATTTAGAATCCAATCCTGTTTTAGGTAGGACGGTGCATTGCTGTGTCTTCTGCACCTTGTTCTGTTTTAGTAACATTGAACCAGTTGGCTTCAGGGAACCCCTAACCCCCCCCACACACACATACACACACACACACACACACTCACACACACCCCTACCCATCAGTATGATTCAGAGGGCCTTGACCCAATTCTATTGTGCTCCATCGCAGCATAGACCAGGACAGGCTTTCACTACGAAAGTGCATATCTCATTTAATGATGACCTCATTCACGTAGGAAAGTTGCCCAAAGGGAAGCATGTATTCTTACCTTGTTTTACTGTGTGTGTATCTTACACATGGGCACACATGTGCACACGCCTACACAGGATCATGCACACTGTACAAATAGTTACCCATGCAAGCGCACACACGTATTCACCAAAAACTAAAACACACACAGGACACTCACCAAAACACACATTCTCTAGCGCACTTTCAAAATGTTTAGTCAAAACAAGAAAAATCCCATTTAATTGTTTCCACTTGAATTCAGCTAATTTTCAACTAAAATAGACTGTCCTAAATCTTAACTTCAGTTGACAGTATTTTCCAGTGACCGAGGAAGCGTTGGACAGCTATTTCACACACACACCTACTCATGAAAGCTCCAGGCTCGTGAATTGCCAACCACAATGTGAGTCAGACGAAACTGAAGACTGTGCCATGAATACGTTGCATTAAAATGGCCGATTACCCAGCAATCTATCTGCCTCTGCCCCAAAGACTGTACATATCTCTACTTTTCAAAATGCCGCCATCCATCTATCTCTGACTCAACCTCTCTCTCTCTCTTTCTTTCTCTTTTTCTTTCTCTCTCTCTCTCTCTCTCTCTCTCTCTCTCTCTCTCTCTCTCAGTGCGTGTTTGGTTATAGGACTGCAGTCTTACAGGGTTTATTTCTGTCCTTTGGTTCTGTCCAGAACTCCACCACTGGCCCATCCCGCCTCTTAAACCCAGATTAAGGCTTTTTACGTAATCTGGCCTCCTGTTGGAGATTGGAGAGCGAGAGACATCTGGCAGCAGAATCTCTCTCTGGTCTGATCTAGCAGACCTCCTGTAGTCTCTCAGTGTTGCCGTTGCACCACTCAATCACTCCATTAACCAACCGCCAAAACACAATCGCACCAACACAACCACCATATCTCACAGCTCTTATCACTGCCATGAAACCTGTCTAACCATCCAATTACTCAATCAAACAATTGTACAATTATACAACCCTTCCAACACCCAACCACGTCATATTTCAACATTTAACCAAATGAACTATTGTACCACCTCCGATGTTTCTCAGAGGATCATCTAACCATCCTGACTGTCCGAGCACATTAAGTGAACCTCTGCTCTAAGGATTGTACTCCTGCTATATTTGATCTGTGTTTTGAGGGAAACTGAAATCCATCATTTTCCCGGAATCCACACCCAATTTCGTTCTTAAGCTGTCCCTCTATTTTCTTTCCTTGTGTCCATCCCTTTATGAATATTCTCGAGTCCGTGTATTGGGTCACCCACTGGCTGTGTTGTTAGACTGCGCCCTTGTGGTCAACGACAGCATGACAATCTGGGCTGTTAAATTATAGATGGAGAAAGATCAGAATCAAAATAAGTTTTTATTTGCCATGTAAGTTGCACAAACACGGAATTTACTGTTAAAGGATGGACTATACAAAGAGCATATATATGTGACTTAAATAAAGATTAAAAATAAAAAAGCTGGCAATAATTATACATGTATAAGAATATAGAAAATTTCCAGAAAAGTCCACAGAGTGTCCAGTTTTCTCTGAAGCTCAGATGATACACTGCAGTCTGCTCTTGTCCTTGGCAGTGGCAACAATATACCAGATGGTGATGGAGGAGGTGAGGATGGACTCAATGATGGCAGTGTAGAATTGCACCATCATTGTCTTTGGCAGGTTGAATTTCCGAGGAAACGTCTTCTCCTGCGCTTTCTTGATAAGTGAGTACTTGAGGTCCTGGGAGAGGGTGGTGCCCAGGAAGCGGAAGGACTCGGTGTTGACCTGGGAGTTGCACAGAGTGATGGGAGGGAGGGGGGCTGGATCCTTTCTGAAGTCCACAACCATCTCCACTGTCTTCAGAGCATTGAGCTCCAGGTTGTTCTGGCTGCACCACTTCACCAGGTTGTCCACTTCCCACCTGCAGTCGGACTCATCCCCACCAGAG
This sequence comes from Neosalanx taihuensis, assembly GCA_030340665.1. NCBI lineage: Eukaryota > Metazoa > Chordata > Actinopteri > Osmeriformes > Salangidae > Neosalanx > Neosalanx taihuensis. The sequence goes on from CM059305.1 coordinate 2,167,095, forward strand.
ATGAGCCTAATCAGGGTGGTGTCGACTGAAAAACTTCAGGAGCTTGACAGATGGGTGACCGGAGGTGCAGCTGTTGGTGTACAGGAAGATGAGGTGGTGGGGAAAGGACACACCCTTGAGAAGATTCGGTGCTGATGGACCGGGAACCAGAGACTTATTTACCCATCTTAATGCACTGCTTCCTGTCAGACAGTAAGTCTGTGATCCACCTGCAGATGGAGTCAGGCATGTTCATCCGGGAAAGCCTGTCCTGAAGCAGAGCCAGGATGATGGTGTTGAAGGCAGAGCTGAAGTCCACAAACAAGATCCTGGCGTAGGATTCTGGGGAGTCCAGATGCTGGATGGTGAAGTGGAGGGCCATATTAACTGCATCGTCCACAGACCTGTTGGCTAGACAAACTGAGGGTCCATTAAGGAATCTGTGATGTCTTTGAGGTGTGACAGCACCAGGCTCTCGAAGGACTTCATTACCACAGAGGTCAGGGCTACAGGTCTATAGTCATTCAGTCCTGCAGGTCAGGGATGATAGTAGGGGCCTTCTTCTGGCACATTGAATGTCTCCAGGGAGGTGTTGAAGATGAGGAAGGTGCTCAGGCTTCTGAGAGAGTCACACCCAAACACAGACGTCCTTAATTAGTCCCTGGGATCTGACTGACTGACTGACAAACTCATATGTCACTTCTTTAAAAGTTTTTACCACACAGCTCAAATTCAGCTCTGCGCTGTGTTCTCAGAAGGCAGAGGAGACTATTTGGCAAATGGCCAGAGAAGTCAGGTGGCTGAGTGTTAAAAGAGTCGGACTAGTAATCAGAATGTTCCTGGTTCGAATCCTGGCTGTACTAACATGAAGTTATGGTCTTGGACAAGGCACTTCCCTCTTCTTTAGCGTCTACTAAATGTAAATCACTTGGTTTGTGCCTTGCAGTTGACCGGTTGGCTGGCTGCTCCATCGTACTTTCATTGGCCCTGGGACGCTCCTCTTTCACACTACCAAACCCCCTCCTTCACTGCTAATCCCGACATGGAACCCACCAAGGTCCAGTCTGAAGGCGGCCTGAACGTCACACTCACCATCAGGCTTCTGATGCACGGAAAGGTACGCTGCATTCCAACGCTTAGAAAAGCCAAGGTCTGTCCTAACATCAGCATGTTGATACTGACTCAGATCTCTTTTTTATCTCTCCAGGAGGTGGGCAGCATTATTGGCAAGGTAAGAACTAAAAGAATGGGCCGCATGGGTTTTTTACCTGATGAGATGAAACAACTGTATCAGTTCCATGCTAGGAGCCAAGTCTGAAGGAATTCAACTGAAGAATTCCTTCAATTCTGAAGGAATCTGAAGGAATTCAAACTCGGATGGATCGACAGTAAACTCCAGAACCATTTCCACCCCCCTGGCAAAAAGTGCTGTGAAAATGTCACCTTTTGTAATTCTACTTAGAATGGAAGAGATCTTTACTTTGTCACAGGTACAACAAAATTAAAAGTGCTTCCATTCAGGGCATCATTCATTAACTTTATAAAAATGAACAATGTTTTACTTAATGTTACATTTGGGGGGGGGGGAGAGAGAACGAGCCAAAATTTAATTTCAATATTTACTCTGAGAAAATAAATATTTCATTAAGAAATACATGTTTTTGTACATATTTGTGGAGATGGCAGATTTCTCAAATCAGGTTTTCTCAAAACACTCATCTTTTGCCAAGGGTTTCAGTTAACTCTGGAGTTAACTTAAGTGTTTTTTGTAAGTGTGATCTGATCTGTGTGTTTTTTCCTTTCAGAAAGGAGAGACGGTGAAGAAGATGCGTGAAGAGGTAAGTGTAGAATAAATAGATTATGAATGAATGAATGAGCTAACAAATTAAAAGTGAATGAATGGATTAGTGAATGAATGAATAAATTAAAAAAAATCTCACAATATGAGCATATTCAAAGAGGCATAGTCAATCAAAACAGGCAAGATATTTATGAATGTGTGTGTGTGTTGGTCTTCCAGAGTGGAGCCCGTATCAACATTTCTGAGGGGAACTGCCCAGAAAGGATAGTCACCATCACCGGACCCACAGACGCCATCTTCAAGGCCTTCGCCATGATAGCCTACAAGTTCGAAGAGGTAATCAGATTCAGATTCAGATTCAGATTCAGATTCAGAATACTTTATTAATCCCCTTGGGGAAACTCTTTGGCAGGACAGTGCCCACCGAGGCAACACGACAAAGTACATTATCGACGCACAAGCCTTCTGAAATGGGGAAAACACAATAGATAGTTGAGGAGAAAAAAAATTCAAGCCAGAGCCTGTAAAAAAAAACACCTCAGCAGACAGATAAGCAACAACAACAAGCAAGCAAATAATCCATACACATGGATACCATAATCCATTTGTCCTTCCTTCCTTTCATCCATCTCCCAGGACATCATAAACTCCATGAGCAACAGCCCTGCCACCAGCAAGCCCCCGGTCACCCTGCGCCTGGTTGTGCCGGCCAGCCAGTGTGGCTCCCTCATAGGCAAGGGGGGCTCCAAGATCAAAGAGATGAGGGAGGTAAGATACCACAGTTACTAATGTCCTTAGTGAGGGTTTAATAACCCACAGTAAACTGGAAAAAAAGGGGGGGGGGGGTGTTAATCGATGACAGAAGTATATTGCTGCCTGACCGGGAGGTGCTTGAAGATGGGACTGACAGCCCCCCCCCCCACCCCACACCCCACCCCCCTTCCATCCATACCACCCCCCCCTCCCCACCCCCTAGTCCACTGGCTCCCAGGTGCAGGTGGCGGGGGACATGCTGCCCAACTCCACAGAACGAGCGGTCACCATCTCCGGTGCCCCGGAGGCCATCATCCAGTGTGTGAAGCAGATCTGTGTGGTGATGCTGGAGGTATGGAGTATGGTGGGACGAACGAGCACTCGAATTAAGGCTCTAGCCACACTTAGAAATAGCATTCGCGGCTGATCGTCAACTGCAGGATTCGTTGAAAGATGAATTATCCATAGGCGACGCTGTCAGATTCAGTCAGGTAGATCTGCATTTTCAATGCACCTCTTGTGCACCAGACAAGTGATGTCACAACATGGTTCTGTAAAGAACATGCATGTGTGATGTCACTACCTTCTCCCTAGACTCTATCCCTTAGTCTGTACCTTACTTGTATGTCTCTTTCATACACACACTATTACTACCTTCTCTTTTTCTGTCCCTATCTCTGACATTTCTCTCTCACTCCTTCACTCACCACTATTGTCATATACTCTCTTCTCTTGTCTCTGACACCCTTCCCTCTTCTCTAACACTCCTCTCTCCCCTCTTCCCCCTCTCCTCAGTCCCCACCTAAAGGTGCCACTATCCCCTACCGTCCCAAGCCTGCCTCCACCCCGGTCCTCTTTTCAGGTGGCCAGGTAAGAGCGGACCCCCTGGGGGCCTCGGGAGCCAACCTCAGCCTCTTACTGCAGCACCAGCCACTGCCTGTTAGTGTCTCCAGGTTCTACTCACCCTCCTCAACACAACCTTGTCACAACCTTGTCACAACCTTGTCACAACCTCGCCGCACTGCCTCACACCGACTAGCATGACCACTTTCACCATGTTCCTATTATGACCCACCCACGCACACAGACTGTGATGAATTTATTTTGATTGCCCCTGTAAATTTCCACACAATTCTACGAAAACTAACTGGTTCTTACACCATTGGAAATACTGAGTGAATTACAGTAAGTTTGAATCAGTTGACATGGAAATTTATCACATAATCAAAATACGTTCATCTGAAGCCTCCCTCACTACTAGGTCCATGGTGCACCAGCATCCTGAAGCCTTCCTCAGTACTAGGTCCATGGTGCACCAGCATCCTGAAGCCTCCCTCAGTACTAGGTCCATGGTGCACCAGCATCTTAAACTCTTCATGTGTCAGGGCCATCTGATCTGGGATCAGTTCAGATCATCATGAGTAGATATAATTGCTGGTTCTCAATGAACTCAAGTGAGCATCTGCAAATACAAGTTCAAATCTAGTCAGTTGATCTCGGCAACATCACATGGGTCTCCACACCTCAGAACATATTCCTGCATGGGCTTTGCTTCATATTGCTGTCATATAGTTTTGAATTGTATATTTGATATTTGAGCACCAAGAGGATGTTGGTCGCATCAGCTGTAAGGTAGCTAGGTGTAAGGTAGCTAGGTGTAAGTATAGCTAGGTGTGAGGTAGCTAGCTATAAGGTAGCTAGGTGTAAGGTAGTTAGGTGTGAGGTAGCTAGCTGTGAGGTAGCTAGCTATAAGGTAGCTAGGTGTGAGGTAGCTAGGTGTGAGGTAGCTAGCTGTAAGGTAGCTAGGTGTAAGGTAGCTAAGTGTAAGGTATCTTGGTATGAGGTAGCTAGGTGTGAGGTGGCTAGCTGTGAGCTAGCTAGGTGTTAGGTAGTTAGGTGCAAGGTAGCTAGGTGTAAGGTAGCTAGGTGTTAGGTAGCTAGGGGTAAGGTAGCTAGGTAGTAAGGTAGCTAGCTGTGAGGTAGCTAGGTGTGAGGTAGCTAGTCGTAAGGTGGCTAGCTGTATGATATTCATGATGAAGCTGGTGGTAGTACTAGTGGTAGTACAGCTGAACTGCAGTCCACACATGGTGAGTGTGCTCTCCTGTTCCTCCCTGCAGGCCTACACCATCCAGGGACAGTATGCCATCCCGCATCCAGATGTGAGTCTCTAAAACACACTGCAGCCTTTCTCTCTCTCTCTCTCTCTCTCTCTCTTTCTTTTTATGACTCTCGTTTTCTACTCTCCATATTATTCCTGTCCCCGCAATCTATTCCTCTCTCTGCTTCCACTCATATTAATATTAACCGATAATATTAATAAAACTTCTCTAAAGTGTAATTTCTGTTTCTTTCGACTCTGAAATTACTCTCCTCCACTGGACTCTGTCAGGAGCTCAACTCCTTAAGGCTTGGCCTGTGAAAACATGGGGATAGAACGGAATAAACAGAAATTAGAAAACGAACTACAATGCTTGAATATACCGTGGCACATAACCACAGAGAATGAAATCGTTACCATGCCGCCACGATTCCAGGCGTTACAGGTTACCGATACATGCCTCTGAATTCACTTCAATCCTCTTAAAATCTTATCAATTCATGTTTTTGAGGATGGGTTTTGCTCACTAAAGGTGGATATCAGGGACATTGCGTGTTTTTGCAACGAGGAATGCACAGGCCATATGGTCAGGTAAGGGTGGCTGAGCGTGCGCTGAACCACATAATTCAGTCGGCAGTACCAGGAAAAAGCATCAACAAATGCTCACCCCTACTAAAATGGCCACTTCAACAGATGATCCCACAACTCAGGCCAAGACCTCCATGAGTTTCTGCTCTTCCATCCCTCCACCCCGCCCCCCTCCCCACTCTTTCTCTCTCTCTGTTTCTCTCTCTCGCTCTCCTCCTCTCCTTGGTGTCTCTGCAGACCCTCCAGTCCTTTGTCTTCTCGTAGGCTTTCTCTGTGACAGACCTGGGTGTTTGTGTTCAGTCGCGCGCGCGTGTGTTCTTAACAATGACCTCATAGCTCTGCTGTCCCTCCTACCCCCCTCAGCAGTTGACCAAGCTCCACCAGTTGGCTATGCAGCAAACCCCCTTTACCCCCCTTGGACAGACCACCCCTGCCTTCCCCGGTACGTAGTCACCTACAACACAACCCTTTACCAATATCCTTCTCTTCTATTCCTCCAGAGACACACTCTTCCTCTCCTCTTCTCGCTGTCTCTCCCTTTTCTTTTCTTTTCCTGCTTTTCCACCTCCTCCTCCTTCTCCTCCTCCTCCTCCTCCTCCTCCTCCTCCTCTTCTTCCTGTCGGTCTATGTGCTGCTAGTGTCATCGGCCCTGGTGGTTGCTATTGTTGACGTTGACGGGGAGGTCGTTTTTTGTTTTCGTTCTTTAGTTGGTCTTGTCTGAGGTTGTGGTGGGTACATACTGAGTGTGTCTTAGGGCCGAGGCTCTGGAAATCTAACAAAAACATGAGAGACACATTTCGTGTTTGTTGGGCTCAAACAGGTGGGTCCTCCTGACCATCTATGGCCTTTCCAGGAAGATCCCTAAAACCAGTCCCAGGTCTAGAAAGCATACATAATATTAGATTATCTCACCTTTCCCCATCCACCTCTATTTTATGCTGTTTCTCCTCTCTCTCTCTCTCTCTTCATCCATCCCTCTCTGTCTTTCCCTTTTACCTCCCTCCTCTTACTCCCATCCCTCTCTTTCTCGCTTTTCCTCTTCATCTTTCCTTTTGGATCGTTCCTCTTCCACACACCCCTCTCCCCCTCTCTCCCCCTCTCTCCCACTCTCGTTCTCTCTCTCTTTCTTCATCCACAGCAGGTCTGGATGCCAGTAACCAGGCCAGTACTCATGAACTCACCATTCCCAATGATGTGAGTATCAGGGCCATTTAATCTCTTACAGGCTCCCTCTGGATTCCCATACTGTGTTTTTCTGTTTGTACGTGTGTGTGTGTGTGTGAGTGTATTTGAGAGAGAGAGACAGAGAGTGTGTGTTTGTATGACTACTTGTATGTGTGTCTGTGTCTGTGCCTTGTATGTGTGTCTGTGTGTGACAGAGTCTGTGTTTGTGTGTGATAACCTTCCAACATCACAGCTGTTAAAAGATGGTGTCCTGTTAGTTTCAGTGCACAGTGGTGATATGAAGCTCGAAAACTTTAGATATGGCCCTGGCTTCATAAAATATGTATGCCACTTTCGACACAATTGAATGGTGTGCTACTTTCCCCATTCTTCCCCTCTTTTTAAAATTCAGCATAATAAAAAAAAAAGTAATTTCAAATATCGATATTATATTTGTGCTGGGGGTGGGAGTCTGTGCTAGGGTGGGGGCCTGTGCTGGGGGCCTGTGCTGGGGGTGGAGGCCTGTGCTGGGGGTGGAGGCCTGTGCTGTGCTGGGGGCCTGTGCTGGGGGTGGAGGCCTGTGCTAGGGGTGGGGGCCTGTGCTGGGGGTGGAGGCCTGTGCTAGGGGTGGAGGCCTGTGCTGGGGTGGGGGCCTGTGCTTGGGGCCTGTGCTAGGGGTGGAGGCCTGTGCTGGGGGTGAGAGCCTGTGCTGGAAGTAGGGTCCTGTGCTGGAAGTAGGGTCCTGTGCTGGGGGTGGAGGCCTGTGCTGGGGGTGAGAGCCTGTGCTGGAAGTAGGGTCCTGTGCTGGAAGTAGGGGCCTGTGCTGGGGGTGGAGACCTTTGCCGGGGTCCTGTCTCGCCAGGCCCCCTCCTCCCTCATTATTCCCTTGTTGTAAGTCCCTCTCCCTCTTCTTCCCAGCTAATAGGCTGCATAATCGGGCGCCAGGGAACCAAAATCAACGAGATTCGTCAGATGTCTGGGGCGCAGATCAAAATTGCTAACGCCATGGAAGGGTCATCAGAACGCCAGATCACCATCACCGGAACCCCTGCCAACATCAGCCTGGCTCAGTACCTCATCAATGCCAGGTTGGGGAATGCACACACACACACACACACACACACAAACACACACACACAACACACACAAATACACACACACACACGTTACATCATTCCTGTTTCTCGTCAATTCCCTTCCTTAGTAATCCTGAAACAAATCATGGTTTGTTCAGTGGTGGATAAATCTAGTGACTAGTGCAAGTATTCCTCATGGAACAAAGATGTGAAAATTGATTTTAGGCCGAAGCCTCTTCCTGCTCTTGTTTATGACCAGATTGTCGAAGTCGTTTAAGTGTCTGTGGTCAATAATTGACAGTAAATTAACGTTTTCGCCAAATACTGATGTTGTTTGGTCTAAGGCCCTCCCAGGAATGCACTTCTATCATAAATTCAGAAGTTTTAATGTTGAAAGCAGTTTTATGAGAATGTTTTATTCTTGTCTAATTGATTCAACTGTACAGTCAGAAGCAGGAGGAAGGATTAGTCGATACCTGTTGAACTGCATCACCCCCAGTTCAATGAGTTCATTGGTCTCAGATATAATCTATCAAGATGCAGGACCAATAGATTCTAGATTTGTATAAAACAATTGTTTGTGTGATTTAATTTCCCTGTGGGGTGCTTATGATGAACTAGCCTGACCTGATCATTCAACAGGAACATCTGCACACAGGCAAAATAAACCCCCACACACACACAGTCACAGTCCAGTTTGTGTACACACACACACACACACACACACATCCCTAATTAAGTCATCAATCAACCTACAACTAGCGGTTGGTTTGCTTTCCCATCATGCCTCTGTGCAGGTTCAGAGATGTGGCAGCCATGTGGAATGACCCCTCCTCCATGACCACATCCTGAGAACCTGACTGGCTGAAACCCTCCATCACATGACCACGGCAGATATGATGACCTCACGACCCTGACCACGCCCACTGGACTTTGGGGCCCCGTTTCAATACTCTAGGAAATGCATCCTCCCCTCTGTCACTTCTGCACACCCTCACCTCCTCCCTTTCTGCATTTTGAAGAGTATTCCAGCGGGGTCCGGATGAGACCTGGACTGCCCTTTGATCGCCCTGTCCCTCTCCCCTAAAGCTGAAAGGCTCAAGGAGAGGGGGGGGGGACAACATTTTCAGAGGACAGAAAAAAATGTATTTGTCGAATATTTAGATTTTTCTGTTGTTTTCTAGAAATGATGTTGAAGCATGTTGATTGTTAATAGGATAACGTCGTATTATTCTTCTATTCTGTCTCACTTCTCTCTCTCTCTTCTGCATCTATTTCTATATCTCTTTCAGTTTCTATCTTTCTATGTTAGTGCTGCGTTAGTGCTGCGGATTTCAGAATCCACTTCCCTTCCCACCCAAAAAAAAACTATAAAAACTGTAAAAGAAAAAGAAAAACAAATTTTCATTGCATTTTCTAGCTTCTCGGTGATGCCATCGGCAGAATGTGTGGTGGGATGTAGCCAAATGATCAACTTTTGATGATACTTTTAGCTATTTAGAAGAGATATTTTTTAAAAGCAGAATGGTTCTATTTCCACCCTGTTGCAGATCTTCGTCTCCTTTCAAATCCAATCTTTACCCATAAATCTTTGCTGCATCACATGACCCTTTTGAGCCAATGGTATCACTCCTAGACCCCCCCCCCCTCTTTTACTATGTTGATTTCCTCTATTTGACATGATTACTTCTGCATGTGTTCTGTACAGTGCTGCTGTAGTGTTAGAGTGTACCAGTCCAGTGTGTGAAAGTCCCTGCTTGTTGTGGTTCGTCTCTGTGTACAGTCCAGATCCTCTCTGCCAAGCATTTTCATCCCATTTTTGTTTTGCCATTCACGTCTAGTCCTCCTCTTGCCCCACAATGAAAAGCTTCCCTACACAGCCTTTAAATAATCCCCCTTATATACGCAGAATTAATTGCTGCATGAATGGAAATTAGTGACATAAAATAACAATCAGTGGCAAAAAAAAAACAAACTGTATCCATGACTGGAAACTAAAAATGATTGTTTACTTGATATTTATCTTTTACCGTTTCTACATAAGACTAGTATGGTATTACCACACTTGTCCGCTACGCGACACTCATGCAATAGACCTATTCCCACTTCCTGATTATACTAAAGACTGCCTCTGAAGTGGGAGGAGTTAGTTTGGCCTAAGGCTTGTGCTGTGTCCAAATTCTCTTCAATGGCTTCCTTCCTCTGTCTGTGGGACTGCAGTTTGGCAGGCAAGGAGAGGAACCAAGGGAAGGAGATAGGAAGGAAGCAAGTGATTAGGACAAGGCTCATATGTTGTTTGGGCCGAGGAATGTTTAGGGGTTCGTGGGGTTGGAACCCATGGGGTACTGAGCGGGACTTGACCACTCAGTCTCTTTTTCACGATTGTTCATCTTCATTTTATTTTCTCTCATATGGTTTACTTGTTTAAGACGCTTTAGGTTTGTTTGAATGTCTTATTATATTTTTCATGGATTAAACATCTGCTACTTAATACTTGTTTTGCTCGAAAACAGATTAGATGAAGACGAGTCGGTTTGCTCGTTTTTAAAATAAAAGCTACTTCTTAAGTGTTAATGTTGCGTTATGAATTGCATTTGTTTGCCTCATGATGAATCAAGCTTGATGTGTTTTGTCGGTACTTTGTTTGATTTCATGGGTAAGTGTGGGAAATTTTTGTTGCGTTGTTTATAAATTTATTTGAATCCGACTTCCTGTCTCTTATTGGTAAGGCTATTGAGAAGGGACTTGTGGGTAGTGTTCGCTGTCTCCAGAAGACAGCTGTCTTGATGGATGGCTGCTGAATGTTATCCTCCTAACACAGGTCAATCACTTAAGGCCCAACAACTTCCCAACAGTCAACACAGTAATGTCCTGATGAGGGTTTTATGATGATGTTTCGGAAGATGTCTTAATGTCTGCTTGGTTTTGGAGTTTCTCTAATGCTAAGCGTGCATTTTAAGCGCTTCGATCATTTTAAACGTGATATGTATATTGACCAAATGCTGTATGTACTGAGCGATGCATAGTCAACCTATATTCTGCAATAATTCTTACATTTTCATGTAAACTGAAGTAGTAATTCTAGTATTGATATTCTTATGGGTTTGTGTATTACACGTTTCATTATAAAAGTTGTCATAGGTTGTACTTCCATGGAATGTTTGTCATATAAAAATAATTTATATTTATTTTCATTTGGCAAGCTTGCATTTTAGAACTGGTCATCTCTTTAACAGGAATTCTGTTCATATATAAAACCATTGAGATAGTGAGTTTTTTAAACAGTGATGTGAGTGTAATTTCCACAACTTTAATATTCATATGTTGAGATAGTTTATTGAGACTGTCTTTACTGATGTGGCTGTTTAATCACACATACACACACATCTACTCAAACGAAGTCAGAATGCAGATCACGCAATAATAAGGTGACATGTGCAATTATTTATTCATTCGTTTCATTTTTTGTGAGTGTAAGCATGAGGAAATAGTCTTGATTTCTGTGCTGCGATGGATGCTGAGGAAAAGACTGAAAAACATTTTCAGTTTACTTTTCCAGTTTTGCTTTGCTGCATATTTTGTTTTATTTTGGAGGCAATGTAACAAAGCTTGGCATATATTTTCAGTTGGATTATTTGCTATTGGATTATTATGTGCAAATCTATATTAGTTGTAAGTAATGTATAATTACTTAGGTTTTACTTTATAAAGTGTTGGTAAGTATGAAAACAAATAAAGCTTTTTTTCTCTCTGAGATTTTTCCGTGACATAATTTTTATCGTGGAAATTAAGTGCCACACAGACGTGTAATTCAAAACCAAATTTGGGGGTTGCACAATTTGATCGGGGGCCATGGGAGCCATTAGGGCAGTGGGGGTCCCTCTATAGTTCCTGATGTATCTCAGTCAAAAGCATCTCTGATCCAATCCAACATCTCCACCACAGCAGCACAAGTCTGGCTAATTACCTTAGATTCACTCAGAGAAGTACGACAGACATTATAATCTGTTTAGTGTCAGGCTTGGACCGGGAAGAGGACTCAGGATACAGAAATAGAGCAGTACCAGAACCTTATTGGAGACGTACTCGAACAAAAAAAGTTTCCAAACGAAAAGACTCTCACTTTGGAGGAAGCACAAATCTAGATTACAAACTTTAAACAAAAGACTCTCACTTTGGAGGAAGCACAAATCTAGATTACAAACTTTAAACAAAAGACTCTCACTTTGGAGGAAACTAAAAATCTAGATTACTAATTTCGCAAAGTTTCTTGGTCAAGGCTGTGGATGTGGGCTGGGTTGCGGGGAAAACACAAACACTCTGGCACAAGACAAGGGGAGAACGCAGACTATAAGCACATGAGGGTAATGGGGAACAGGGACAATCAGGGTTTAGGAGAGACAGTTAGCCAGGAGACACGTGAGGAAGGGCCAGTGATCGCGGTGTGACATTTAGATTATAATATGGGTCTGGACTATCAAGGCACTATCAAGAGAAGAACTGTTTCTCCTTTACTTCATCTATGAATTTACCTACTAATTCATGTCCAATACATTCAATTGCCTAATTTTTACCCTTTGAATATTAGTGGGGACACCTTTAGAGTTTGTCTTGACAGATTCAAGGAGGAAGAACATATCTTCATTTAATATATCTTCATTTTACCACCCTCTATCTCACTGCTATGATTATAATTGCCTTTGTTGAAAGCTATGGGGATTCCTCTGTGACTTGGAGAACTTGCCTGTCAGTCTGAGAGTCTCTCTAAACCTTAATAAAACCAAACCTTAATGAAAACGTGGAGCTCGCCAGTCTCCCAGCATGAACAACCAGCACCCTCCAGAGCAGTGGTTCTCAACCCTGGTCCTCAGGGCCCACTGTCCTGCATGTTTTAGATGTTTCCCCCTTCCCACACACCTGATTCAAATAAAGGGTCATTATCAGGCTTCTGCTGAGCTTTATAAGGACCTAATCATTCGAATCAGGTGTGTTGGAGCAGGGAAACATCTAAAACATGCAGGACAGTGGGTCCTGAGGACCAGGGTTGAGAACCACTGCTCCAGAGGATCCAGAACGCAGCAGCCTGCCTGGTCCTTAATCTCCTCTGACGCTGCCATGTCAACCCCCTCATCTCCCTCCACTGGCTTCCCATCACGACCCACATCAGATTCAAGACCCTGGTGCTGACCTTCCCTGCGGTGAACCGAACTGCACCCGAATACAAGTCTCTCCTCCAGCCTTACACCTTCACCCGCCACCTATGGTCTTCTTCTGACAACCGCCCGGTAGTCCCACCCCTCAAGAGCGCCCGGTCCCAACACAAGCTCTTCCCCTGTCTGGCCCCTCGTTGGTGCAATCAACTCCCCACCTCCATCAGAGACACTGACTGTCTCCCCATCTTCAAGAAAAAGGCTCCAGACGCACTTTTTCTGGGAGTCCAATTGTATAGGAATGACTGCTAGCCCTCATGTTAAGCTTCCAGGATCACAGTGACAGTGAAACATGCTAATTGCTCCCAAAATATTTTGGAGGTGACTTTCCTTGATCAAAGCAGAGAAGTATGTCAACTCCCCCACTTCTGACCTGACAAGTTCTTTTAAAGTTCGCTTTCCTCACATGAGAGTGAAATTCTGTGAAAAGTGTTAATCATTGACCCAGAATGCTCCAAGTGAACTACAGTAAGAAGCCCCCCACCAGGAACTCAGCCGAAGGAAAAGGGCAAAAGAAGTTTACTGTGGATTTTTAAGAATCAAAAGTATTTTCTTCAAAAACATCGGCACAATAAACATTTTTACAGTATCACATTTACAAACTGCTTGTCTTTATAGCAGTTGTCTCTAAGGGGGGAGGGGGGGGCGTGTAATGTGTGTACTTTTTTGTATTGTTAAGAGGGAGGCAGAGAGAGAGAGAGAGAGAGAGAGAGAGACAGAGAGAGAGAGATAGAGAGAGACAGAGAGAGAGACAGAGAGAGAGACAGAGAGAGAGATAGAGAGGTGCATACAAAGAGTTAACATTTCCTGGAGAAGAAAAAAAACATATTTCCTCCCCCTCCTACGCAGCCCCAACAGATATAAACAAACGATGACATGTGAACGCAGGTATTTTCTCTATCCTGGGCGGCGGTGGAGCATCAGACTGCGGTCATGGCGCACACTGACATGGCGCACACTGACAGTATTGTTAGCGGCTTTCCTGAAATCATCGAGCTGAACGTCGGCGGGCAGCTCTATGTGACTCGACACGCAACCTTAACCGCAGTTCCGAACTCTCTCTTGTGGACTTTGTTCACTCAACGGTTACCGGGGGACTTACCGACAGACAGTAAAGGACGCTACTTCTTGGACCGGGACGGGATCCTTTTCCGTTACATTCTAGAATACCTGCGGGACCTGAACCTGGTTCTCCCGGAGTTTTTTAAAGAGCGAGCTAGACTGCAGAAGGAAGCGGACTTTTACCAGCTGCACGAGCTCTCCGCGCGCCTCAGACCCGCGCTCAGCAAAGACGGCTCCCTCGCGGAGGACGCGGCCGACCCGGAGGAGGCTGCGCTCGCGGGCGCGCTCCACCGCGCGAGTCTGTCCGCAGAGACCGCGTGCCACGCGTCCACCTTCAGCAGCCCGGCTCCTCGTTCCCCGCTCCCGGGAAAAGCGGGTTACATCACGGTCGGTTACAGAGGCTCGTACACCATCGGTAGAGATATTCAGACCGACGCCAAGTTCCGCCGCGTGGCTAGGATAACCGTGTGCAGCAAGACGTCTTTGGCCAAAGAAGTTTTCGGGGACACGCTGAACGAGAGCAGGGACCCAGACAGACCCCCGGAGAGGTACACCTCCCGGTACTACCTGAAATACAACTTCCTCGAGCAGGCTTTCGACAGGCTCGCGGAGGTCGGTTTTCGCATGGTGGCTTGTAGTTCCACGGGCACGTGCGCGTACACGAGTAACGACCCCAACGAGGACAAAATCTGGACCAGTTACACCGAGTACGTGTTCTCCCGGGACTAACCTGCACGATCCAAGACTTACCTGGGGTGCAACTATGGACTTTGAACCTACACCTGCCTGAAATACCAAAAGTTTAATATTAATTATTAATTCATATTTAATAATAATTGTTTTCCACAGTCAGTGTTTTTTGCCCTTCACTTTTGTAAGTGAACACTTGGCTGATTTCATGGCCTCAGATGATAATTAGAGTCTGTTTGAAGTTTGTAAATATTGTTTCATTGCTCACCCAAAGATCTGTAAATTACTATGAAAAATGAATTAAAATATAGAATAGGCTACATGAATGTTACATTTATTTCAGACTGTTTAGTGTACAATATGTTTGTAAATGTAAGATGTTTACTTCTTAATCTAATCTGAGTAACAAAGTAACAATAAAATTCCTGTTTTCATGAAGAATGACGCATTTCGTTCTTAAAATGCGGAAGTTGTTGCAAGGACGGTATACAGGCAGTTATCAAATCCACTTAATTTATGCCAAACAACATAACTAGTTGTCCATTTTCAGTCTAACATGTTTGTGGAATCAGGGAGAGATGAGCAAAAGTTTAATATGACCAAATATTAACATGACCAGTGAAAGTGGTCATGTTGGCGAACATTAATTTTGCCTTTGATCTGTAGAATGTTGCGCTCTCAGACATGATATCCATACCAACAAGAGTCAACATGTAATGTTCAGGCATAGAGGAACACGGCCTTCCTCTGCAAGGCACTGCTGCTGCTACCACAAACACACACACATACACACACACACACACACACACACACACACACACACACACACACAAACACTATGCAGAACCACACACTGCTTGTCACTGCTTCTATCTACGCTGGTAGTTGGGATTTAATAGAAACATAAGTATGTTTTGGACTGGTGTGTTTACGGACAGAACACTGGGTATTTGCATGTGTGAAAGAGTGTGAATGTGTGTCCTGTCGTGAATGTAGATGGCTGGGAAAGGAGAGCAATACTGCCTGGGTTTATTGTGGTATTATTGTGGTATTGTGGCCACGAAGTCATAATTTATTATGCAGACACGCATACCTTATTTAATCCTAACCCTTATTTGGTCTACATTTACATAAATCCTTTATGCAAACATTAATTGCAAACACATTCTTCCTCCTAAACATTTGCCTAATTTCCTTTTAGTCAAAACATATTCACTCATGCAAATACATACCAACACAAAACCAACACAGCATACCAATAAATAAGAGACTCACACAGACAGACACACAGAGCCCCTATCTGTCAGCTGATACTACCATCTGGACAGGAAAAGGAATAGTTGGACTTCCTCTCTCTCTCTCTCTCTCTCTGGTGTTGCCTGCAGATACAGGAAGTCCCCTCATCTGTTGTCTGTTATACTGTCTCCAGGATGGCTTCCTCTGCTCTCTCATTAGCTCTTCTCTGCTCATCTTCCCTCCTCCTCTTTTCCTCTCCCTTCATTTCTCCTCTTCATCTCCCCTCCCTTTGTCTGTCCTTTACCCATCTCCTCCTTTTCTCCGTCTCTCCCGTCTACTTGGGCTTTCCTCTCATCCTTTTCTCCTCCATCTCACTTCATCTCACATCTCCTCCTTCCCCTATCTTCATCTGTTCTGTACCCCCTCCCTCTCTCCCCACCGCCCCCTCCCCTCCCTTCAGTCCTCCACTTCTCATATCCTCCTCAGCGCCCCTCTCCATCTCTCCCCTGCCCACCCCCTCCTCCTCTCCCTTCATCAAATCCTCTAATTTTCTCTTCCTGCTTTGACTCATCCCCCCACTTCTCTTTTTCTCCGCTCTGTGACACAACATTCGCCCAGACAGACACACAGCGCTCCGTCTCCTAGATCTTCCTGTCCAAAGCAGGAATTGTCCCTTGTCTCAGCCTCCTAATCCAATCAGACTGTCTACGGATCAGACAAAAGGCTTCTTGTGGTTCAGATATCGGCTTGGGAGACATTACAGCAATAAACCCTGGTCTGTTTCCCTTTCAATTGTTATGACCAATATCATGTGCAGCTAATATACTATATTCCCCAAACAACTTTCCACCAGTCACTTGGCATTCCTGTAGCTTTATGGTTTCAGCATTGAATCGTTCATTTAGAGAACACAACGTCAAATATCTCCATAGCTTCCCTTAACACATCAGCAATCTAAATTGTGGCGATGGAACATGTTAAAATACACACATTTTCAACTATTTTTCCTATTTCTTGGAAGTATTGTAACTTAATACAGGGTTGTTAACAGAACAAAGCACACGATTCGTCCCATTTCTGTGGAAATTAAAATAACATTCCGTCAAGGTCCCCTGAGATAGATTACAGCTTTGGCCAAGCTAACGCTGGATCCAATAACAGAGGCAGATATTGAAGTGTATAGAAGCACAGCACACTTCACTAACCTTCTGTGTGTATACCTACTCCCGCTTCCCCACTCTATCTGATGGGCCTGTCTTTGTGTCTGAAATTAATTCTGTCATCACCTAATCGTCACGGTAATCTTGACTCCCTGAGAGGGAATAAGATCTCGTACTTCAGCGTCTGCTGTTGTGATAGATACGTTTGCAGTGTTTCTATAGAAACCATAGCATTTCAGCGCCTAATGAACATCGACTTTCCCCCGGATCAATGATGCAGCATCTTCTCGCCGTCCACACGAACACGGACTGGACGAGACGACAGATGGCAGGAGCAGTATCCCCCTCCACATTCTCCTACTGCCTGGGTGCAAGGTAAACATCAGCGTGGGGAATGTTTTCGGTCGGCAATTGAGCTGATTTACAGTAAGCATGTGCCAAATGTGTGAGCCTACCTCTGTGTTATGTGCGGGGGGGGGGGTGTTGGTAGAGATGGTGAATCTATGTCACAATATATATTATTCAGTTCGGCCTCATCATGGGTTTTAGCAGCCCTCACAGCCTCTCCTTAAGAGTTTAACCCACTGACACGCTGATCATGGAGAGGATCCAAGAGGAAGCGTCACTAATTCAGGGTCAGCATCTCAGACTGTCTTCCTGCTTGTGCGGCTAAGTGCTTTGTTTGCCAGGCCGAGCATCACTGTTGACTTGATGACCTCATCTTCGCCCAGCGCATTATTACAGTAGGACAGACCGTCCAAATGTTTGAGTTGCTGCACACACATCTACTCACACACACACGAAGACACACATGTACACACGAAACACATGTATGCCTAATACCGCATACACACACGCACGCCTCATTCCAGATCCTGTGGGCAAGAGAGGAAAGTAATTACAGTTTCCTGGTAACCACTAAAACTGTTTGCTCAGTTATATCATAGCTTAACTCTTTAATGTAAACAGAGGAATGGAGCGATGGAGGAACGGAGAGATGGAGAGAGTGAGAGATGAGGGGGGGAAACATGTGAGGGGCCAGGTTGGATGAAAACACAGTTTAAATGTGGTCTGGCTGTGGTCACCATGAGATGGATGGCAAGAAGCGGGGGGGCTGGGGGGCTAGGGGGCTGGGGGGCCTGGGGGGCTGGGGGGCCTGGGGGGCTGGGGGGTTGGAGGGGCTGGGGCGCTGGGGGGCTGGGGGGCTGGGGGGCCGGGGGGGCTGGGGGGGCCGGGGGGCTGGGGGAGCCGGGGGGGCTAGGGGGCTAGGGGGCTGGGGGGTTGGAGGGGCTGGGGGGTTGGGGGGGCTGGGGGGCTGGGGGGCCGGGGGGGCTGGGGGGGCCGGGGGGCTGGGGGGGCTGGGGGGTGTTACGTCCTGGGGAACCATTCTGACTTCCACTGATGTTGCACAGAATATACTATATTCTCCGGAACACATTGTGAGTCACACACACACACACACACACACACCACACACACCACACACACAACTTTCGTATGCAACTTTCGTACCAAAGGACATGGGTTTCATGCATCCTTCCTTAAATCCAAGGCAAGAACAGAACAGAGTAGGGAACAGAAAGTGTGTGTGTGCGTGTGTGTGTGTGCGTGTGTGTTTGGAGGGGCGTGGCAAGGTTGAGTTGTCACAATCTTCCCTTCACAAACTCCAACTGCAGACCCAGACCAACTGCCAGTTTTGTGCAGGAAGCTGTTGTCATTTACGTTTACATTTATCCAAAGCGACTTACAAGAGAGAGCTTTACAAAAGAGCATCAGTCACTGATTATAGCAGTGTGATAGTCCCCAAACATAGCAGGTTTATAGACTATAAAACATGCATTGTGAGAACCAGTGAGTGCCAAGGGAAAAGCTATAAGAACTTTTAGCCGAACAAATTACAAATTTAAGATGAGTCTCCGACGGACAGTAGTCTACCTGTGGGACGCGAACAATAAAGCAACAACACTAACGAGTTTCCGCATTGGGATTAACAAGTAATTCTGAACAGCAACAACAGATGATATTTCTAAGTGCCATTAAATTATCTGAATACGTGAGTTTTGAGCCTTTTCTTGAAGGTGGGGAGAAGTCTGTGTTTCTGATGGAGGTGGGGAGTTGATTCCACCATTGGGGAGCTAGACGGGGGAAGAGTTTGTGTTGGGCTCTGGCGCACTTGAGAGGGGGGACCACTAGACGGTTGTCAGAGGAGGACCGTAGATGGCAGGCAGGGGTGTAAGGCTGGAGGAAAGAGTTGCTATAGCTCAGGGCAGTCCCGTTCACTGCTCGGAATGTCAGCACCAGGGTCTTGAATCTGATACGGGCCATGATGGGAAGCCAGTGGAGGGCGATGAGGAGCGGGGTGACATGGCAGCGTCTGGGTAGGTTGAAAACCAGGCGAGCTGCTGCAGTAATACGTCTTCTTCTTCCTGGTTTGATGAGCACTGCTTTGATTGGACAGTTTGAGGAGTTGAAGACCAAGGTTCAGCACCTGATAGGTTGGTTATGGTCAGGCTTGTGTAAAAAGAAAAGTGCATCCTTGACCCAGGCCAAAAGGAGAGAGGAGGAGAGAGGGGGAGAGAGAGAGCGGTAGAGAGAGGTAGAGAGTAAGAAGGAGCAGAAGAGGGACACAGAGAGAGAAAGGCTGGTAGAGGAAACAGGAAATTAAAGTGATAAAACCCTGACTGGTCAGAAGAACACCCCTCGACATGTACAGAGACACCCATAGACACGCACACGCATCATTCTGCCCCAGTAACAGTGATAGCAGTTAAGAGCATCACCCAGACAATCTCCCTAGAGAAATTACCCTGTCTTTTAAATTGTAAGATTTAGTATCAAGCCTTTTTGAAATAAAGCAACTGCTATCATTTCAGCTCCCCTCCTATAAATAAATGTCAGGCTGACTGCTTTCTGTGACATTCCAGGGACCCTCTTATCGTTTTCGTTTTGACAAACACTTTTGACAAACCTTCGGCTCATCTTTCTCAAACTTTCTACACAAGCACACAACGCTAGGACATAAACCATTTACATCTATGTCAAATTGGAGGGAGGATGTAATAGGTTAATTCACTATATTTGTAGAGCTATCCATCTGTCTTTACAACTTGAAGTATTACCTTTCCTCTCTCGCTAACTCTCTCTCCCCTCCATCCTGTTCTGTGTACTGCAGTAAATCAGTCTGACCGAGGAGACTGTGTAAATGTCTCCGGGTGCTGCAAGTGAGCCGTTCATACTGGGGCCCAGTGGCAAACCGGCATGGCTCCCGGGGAGCCAGCTGAGGCCCGTTAAAGCACCGGTAAAGGCCACCAGCATCTAACAGCCACAGGGAACAAAGGATGGGAGGAGAGGGAGGGAGGAGAAGAGAGAGGGAGGAGAGGAAGAGATACAGGAAGACAGGGGGTATCCTCCCATCCCACTGTGTTCCATTTAGGTTGTCGTCCTCCACGCTTCTCCCCCTCTCTTTCCTCTTTTCTCTGTCTACTGTTCTTCTCCCCCTGTACTTCTCTGCCTCTCTTCAAAACAATGCCAAGAAACTGGGCTTCATAAATGTACAAACATACAAAGTAGCACAAATAAATCCAAATTTGAATCAGAATCTGTTTTTATTTGCCATGCAAGTTACACAAACATGGAATTTACATTGGCAAGATGGCGCAAACAAAAAACATATACGGGACTTAAAGATTAAAAATCAATAACCAGATCAGAATCGTTAGCTTGATGTTCAGCACTTCAAACATGACAATGTCACTCACTTTCTTGTGACCGCAGTGTGTGTGTGTATGGGTGTGTGTGTGTGTGTGTGTGCTCGTGTTGCAGTGGGAGCACATGATGCTTTTGACGATCAATCTATTCATTGGGTCAGATGGTTCCATCCCAGCCTGTCATCCATTAGAGAGCCAGATCCTTTGCTTACTGTTTGGAAGGGGGGGGGAGGGTTTCGATACAAAGCCTCTTTATATCCAGTTTTAAATAAGTCCTCTTCCTTGGGGGTCATTCCCATAGTGTCAACTAGAGAAAAGAAAACAGATCTGTGTTTCAGCTTCAGAGAATGGGAGATCGTGTGGTTACATGGGGCTGGAGAGCGATAAAAGGAGTAAGAGGTTGAGAAAGAAAAGAGAGAGACAAAGAAAAAGAAAGAAAGGATTAAAAAGATAAAGACAAGGGGAGTCAGAGTGAGAGGCAGAGAAAGAGAGATCATATTAGCAAGTGGAGTTGCAGTATCACCATACACCTGAAATTGTCTGTCTGTACTAATGTAGCAATTTTTTCCGTCTGTCCTCCAGTTAGCCTGTTTGTCTGTGTCCAAGGTCATCTGTCCGTTTGTCCATCTGTCCTAGTGGTCTGGAGTTTGTCTCCCAGCAGTGACATCAGTATTCCAGAGTACAGACATTCTCCAGACGCCACCCCGCTTCTTCCTTCCTGGTTCCTGTGTCACGCCGATAAGATTCCCCTAATTTCTCAGCCAATCACTGAACCAGGACCCCGCCTGCCGGTCACCATGGCGTTGGGCGAGTCAGACAAAGAGACAGACAGATGGACAGTCGCATCTCCGTGGCGATCGGTGACGTAGGTTGTCCTGACGACCATGAAGATGCTTCTTTCCACTCAGAGCTTTCCAGAACGCCAATTAATCAATCGAAGAAGGGGCTTGGTGAACAGAAGCACAGTGAAATGGCCTTTGTAAAGAGACGGGGGGGTCTGGACTGGACGGGGGGGTCTGGACTGGACGTTGCACTTTGGCGTTGCTCAACCACGTACCACAGGTTATTTGTGTTGTCCGGGAACTGAACTCGATTATCTATTAAATACAGGATGGACTGATTTTCTCCAGCGAATTTATTTACGTTGCTCCATATGGTAGGCGCACACACACTCACACACACACACACACACACACACGCACGCTGTTAAACAACAGGTGTGAGACTGAACTCCTTGAGCTGAGACATTCGGTTTGCAGGAATCATTTTGATTGCAGCACTTTCACACTTCCTGATTGGAATATTCTCACCTGCCAGTGTAGAGCCAGCTGTCTGACAAACTTATCTGCCCCTCCACTTTACTGTTTACCTGTCTGTCTACCTCTGTGTCTGCCTGCCTGTCTGCCTGTCTGTCTCTCTACCTCTGTGTCTGCCTGCCTGTCTGCCTGTCTGTCTGGCTGTCTACCTCTGTGTCTGCCTGTCTGTCTACCTCTGTGTCTACTTGTCTGTCTGCGTGCCTGTCTACCTGTCTGTATGTTTGTCTGTCTGTCTGTCTGCCTGTCTACCTGTCTGTTGACTCTCTCCATTCAGGAGAGGGAAGTTAACAAAGTGTTCAAGAAACAGAACCCTCGCAAAGCTGCCGGGCCGGACGCTGTCTCCCCTGCCACACTGAAGCACTGCGCTGACCAGCTGTCTCCTGTGTTCACCAACATCTTCAACACCTCCCTGGAGATATGCCACGTGCCAGCCTGCTTCAAGTCCTCCACCATCATCCCTGTGCCCAAGAAGCCCAGACCAACAGGACTGAACGACTACAGACCCGTCGCCCTGACATCTGTGGTAATGAAGTCCTTCGAACGCCTGGTGCTGGCACACCTCAAAAACTTCACAGACCCCCTCCTAGACCCCCTGCAGTTCGCCTACAGAGCCAACAGGTCTGTGGATGACGCAGTGAACATGGCCCTCCACTACACCCTCCAGCATCTGGACTCTCCAAACACCTACGCCAGGTTCCTGTTTGTGGACTTCAGCTCTGCCTTCAACACCATCATCCCGGCTCTGCTTCAGGACAAGCTCTCCCAGCTGAACGTGCCCGACCCCACTTGCAGGTGGATCACAGACTTCCTGTCCGACAGGAAGCAGCGCGTCAGGATGGGAACGCAAGTCTCTGACTCCCGGTCCATCAGCACCGGATCCCCTCAAGGCTGTGTCCTTTCCCCCCTGCTCTTCTCCCTGTACACAAACAGCTGCACCTCAAGTCATCCATCAGTCAAGCTCCTGAAGTTTGCGGACGATACCACCCTGATCGGGCTCATTTCTGATGGGGACGAGTCTGACTTCAGGTGGGAAGTGGACAACCTGGTGACTTGGTGCAGCCAGAACAACCTGGAGCTCAACGCTCTTAAGACAGTGGAGATGGTTGTGGACTTTAGGAAGGACCCAGCCCCACTCCCCCCCATCACACTGCGCGACTCCCGGGTCAACAGTGTGGAGTCCCTTCGCTTCCTGGGCACCACCCTCTCCCAGGACCTCAAGTGGGAGCTGAACATCAGCTCACTCACAAAGAAAGCCCAGCAGAGGATGTACTTCCTGCGGCAACTGAAGAAATTCAGCCTGCCAAAGACAATGATGGTGCAATTCTACACTGCCACCATCGAGTCCATCCTCACCTCCTCCATCACCGTCTGGTACGCTGCTGCCACTGCCAAGGACAAGAGCAGACTGCAGCGTATCATACGTGCCGCTGAGAAGGTGATAGGCTGCAACCTGCCATCCCTTGAGGACCTGCACAAGGCAAGGTCTCTAAAACGGGCGAGGAAGATTGCGGCCGACTCCTCCCACCCTGGACACTCAGTGCTTCAGCTGCTCCCTTCTGGCAGGAGGCTGCGGTCCATCAGGACTAAAACCTCTCGCCACAAGAATAGCTTCTACCCCTCTGCTATTGCCCTCTTCAACAGGGCCAAGGACTCAGTTTGAGACACCCCCCCCCCCCCCCCTCCAGCATCCCATTGCACTCTGCCACTTTAGCACAAAACACTTTAAACTTAAAAAACTTACAACTGTGATATTTGCACCACTGTGTATACACCCCCCCCCCCCCCCCACGTACCATATATATACCCATTCCACTCTGTACCCATGTCTTTTGCAATTCCATGTTACCTGTATCATTTGCACTACTCGCATCATTTGTATTATTTGTAACATTTGCATTCCATGTTACCTGTATCATTGCACTACTCGCATCATTTGTATTATTATTGTATTATTTGTAACATTTGTATTACTTGTCTATATGTATCATATCTGCAGTGTATCTCACATGGTATTCATTTTCATTTTATTAGTAGGCCACATTTATGTTCTATGTTTGCTCATTCCTGCCAAAGTAAATTCTATGTTTGTTTATCTTGCATAGCGAATAAACCCCCATTCTGATTCTGATTCTGATTCTGATTCTGTATGTTTGTCTGTCTGTTTGCCTGTCTGTCTGTCTGTCTGTCTGTCTGTCTGCCTGTCTACCTCTGTGTCTGCCCGCCTGTCTGCCTGCCTGTCTGTCTGCCTGTCTACCTCTGTCTCTGCCTACCTGTCTGTCTGCCTGTCTGTCTACCTCTGTGTCTGTCTGATTTCTGTGTGTTTTCCTCTCACTGCCTGCCTGCCTCTTTCTGTCTGTTTTCCTCTCACTGCCTGCCTGTCTCTTTCTGTCTGTTTTCCTGTTACTGCCTGCCTGTCTATCTATTTGCCACCTTGTCAATCCGCACATATGTCTGGTTCTGCCCCATCGTCAGCCTATTCAACCTCTCGTCAATCTGTCCAACAAAGGTCAACATTCAAGTCAGTTGGAGTCTTTAGGGATTGATCCAAGAGTGAATCATTCTCAGCTGCCCCCCACTCCCCCCCCCCCACCCCACCATCACCACGTTGACAGTCTCCTTGACAACAGCCTGTGTGTGGGCACCAGCCAGGCGCTAACCCTCCTGGAGCCTCAGTGGAAACCAACAGATCTCTGGTTTCATAGTTCCAACGGTGACAAGGACACAGTATGAGAACCTGCAGAACCAACACACTAACCCTGTGGTCCATCCATGCATTTCTGGCATCTGTGATCCCTGGATTCTATGGATCGGTAACGAAACCTGCACCCTGTCTGAAACGATCATTTCAGTTCAGCAGATTTAAAAAACAAACGTTTTTCTTATTTTTTATGTGAAAACGCCAAACTCAACCTAAAAATGGTGTATCCTTCTCCAACCATTCCAGAAATAACCCACTCGTAAATGATTTTCCTTCTCTATTCCTCCGTTTGTCCAATACCCTCTCTTCTCTCCTCTCACCAGCTGGTTGAAGTCAGGATTCAAGCGCCTTGCCAAATATTCTGAAAGAGAACCGGACAGAGAAAAAGACGGAGAGTAAAAGGGGCCAAAATAGAACCAGACTGCCGTAGATCAGATCTGGACCCAGCCTCCAAGTTCAACTGGTTCATCCATCTGCCAGAACAGTTACATTATCTGACACCTTCACTGGATGGAGTAGCAAATTTAAATCAACTCTTCCTATTCTCTCTTCATCTCCTCTCTCTATTTCTCTCCGAGCCCATTTTTCCCCCCCGTCTCTCCCTCGATCTCAACCCTGAACTCCCCTAAAACCTAAACATCATGTTCTCTGCACAGACTCTATCCAGGTCTCTCTGGGGTCATTCATCCTCATCCTCCCTTT
Organism: Neosalanx taihuensis; assembly: GCA_030340665.1. Taxonomy (NCBI): domain Eukaryota; kingdom Metazoa; phylum Chordata; class Actinopteri; order Osmeriformes; family Salangidae; genus Neosalanx; species Neosalanx taihuensis. The sequence continues at coordinate 2,192,335 of CM059305.1, forward strand.
ACGTTGTTCCTTTCTCTTGCTTCGCTCCATCTTTAAGTATGTATAATACAGACCTCCATCTTTCAACTGCTCCCAACAGGACAGTCATCTACAGGGTCACTGCAGGGACAAAAATACAATCTGATTTACCATGTTACTATGTGACTTATAGCTTCTGTTCTTCTCCAGCCTCTGGGCATCCTTCTGCTTTTCTTTATTCTTTTCAGCCGCAATCACATTCACCCTTTAAAATGTCCAACCGCTGGGCCAAGAGCCACAAAAACTCCAAATGTTTAACATTTTAACCTGATCCTCTTATTGGTCGAGAGAGAATCCCCTGCGTGAGACCAGAGACCATTAAACCAGAGATCAGGAGTCAAGAGGTCACGGGATTGCCCGATGGGAAAACACAAATATTGGACAACGTGAATCAACATAAGTTTGCGGGTAAACATCTCAGCTGCTGTAAACAGTTGAGAAGTAGAAGACGTTAGTCTCTGTAGAACATGTCTTAAAGCGAGAGATAAGTATGCATGTATTTTTCCACATGCAATCTTTCAAAACAAATTAAATGCGGGTACGCAAACATTGGATTTCACTCCCGGGCAAAAATAGCTTACGCATGGTCAACACTTTGCATGTGACCCTAGCATGTTGATACAGGAAGTTAAAAAAACAACTAATGGGGAAGGGCCAGGGTTAAACAAACATATATAGGAAATGTCATTCTAGTCCCATTAATTATACGTTTGATGGATCGCCCATCTGGGAATGAAGTCCCTGAGCTACTGTACATCCAGGAAATCCAGGAAAGACACGTTAGCTCACTGGCTGACTGACACACAACAAACCAAAAATCCTACTGCTGGATAGCTTGTTTCCATCTGAATATGGGTTTTATAACCAACAGATCAACGTTCTACATGAAACCAAACCTGTGGTTTAGTAACACAGAGATATTCATGTCTTAATTTGAAGAGGATCATGTCGTTGAAATTCTAAATCTATGTTGCTAGAGAGGGATACGGCCAGAGAAGTCCACTCTATACTCACTCTACAGTCATGCTGCTGGTGAAACAGGCCCATATTTAAACACAGAGAATATAAAAGGAGCTGGACGCTGCTGGTTTCTGTCAACATGCCACCAGAGCATGCGTCCGTTCACACAGGCACTCATAATATTACATTATAATAATGTAAACCGTTTTCAATCCCAGTTAGTCTGCCCATTATTACAGTCCTATCCTGTCTAAACCAAAACCATGTGAGCTGTATCAGGGCTGTGTATAGATATACACATAGTGTGTGTATCAGGGGGCTGGGATGGTCCTGATCCCCTCACAAGCCTTCATTTCCCATGGCCTCATGAGTACAGAAGGCTTCCTGGGTCAATAGTTCATGTGTATGTCTGTCTATAAAGAGGGTCTCTAGTATAAACAGGCGATAAAAATAACTAGTCAAAAACATAGACTAAAATACACTGAAAACACTTTCAAGGAGCTCTTTGTCTCTTGTTGTCAGAGACAGAGTTTGACAAATACTGAGTTCACTATTACATTTAGAGGCGGACATCGAAACCTTACTTGAAATGTTGCCACCTGCTGGACAGAAGGCAACACTTCCACTTTTATTAAACTCATTTTATTTTATATATCTATATGCAAATCCATTTGTATTTCCTATAGAGTAGTAGTTGTTGAGAAACTTTAACAATTTGTAAGACAGTAAAGCTTTTAATAGAGACTGCATAAGTATAAATTCATGTAACATAATTTTTATTTACAAACAACCAATTTTATATAAGTTTCTTCTTTCTTCTTATATAAGATCCAAATGTACCACCAGCCCCCAAATTTGCCACAAAAGTTCCCCTGGTAATGGTATAGGCATTGCTGACGTATATTATCAAAAAGTGGTTATCACCAAATATCTGACTGTAACTATTAATGTATAACACAGGAATCTCAAAAAGAAAAGCCGACAAGACAAGCTGACAAGATGAAGAAAGAATACAAAGAAAAAGATTTGCACACACAGAAATATAACACATGATCATAATTACTTTGTATATATTAATTTAGTCAAACTATTTCAAAGTATATTTAATCACTGTGGAAAAAAACTGTACTAACCCGTGTAATTTATTACTGCATAGATTCTTTTTTCCTACAGTTCTCGGTCTTTAAAGGACAATAAAATCGAAGCCCCTGATTCTGTTCATGATATACAATGTACACATGCTGTCAAGACTCACGCCTCCTCAGCACCAGCAGAGAGAGGGCCACCTCATGCTGGTTCAAAGGTCATTGTGAACTCATGGTCGCGGTCAGCCCCTGCAGGGTCATACTTGAGAGTGGCTTTTCTTCCTCGATGTGCTGCAATGCATGCTGGTCACAGGAAGGAGGGGGTTCCAACTGAGAAAAGGTAAACAACAGTGACTGAGAGACAGACAGACAGACAGACAGACGGAGAGAGAAAGACAGACAGACTGAGAGAGAGATACAGACAGGACAGACGGACTGAGAGACAGACAGACAGACTGAGAGAGAGAGAGACAGAGAGAGACAGACAGAGAGAGAGAAAGAGAGACACAGATACACAGACAGACAGACAGACAGACTGAGAAAAAGAAAGACACAGACAGAGACAGACAGACAGACAGACAGAGACAGACAGACAGACAGACAGACAGACAGAGACAGACAGACAGACAGACTGAGAAAAAGAAAGACAGAGACAGACAGACAGACAGACAGACAGACAGAGACAGACAGACAGACAGACAGACAGACAGACAGGTGAAACAGAGAGCTGGACTCACCTCTGAGTCTGAGGTAACAGCTGTCACAGTAGGGCTTGCCATGTCTGATCCTGACCTGGGCTCCATCTGACTGTCCGAGGGGGTGCCTGCAGTCCACACACTGGACAGACAACACGGGCTTAGTGGGAGAGCCAGAGAACCATCCAGCCACACAAGGGGGGAAGCAACAAGCCAAGATCACCCAAAACCACAAACAAGAGACACACTGGAGAAGGGAGTATGGGTACGTTCAACGGAACGAGGCCACCGGCCCCCGTCAAAACTCAGGCTAAGACCGAGGCCCCCGGGCTCCAGGCCCTGAGGCCCCAGGCCTCTCACCTGAAAGCAGGCCAGGTGGAAGCACAGTGCCAGGGCCTCGACGACCATGGCTGCCCCCCTGCCCAGTGACTGCTCACACACACAGCATGCCAGATTGCCACTCACCAACCTGCAGCCAAGGATGCACACGCACGAGGAGGGGGCACACACACGAGGAGGGGGGGCACACACGAGGAGGGGGGGGCACACACACAAGGAGGGGGGGCACACACGAGGAGGGGGGGCACACACACGAGGAGGGGGCACACACACGAGGAGGGGGGGCACACACGAGGAGGAGGGGGGCACACACACAAGGAGGGGGGGCACACACGAGGAGGGGGGGCACACACACGAGGAGGGGGCACACACACGAGGAGGGGGGGCACACACGAGGAGGGGGGGGCACACACACAAGGAGGGGGGGCACACACGAGGAGGGGGGGCACACACGAGGAGGGGGCACACACACGAGGAGGGGGGGCACACACACGAGGAGGGGGCACACACACGAGGAGGGGGGGCACACACACGAGGAGGGGGGGCACACACGAGGAGGGGGCACACACACGAGGAGGGGGCACACAGGGCATGATGTTTACCCATCGTAAAATTTTTATTTACACACACACACACACACAGGTGTGACAGATCAGTGGTGGTTAAGAAGGGGATATACTCTGTATACCGTCCACTGCACTGGTGAATGTACAATAACACACACACACACACACACACACACAGGAAACGATACAACTGAAACAAGCAACCTGACCGGCACAACTTGTGCTCTGATTGACCCCTACCTGGGCTGTGATTGGCTATGGGGCTCCTCTCCATGGGTGGGGGAGGTGCTGGGGGGGTGGGACCAAGGGGGGCGAAGCTCTGTCGAACGCGCCCCCAGACTGTAGCGGGACGCAGACATCCTACTGGGGGCGGGGTAGCCAGCGGCTGAGTGAGGGCGGTTCTGATTGGCCGGGGAGGAGACGGGAGAGGAGGTGTCCAGGTTGTCCAAGGACTCGTATCTATGGAGACAGAAACTCAAATCACACACCCCGAACGCACACACACACACACACACCCCGAACACACACACACACACCCCGAACACACACACACACAACCCAAACACACACACACACACACAACACAACCCAAACACACACACACCCCGAACAAACACACACACACACACAACCCGAACACACACACACACACACCCCAACAGACACACACAACCCGAACACACACACACACCCCAAACACACACACACCCCGAACACACACACACCCCGAACACACACCCCCCGAACACACACACACACACACACACAACCCGAACACACACACACACACCCCAACAGACACACACAACCCGAACACACACACACACCCCAAACACACACACACCCCGAACACACACACACCCCGAACACACACACACACACACAACCCGAACACACACACACACACACACCCCAACAGACACACACAACCCGAACACACACACACACCCCGAACACACACACAGCTCTCCCTACCTCCTCATGGGTATCCCCAGGTAGATGGGCTCCTTGTAAATGTTGCTGCAGCTGCGTTGGCGAATCCAGCTGTTGTCTGTGAGCAGCTGTGTCCTCTTCCTCATCTCCTCCAGGATCCGCTGCCTGTCCTGCTCCACCTGGGAGGGAGCCCTCTGGGCAGGCCTCTTACCCCGCTCCTCCTGCCCTGCTCCTGCCAACCACCAACCACAGGCCAGCGCTTAGGAGCCAATTTGGGGTCAAGGTGAGTTCTGACTTGCGAGGGATATTAAGTAGTGCTTCTGACCTTGTGTCTCCTGCTTATGAAGACCATCCAACCCTGGGGTGGACTTGGACTTGGTCCTGAAACATTCCCCAAACCCACACATACATACATACATGCGCGCACACACACACACACACACACACCCAGGAGAGAATTGACCAGTGACAAACATGTGAGACAGTCAACCCCAGCTGGTACCCCAGCCTCAGCAGACTCACCTATCAGCAGCAGACAGCTTAGTGAAGCCATAGGAGACCCCAGACCTAGAGAGAGACAGGGGCAGAGGCAGGAGAGACCAGAAGAGACAGAGGCAGGAGGGACCAGGAGAGAGAGAGGCAGGGGGGACCAGGAGGGACCAGAAGAGACAGAGGCAGGAGGGACCAGGAGAGACAGAGGCAGGAGGGACCAGGATAGAGAGGCAGGAGGGACCAGAAGAGACAGAGGCAGGAGGGACCAGAAGAGACAGAGGCAGGAGGGACCAGGAGAGGCCAGGAGAGACAGAGGCAGGAGGGACCAGGAGAGACAGAGGCAGGAGGGACCAGGAGAGACAGAGGCAGGAGGGACCAGGAGAGGCCAGGAGAGACAGAGGCAGGAGGGACCAGGAGAGACAGAGGCAGGAGGGACCAGGAGAGACAGAGGCAGGAGGGACCAGGAGAGACAGAGGCAGGAGGGACCAGGAGAGACAGAGGCAGGAGGTACCAGGAGAGACAGAGGCAGGAGGGACCAGGAGAGAGGCAGAGCAGGAGTTAGACAGCCAGAAAGTCAAGGCAACGAGCAAAGCTCAAAACACACCACTGTAATATTCCAACAACAACATAACAAGCAGCACAGACTGCCTTCTCACCTTCAAAAGAAGGCTTAAAACTCACTTATTTAGATAATTTAATGGCACTTAGGAATAGTATGGCACTTCACATAATCTAATGTTGTTTAGAACTATTTGTTGGTCCCCATATGGTGACTTGCCAGTGTTGTTTGATGTATCTCTTGCTTTATGTTCACAATCGTTGTGTTATGCATTTATAGTTCTTCCCTTAGCACTTATTGGTTCTCATGATGTATGATTCACGATAAAAAACCCACTGTGTTCGGGGTCTATCACGTTGCTATGCTCATTGACTGATGCTCTTTGTAAAAGCTCTCTCTTGTAAGTCGCTTTGGATAAAAGCGTCTGCTGAATGAATAAATGTCAATGTAAACATAAAGAGGTTCAAAGGTTTTTCAGTGCAGTCGTAACTTCCCCTCCTCACCAGTTGTTCTGTCCATCTCTCTCTTCTTCCTGCTTCTCTCCCTCTGGCTTCTCTTCTTTCCGCACATGTTCCTTTTGGACCCGGTCCAAATCGGCATCATTCTTGTGATTGGTCACACCATTGGTAGGGGGCATGGGCTGGCTCAGATGTGATTGGGCGGCAGGCGCAGAAGCGGCTGTCCCATTGGTCTGTTCTGGCTTCCTGTAGACTGGCCCCCCTGCTTCCTGCTGAGCTCGCTGCCACTCTGCCTCCATCCTCTCCTGGTCACGCCTGTACTTCTCCTACCAAACACACGCATGTCAGCTGGTAAGACACATACAGCATTTATAGGTAGATTTGAGTGTGTGTGTGAGTGTATATATACACAAGCGTGTGTGTGAGTGTGTCTGTGAGTGTGTGTGTGTGAGTATATACAAGCGTGTGTGAGAGTGTGTCTGTGAGTGTGTGTGTGTGTGTGTGTGTGTGTTTGTGTATACACAAGCGTGTGTGAGTGTGTGTGTGTGTGCGTCTGAGTGTGTGTGTGTATACACAAGCATATGTGAGAGTGTGTCTGTGAGTGTGTGTGTGTGTGTGTGTGTGTGTACAGGAGCATGTGTGAGAGGGTGTCTGTGTGTGTGTGTGTCTGTGAGTGTGTGTGTGTACACCAGCATGCGTCTCTGACAGAGCACAGGTCAGACCTGTAGGAGGCGCTCCTGTTCCTCCTGCCACCTCTCCTGTCTCCTGCGCTCCTCCTCAGGGTCCCAGGACCAGCTGCTGGGCACCAGGCTGATGGAGGGCACCTGCAGCTGGGGGGAGGGGAGGGGAGGAGGGGGTCATATTCACATCACTACAAACATACACACACACACACAATAATGTGCACAATGTATTTGTAATGGGTGTGGAGGTATGTCTATATGTTGTTTTATTATTCTTTTAGCATATTTAGTATTAATTTTGTGTTTTTAGTATGTGTTTAATTTGATTTATTTTAGTACACTTTTAATGTCTCAGGTATACAGTTGTGGTCAAAAGTTTACATACACTAGTGAAGATCATGTATGCCATGGCAATATAGGGTTTTCAATAAACTCTACAACTCTTATTTTTCTGTGATGGAATGATAAGGAGCACATATTTCTTTGTCACAAAAAACATTCATGAAAATTTTTTCTTTTATGAATTTATTATGGGTCTTTTGAAAATGTGACAAAATCTGCTGGGTCAAAAATATACATACAGCAATGTTAATATTTGGTTAAATGTCCCTTGGCCATTTTCACCTCAATTAGGCGCTTTCGGTAGACATCCACAAGCTTCTGGCAAGCTTCTGGTTGAATCTTTGACCACTCCTCCTGACAGAATCGGTGCAGTTCAACTAAATTTGTTGGTTTTCTGAGTCGGACTTGTCTCTTCAGCACAGTCCACATATTCTCTATGGGGTTTAAGTCAGGACTTTGGGAAGGCCACTCTAAGACCTTAATTCTAGCTTGATTTAGCCATTCCTTCACCACTTTTGATGTATGTTTGGGGTCATTGTCCTGTTGGAACACCCAACTACGTCCAAGACCCAACTTTCTGGCTGATGATTTTAGGTTTTCCTGCAGAATTTGGAGGTAGTCTTCCTTCTTCATTATTCCATTTACTTTCTGTAAAGCACCAGTTCCACTGCCAGCAAAACAGGCCCACAGCATAATACTACCACCACCATGTTTGACGGTAGGTATGGTGTTCTTGGGGTGAAAGGCCTCACCTTTTCTCCTCCAAACATATTTCTGGTCATTGTGGCCAAAAAGCTCAATTTTAGTTTCGTCTGACCACAGAACTTTCCTCCAGAAGGCCTTGTCTTTGTCCATGTGATCAGCAGCAAACTTCAGTCGAGCCGTAAGGTGCCGCTTCTGGAGTAATGGCTTCCTTCTTGCACGGCAGCCTCTCAGCCCATGGCGATGTAGAACACGCTTGACTGTGGACACTGACACATGTGTTCCAGCAGCCTCCAACTCATTGCAGACTTGCTTTTTGGTGGTTCTTGGTTGACTCTTGACCAACCTGACCAATTTTCTCTCAGCAGCAATTGATAGCTTGCGTTTTCTTCCTGATCGTGGCAATGATACAACTGTGCCATGCACTTTATACTTACAAACAATTGTTTGCACAGTTGATCTTGGGACCTGCAACTGCTTTGAAATGGCTCCAAGGGACTTTCCTGACTTGTTCAAGTCAATGATGCGCTTTTTCAGATCCGTGCTGAGCTCCTTAGACTTTCCCATTGTAGTATTTCTGGCTGAGTCTAGTGAATGTGTCAAACAAGCCCTATTTACATGGACTGAAAGAAGTCACCAGCTGGAGTCAATCATAATCACTCGTAAGAAGTTAGGAGGCCATGCCAAAAAGCAAATTTGATTGAAACAACTTTTTCTACATCACCAAATTGGTAATTCAAGGTGCTGTATGTATATTTTTGACCCAGAAGATTTTGACACATTTTCAAAAGACCCATAATAAATTCGTAAAAGGACCATTTTTCATGAATGTTTTCTGTGACAAAGAAATATGTGCTCCTTATCATTCCATCACAGAAAAATAAGAGTTGTAGAGTTTATTGAAAACCCTATATTGCCATGGCATACATGATCTTCACTAGTGTATGTAAACTTTTGACCACAACTGTATTTATTCTAGTTATTTTAACACTTATGAGTTATTTCAGCACTAGGTTTCTACGTTTTACACTGACTAGAAGCACTTCCAATTTCGTTGGACCTTGTGACAATGACATCTACACAGACTCTCTCGCTACTTACGTCTGATATAGCGGACTCTGAGCCCCCTGAAAGAGAGAGAGAGACAGATGGGGAGAGAAAGAAAAAGAGGGGGGGGGGCATGATTGACAGAAGAAGAGAAAAAATAATAAATACTAAGCGAGTGGGCACAAGCAGCATGAGTTTCCTGAAGAGCGTGTAAACAAAATCAGGTCACTTCTGATTGGTCTTTTCTCAGACAAACGAAAGCACCGCACACCAAATCACAGGCTTCGACTCAGCCAGCACCACCACAGCTGCTCCCTGTGTGGCGTGTTATTTTCTTCATCACTGCATGCATGCACACGCACACACAGTCAATTATTACCACAGAGGTAGACCCAGGAGCTGACCCCCGATGACCCTGAGGGGAAAGGTCACACATCACAGACTGACAGCAGACCAACACACCAGGATTGTGGAGCTTCAGCTGCATGGAAAAGCTGTACAAATTCCAGAATGGATCCGCTGACGAAAGGATTCATGAACCCGTATCTGGATTATTAGTCCACGTACCCGACTGTTTCTAGATTAGAAAGATCCGGAAAACTCAGAAGCAGCAGCGTGGCTCAGTAAGAAGCTGGAAGACTATGAACCAGCGTTCCCAGTTTTACCTTTCTGCTTAAAGAACTCAGCTCTCCTCTTCCTGTTTCTCAGAGTAACATGGTTCACCTCTACATGAAGGAAGGAGGAGATGTATCAGTGGAAACGGGAGACGGAAGAAAAGAAGAGGAGGTAGGAGAGGGAAGGAGGAAGAGTTAAGAGAGGAAGGTAGCGTTGGAAGGAAACGAAGGTTGTTGGAAGCCAGTGAGAGTTACCCTGTTAAGTGTCTGCGTGTGACATGTGTAGTTACCTCTGCTTCGGTTAGAGACTGGCTCTTCATGGGAACTGCCTGTCTTGCCTTTCGATGCCGCGTCCTGGAATGAAGAAGAGTCAAATGTGAGGAAGGTGGAACGCAGAAACCTTGGAACACAAATGCTCTCTTATGTTATTATTATTTTTATGTTATTATGTGCTTTTAAACGTCAGGATGTGGATTTTTGGTGGATGAATGTATAGGCTGTGTCTAAAGTATATTTGGAATAGACAAATAAAGTTCTATTTTACACGTGGAAGGTCAACTGACCTCCACGGTAAGATAATACTAATAATAATACCTCATTTAGCAGACGCTTTTCTCCAAAGCGACTTACATCGAGTACAAGGACAGTCTCCCTGCATTTAGGGTGAAGTGCCTTGCCCAAGGACACAACATCATGTAGCAGCCGGGGTTTGAACTCACAACCTTCTGATCATGAGGCCAACATGTTAACCTGCTAAACCATCTAAATCCCTATTAGATGGTCCTCTAATACATTTACATGTATTCATTTAGCAGACGCTTTTATCCAAAGCGACTTACAGTAAGTACAGGGACATTCTCCCTGAGGCAATTAGGGTGAAGTACCTTGCCCACGGACACATAGTCATCTAGCCACAGCGGGGGCTCGATCTAACAAGCTTCCGATCATTCTCACAACCTTCCGATCATGAGGCCAACGCCTTAACCACTGAGCCATCTGACCCCCTCTCTAATAACCGAGAGCCGAGCTTCCACTGACCTGGCGGGGTTTGGTCGTTGCTGACTGCTCGTTTGCATGCTGGCTGAGGTGACCAATCAGAGAGGGAGCTCCCGATGTCAGGTTGACGGTCTTATGAGAGGTCTGATGCTGCACGGCACCGCTGGCCCAGTCTGGACCCAGAAAACATGAGCACTGACTGGCTGATCAGGGAATTAGTGAAATGGTTCAACTACGCGTCAGCAGATGTTTCTGTATTGACTAGCACGGTGGTCCCCAATCCTGGTCCTCAGGGCCCACTGTCCTGCATGTTTTAGATCAGGGGTGTCAAACTCGTGCCATCGCGGGCCAAGAGGGTGCAGGTTTTCGCGTCAACCAAGCCCCTACACCAGCTGATATCAATAACGAGTTTGATTTCACTAAGTGGAGAAACGCGTTGGTGAAATCAGCTGGTGTAGGGGCTTGGTTGACGCGAAAACCTGCGCCCTCTTGGCCCGCGATGGCACGAGTTTGACACCCCTGTTTTAGATGTTTCCCTGCTCCAACATGCCTTATTCAAATAAAAGGTAATCATCAGGCTTCTGCTGAGCTTCATAATGACCTTTTCATCAGGTGTGTGGAGCAGGGAAACATCTAAAACAGGTGTCACCAACCCTGGTCCTTGAGGGCTACTGTCCTGAAGGTTTTAGATCAGTGGCGTCAAACTGGTGCCATCGCGGGCCAAGAGGGTGCAGGTTTTTGCGTCAACCAAGCCCCTACACCAGCTGATTTCACTAACGAGTTTGATTTGACTAAGTGGAGAAACTCGTTAGTGAAATCAGATGGCACGAGTTTGACACCACTGTTTTAGATGTTTCCCTGCTCCAGCACACCTGATTCTAATGACTGGTAATTATGAGGCTTCTACAGAGCTTGATAACGATCCATTCATTTGAATCAGGTGTGCTGGAGCAGGGAAACATCTAGAACATGCAGGACAGTGGGGCCCCTGAGGATCAGGGTTGGTGACCCCTGGGCTAGAGGAATCCGAGGACTGTGACATACGAAGGACATTGTGAAGCTCTAGACACCGCTCACCGTCGTTGCCGTAGCGACGCACGTCCATGGTGAGGCTGCCCGTCTGCATGGCGGAGCTCATGGTGCCCTTCCACTCTTTATAGCTCATCTGTGCCACCCTGCGCCCTCCCACTGCCACTATCTCATCACCCACCTGCAGCTGGCACTGCTCAGCAGGGCTACCTGAGAGGGGGAGGGGGACAGAGGGGGACAGAGGGGGACAGAGGGGGACAGAGGGGGACAGAGAGAGACGAGAAGACAAGAAGATGGTCACTGCCGAATAGAGCAGATCCCTGATCCCAGCCTTGGTCAGAGATCTCCTGACCACATCCCTGAGCCTAGCCTTGGTCAGAGATCTCCAGACCAGATCCCTGATCCCAGCCTTGGTCAGAGATCTCCAGACCAGATCCCTGATCCCAGCCTTGGTCAGAGATCTCCAGACCAGATCCCTGACCCCAGCCTTGGTCAGAGATCTCCAGACCAGATCCCTGAGCCCAGCCTTGGTCAGAGATCTCCAGACCAGATCCCTGACCCCAGCCTTGGTCAGAGATCTCCAGACCAGATCCCTGACCCCAGCCTTGGTCAGAGATCTCCAGACCAGATCCCTGACCCCAGCCTTGGTCAGAGATCTCCAGACCAGATCCCTGACCCCAGCCTTGGTCAGAGATCTCCAGACCAGATCCCCAAGCCCAGTCAGAGATCTCCAGACCAGATCCCTGAGCCCAGCCTTGGTCAGAGATCTCCAGACCAGATCCCTGACCCCAGCCTTGGTCAGAGATCTAGTAGGAGGTACGCTGGTGTTGAGTGTGACGCGCCCTGGAAAGATACACCTCTCACATCTCCCTCGTCAAACATTCATGAAGCTCCCGTGCTTCGCTGCCACACGCACCTTCACAGCACACACACACACACAGACACACACACACACACACACACTCCTCTGCAGCCCCCCTGCGTGTAGAGTATCTGAATGCATCGGAATAATAATAAACCTGGTCTTTTACCTGGTGAAACCTGCAATGCAGGTTAAGGAAAATATATGACAACAATCATTTGCAATATAACCATTGAAATGGTCTAGAATGTTCCCTGAACATTAGATGGATCACTTAACGGACATACCATTCCCACCCTGAGCTTATTCCACTCTCTCCACCAACACTTGCCCTGGTTCCAAATGCATCAACCCACCTGCAACACGAGCCCTTAGCTAACAAACAAACTGCATCATACTGAACCTCAGAGTGACTCTTTACCATGGATGAACGAATCAGGCACAGTTTCAACTCTCTGTTCAACAGCTCACAGTACGACTTACAGAACCTTAAGTCTTTAAAAGCCTTTAAATCTCTCCCCAAGGGGGAAACGATAAACATCTCTGAAGCTTTGCAAGCTACATGAACAGTTAGGACCATATTAGCAGCAAAGTAAATTCAATATATTTCCAAAATCAAATGAAAAAGCCTCCTGATTTTTGATCTGTAGCTGCGGACTCGGTCCCAGACCTGGGGGCTGAGAGGGGGGAGTCCCACTCACCTTGGGGCTGACAGGGGGAGTCACTCACCTGGATGAACCTGGCGGACTTCTGCTCCTACAGAGTCCCAGTGGGTCTGGAAGCCAAAGTCTGGTCGGCTGTTGGGTTTCAGGCTCAAGCTCACTCTCATGTCACTGTGACGAGGCTGGGAGGGACACACACACACATACACACGCTGATCTGGTATCCTGTGCTTCCTGTCGGTAACTAAAACCCTTTGACATGATGAGCGACTGAGAGGAGGTGAGAATCACACCCAAATAATACACTCACTTTGCTCTGACATTCACATGCTAAGATCATTGGCTCCCGCACACACACACACACACACCTTTGGCATGTACCCAACACAGACTAAGGCACAGCCTCCAGCTCACCTGTGGAACACGGTGCCTGTGTCCAGGTATGGGGGTGTCTGGACAGGGGAGATTAGCAGCACCACCACATGCCTGGGTCTTGATGTGGGGCGGGGGGTAAGCCTGGGTCTGGATGTGGGGCTGGGGGTAAGCCTGGGTCTGGATGTGGGGCGGGGGGTAAGCCTGGGTCTGGATGTGGGGCGGGGGGGAAGCCTGGGTCTGGATGTGGGGCGGGGGGGAAGCCTGGGTCTGGATGTGGGGCGGGGATCCAGCACTTGAAGATTTGGTCTGAAGAGATGCCAGACTTCTCCTCTCCGCTTCATACCTTCCATCTTCCTCACTGTTGTTGCTGCTGCTGCTCTGATTGGCCCCTGGCCAGGATTGACCTTTAACCTGTCTGAGGGAGGAGGGGCTAGTCTGGATTGGTGGTTGGTCCTTCTCTGCGTCGAAAGTGACCGATTTACGGTTAACTACCTGCACAAAAGGAAGAATGAAAGGTTAAAAACACCAGAGTGTTTTTGTGAGTGCATCTGTGAGTTTAGCAGCGGTCACCAAGAAAAGGTTCAATTATTCATAAGAAAGGTAAGCAGGGAAGGCAGGGTAACACAAGCCCCCGCACAGGCACACGCACTGTGCAGTTAGTGGGCCAATAAAATGTGGAACGACTGACTGAAGCGGGTAGTTAGTGTTCACGGAAGTGGGGCCACTGTGTTGTGGAGGTCAGATGAGGGCACCAGTTAAGCAACTTAGGTTTCAAAACACACCACACATGCCTCTCTCTCTCACACACACACACACACACACACCCACACACACAGAGACAGAACCACACACACACAGAGACAGAGACACACACACACACAGAGACACAAACACACACACACACCCACCCACCCACACACACAGACAGACAGAGACACACACACATACACACACACAGAGACACACACACACACACATACAGAGACAAAGACACACACACACACACAGAGACAGAGACAGAGACACACACACACACACACCTCACTCACCTTGAAAAGCCTGGGTAGGGTGGACATTAAAGAGGACTTGGCTCCGAAAGGTCGCGGCGTGACGACCACAGAGAGACGGCAGCTACCCTCTGACTTTTTAAAGCCCCGGGGGAGAGTGGCAGATACTCTGGCCCCGCTGACCTTGGCCGCCCTAGACCCCCCTGACCAGGACATGGTCCTGGAGCCCAATCCATACAGGCCAGCATCAGGCTCGGCCCTGCCCTGCTCAGGCGTGAGATTGTGGCCGTTGAGCCTTGCGTCATCTTCACAGGGTCTGGATCCAGCCTGGGGTGGATGGTTTGGGAGATGAAGGTCTGGCATCGACTCCCTGGTGATGAGATCCACGGACACAAGCCTCTGGGCATCCGCACCCTGTGGGTTAGGGTTAGTACCGTTGGCAAGGGTAGAGCTGGTCCCATTGGAGAGATTTGCAGTGGTTCTGGTCTGTTCTGGGAGAGCCGGTCCGCTCCAGCCCAGCACAGATGGGGTTCTGTCCGCCACCAGGGCCCGGTCGTCTTTCGCAGGCAGGGTGGACAGCGGAAAGTCCACAGTGGAAACGAGAGCACCTCCAGGTCTGTCTGCTGCCAGGGAGATGACGTGACTCCTGTCCTCCACAGGAGAGGTCTCGGAGGGGAGCATGGTCGGGCTGAAAGGCCCCTGGCCTCGGAGGGTCTCAGGGGAGCCGCAGGCCTCGGTGGCGTAGCCTCTGGACAACGGAGCTCGTGTGTGGGGTCTGAACACTGCCGAGGGCTCCTTGTCTGTGGGGGAATCGAAGGGAGAGGAGGAGGACGGCTGACTGCGTCCAGACTGCTGGTCCCTGGAGGATGGAAGGATGAAAGGAAGAGGGAGGAGTAGAAAGCAGAGGGGAGGAAGAGGAACGGGGGGGGGGGTCAGATTACGGAGCCATCGTCATGCATGAACAACAGCAGCAGGTATTCAGTGTGGGCTGAAACACACACACACACACCCTCACAAACACACACCCTCACAAACACACCCTCTCACACACACACCCTTTCAGACACACACCCTCACAAACACACCCTCTCACACACACACCCTCTCAAACACACACCCTCTCACACACACACCCTCTCAAACACACACCCTCTCACACACACACCCTTTCAGACACACACCCTCTCACACACACACCCTTTCAGACACACACCCTCACAAACACACCCTCTCACACACACACCCTCTCAAACACACACCCTCTCACACACACACCCTCTCAAACACACACCCTCTCACACACACACCCTTTCAGACACACACCCTCTCAAACACACACCCTCTCACACACACACCCTTTCAGACACACACCCTCACAAACACACCCTCTCACACACACACCCTCTCAAACACACACCCTCTCACACACACACCCTCTCAAACACACACCCTCTCACACACACACCCTTTCAGACACACACCCTCTCAAACACACACCCTCTCACACACACACCCTTTCAGACACACACCCTCTCAAACACACACCCTCTCACACACACACCCTCTCACACACACACCCTCTCAAACACACACCCTCACACACACTCAAAGATAAGGTATCAAACAAGCCTAATGAAGCCACTATCAAACTAAAGATGAACTGTTTCTTTATTATATATTTAAAATGCAACAGAGTTGATGTTCTGCAAGCGTGTATTCCCACCTCTTCTCCTGCTGTCCGCCCAGTGACCTTGCCCTGCTCCCATTGGCCAGCCTGCTAGGCCCCTCCCTCTCCTGGACCTTCCTGCGCAGGTCAGAGGTGGTGCTCCGGCGACGGTTCTTCCACTTGGTCAGATCCTAACAGTACACAAACAATCACACACCAATACGCAACAGCTGAGTACCGGAATTTAGTACGTATATTTACGGAACATTGTAGGTATATGATATATATTATTAGTATAATATACATGTATATATTATTGAAGAGTAGAAAAGACACCGTAGAGTACCCGAAGGAAGAATAGAGAATAGTACAGTAGAGTACATAAGAATACGGTGGAGTAGGAAGCAATACAGTATGATACAGTATAGTACAGTAGGGGACAGTAAAGTACAGTATAGTACAGTAGGGGACAGTATAGTAAAGTAGGGGACAGTATAGTACAGTAGGGTACAGTATAGTAAAGTAGGGGACAGTATAGTAGAGTAGGGGACAGTGGGGTACAGTTTAGTAGAGTAGGGGACAGTGGGGTACAGTTTAGTAGAGTAGGGTACAGTTTAGTAGGGGACAGTATAATAGAGTAGGGTACAGTTTAGTAGGGGACAGTATAGTAGAGTATGGTACAGTTTAGTAGAGTAGGGTACAGTTTAGTAGGGGACAGTATAGTAGAGTAGGGTACAGTTTAGTAGGGGACAGTATAATAGAGTAGGGTACAGTTTAGTAGGGGACAGTATAGTAGAGTAGGGTACAGTTTAGTAGAGTAGGGTACAGTTTAGTAGGGGACAGTATAGTAGAGTAGGGTACAGTTTAGTAGGGGACAGTATAGTAGAGTAGGGTACAGTTTAGTAGAGTAGGGTACAGTTTAGTAGGGTACAGTATAGTAGAGTAGGGTACAGTTTAGTAGGGGACAGTATAATAGAGTAGGGTACAGTTTAGTAGGGGACAGTATAGTAGAGTAGGGTACAGTTTAGTAGAGTAGGGTACAATATAGTACAGTATGGTACAGTTTGGTAGGGTACGTACGGTACAGTAGAGTACAGTTTATGACAGCATGGTACAGTATAGTAGAGTATGGTACAGTACGGTACGGTACAGTACAGCAGGGTGGGGTCTCACATCTTGCCACTTTTCCTCGCCGTCCTTCACTCGGATATCTGTTGCCACGCCAACATCCCCCTCGGACCCCAGGCGATCAGGCTGCAGGATCCACTGGCTCACGGGAATGTCACTCAGAGATTTGCTCCTGATTGGGTGAGGAGAGATCGATCACTATCGTAACCTTGGTGATCTTGTCATAGGGCCGCTCGCTTATCACATGCAGCAGTGTGATGACAGAGGATGACCTTTATCTTGACTGAATCATTATTGACAAATGCAAAGAGAAACATCGCCCTCTTCTGGTCAGGCCATGACACGCACTGAGGCGTAGCAAGCATGGACATGGACACGCAGAGAGCTGGCTGCAGCAGACATCATCATCAACCTCATGGTCACCATGACGGCAAGAACAAGCCTAGCGCGCAGCAGAGCCACATAGTGTTCATACTGACAGCATGACATCATGCAGGGAGGGGAAGCTAGCACACAGCTGTGATACCAGCCAGCCACAGGGCGGAGGGGAGAGGAGGGGAGGGCGAGCCGCAGAGCAGTGGTTCTCAACCCTGGTCCTCAGGGCCCACAGTCCTGCATGTTTTCGATGTTTCCCTGCTCCAACACACCTGATTCAAATGAATGAGTCATTAGGAAGCTCAGCAGACGCCTGATAATGACAATTCATTTGAATCAGGTGTGTTGGAAGGGGGGGAAACATCTAAAACATGCAGGACTGTAGGCCCTGAGGACCAGGGTTGAGAACCACTGCCGTAGAGGATAGAGGAAGGGCAACCAGTCTCTCTCTGACACACACACACACACACACAAGTCACAGACCAAAAGTACACCATTCCCAAACACACACTCGTTCCAGGTAATCAAGCGACACACATCAACAGATCTCATATCGATGAGCTGTTGAAAACAACTCCCGTGAGATCTGGTGATCTTGTCCTGAAGACAGAAAAAGCACCTAGCGACCACGACGGCGCAACAGCCAATCAGATTCAGAGAAAGGATGGCACAGGGTTTTTCGGCAACATCAACTTACCATATCCAACCAGGGTTGACCTGAGGGGACCTACAGAACCAGAAAAACCAACCCGAATAAAATCACTGAACTAAGAACTTTAGCTGGACAAACATTTGTTTAACCGAACTGTATGGAACCTCATGCAAATGCTAACCAAGTTCGCTAGCAAAAGTTACCACACACACCTAGAAAGAGAATTGACACATTTGTCCCTGACGCATTGTTCCTGACAGGTAAGTGTGGTTGACGTAAGATGACCCCTTATCACACACAGGTGGTCTTCTCCATCTCTGTCCCACACACACACACACACACACACTCAGTACACAAACAGCAACTTCTTCTGACGAGTCTTTTATTACGGCAGGTTCAGTTATACAGACGCTTCGGTCCGTCCTTAGCAAACACAGCACACTGCAGTACCTTGGTTCTATTTCTAAATGTAAAACTGGGCCTGCTTTAAAAGTGCCTATGTCATTTGAGTCTATCGGTAGAGATACAGAACAACAAGCATCTCTTTGTCACGAAGCTCTCATACGAGTTGTGTCAATAGCAGATAAAAAAAGACGTCAAACCGAGAACAGGCTGCAGATAAGGTTTAGAGCCCACACAGCTAGATCTGCAGGGAGAGAGCGGCGTCTGGTTTGCATGCCGCGCAGGAAAGATTGGGATAGTTCAGGCGTTGGCGTGGGAGGGTGGAGGAAGCAACGGAGGAGGGGATGGACCCAGCAGAGCCAGGAAGTGATGTCACCATCTGAGTCAATCCTCGGACGAGCCCTGAATCTTCCTGCTACAGACAGAAAGGTTAAGAGGAGCGGGGAGAGAGACAGAGCAGAGAAGAACGTCAGGAAGGATCGACACAATGAGAAAGAAAGAAGGAAAAAGAGAAATAAAAAGGAAACATGAAGGTAAACTATGGACCAAGTCAAGGGATCCCTAACCTCTCTCATCTCTCCCCTCCCCCCCACCCAAGACCCAACAGAACCTCAGTATCATGAGGTACTAAAGACTCCTATGAGACAACAAGCCTGATTACCATGCCATGAGGCTCCAGAACCATGCAGAACCATGCCATGAGGCTTTGCAAGGTGTTCTCTGAGAAGCTGCCCTCCAACTCGTCCCCGCCCCACCCACCCCACCCCCCCCACCCCCCCACCCTCACCACCCAACCCTGAGAGCACTGCAGTCCCAAGTGACACGTAACTTAAGTCAGCCCCCTACGCTTCATCCTCCCAAGCTTCCAATCCGGCTATCCTGGAGCTAACTCCTTAGCCCAAGATAAACCGCCTGCCCCCCCGCCCAGGCCTAACCTGAGGCCAAACATCTTGCGGTACCAGGGTCTCCTCTGGGAGCCCAGCTTGATGCGGTGCACCCGAGTCTCCTCTTCCGGGGTCCAGTGCCGGGGCAGGAAGCGGTCGTAGGCTGGGTTGCTGGAAGTCTGGTGCAGGCTTTGCTCCACCCTCCTGGTGAACAGGTCGTCCAGGATGGGGTCCGCCTCCCCCAGCCCACCCATGGAGTCATCGTCCTCGGGGTCTCTCTCGCAGAGAGACCGCAGGAGGGTCTCCTGGTCCAAGGTTCGGTGCCGGTCCAAGCGTGGGGTGAGGAGGCAGGATGGTGGGGTGGAGGGGCTGCTGCCCCCAGAGACAGTTACACACCGGAAGTCAAGCACTATTTGCCATGAACTACTTGAGGTGTGCTTGATTTCAATGACCCAGTGCAATGAAACCTATGAAACGGTCCCAGCGAGCACCCCCTGTGAGGTAAATCAAGCACACCTCAAATACACCTAGGCAACATTTACGGTTGGAAGATATCCAATCACCACGCAGACACACAGCGCAGTCCCACAGTTGCGTTAGTGATGTAGAGGGATCAAGCTTTCTCCTCTCTTATACTCAACAGTGTTAGCTTCAGCAGGGTAAGTAAGGTCATCAACACTGCTAGAGCACCAAACACACTGACCTCCAGTCTGAACTGGGAGAGACCAAGGCTTGTCCGAGGGGGATCGCGACCTTCACCCACCTCTGATGGGTTCCCAAGGTCAACTGTCTGCCCCGCCCTTTCGTGGGAAAGGCAAAGTTTGTGGGAGGGGCAGCGGTAAGGTTGCGAAACCTGCGGCCTGCCCAATCATCAGTCACCAGGTCCGGTTCCGGCCTATCAGCATTGTCAGAGTCACTGTCGCTATGGTAATCGTACGCCCATTGGAGGAACTCGTTGACAGGTGGGAGCTCGGAAAGGGGCTGGCTCGGAGGGGTGTGGTCTTGTCTGTCTCCATGACGACCAAAACCCAATCAGCAAATCGGAATCTTAGCACAACTAGTTTATGTATGCATTCTTATTGGGCTGTTTTGTTGTTGTTGTGTACAAGCAACAAGGCATTGTGTCAAATAAATACATGGAAATGCAGAACAACAACAAAGTCTACGCAAGTCACAGCAAAGCCACAGCACATTTCATCACACCAACATGTTGAATACAGAAGCTCCCATGATGCCTACATGCCAGCTCAGCCAGGCTAAAGTACAGAGCTGTTCAGTAACAACTGAACTGTGAGACAGAACAGATCCAGCATCACAAACAAGTTCAAAAGCAACTTGCTTAATGTCCAGCGTAGCGGAAAAACACTAACTATGTCAAAGCATTTTACATTTCCATACAGATTCTTTTAAATCTTTGATATTTAAATAACATGACCACGACATGTAAACATATATGAAGCTTATGCCGATGCGTTATGGTTTCTGTAAAATGATTTAAGCTTCTTTAACAGTATTTGAAGAGTGCCTTAAGCTGGGCTGTGGAAAAGCCAACGTCATGCCGGGCAGGTTTTAAAGCTAGCAGGGTTTCCATACCTGAAGAGGGGACTAGGGGGGCCCGTGTCTGCCCCCCTCCGGTCCTCCTCCTGCTCCAGCCTCTTCCTGCGCAGGGGCGCTGGGATGTACCCCCGATCTGGATGGGCCGCTGGCTCGCTGGGTGTGGAGATGCTCTCCATCCTGAAGCCTTGCTTACAGTCTGCTACTCTCTCACAACCTGGACAGACACAGAGGGAGGGGGGGGGGGGGGGGGGTGCAGACGAGGGCAGGTGCCCGGTGAGTAAGAAGGAGAGGCCGGAAGGAGAGAGAAGACAGAGAGGGAAAGTGAAAGAGATCGAATGAAAGTAACCGAGAAGGAAAGGCAACAGGAAGAGAACCTGAAGAGATCCAGAGATGGAGTGTGAGGCACCTTACCCCAGAACCCTGCTCTAGTCCTGGGCTCCCTCCCTCCACACTCCCCTTCTTACCCTCCACACCCACGTGGAATGTCTCACTGACGTAAGCGGAGCATGTAGAGCAAGGGGTGCGTTCAGCAGTAGGAAACTAATCTGAATGTGACAGATGGCTGACAGAACATAGGCTGGACCAAGAGCGTCCCGAAGAATAGTATCGGGGTTCTTGGGAATCGAGAGGTGCGTCCAGGACAGCGTTCTCACCCTGACTGCTGGCCCTGATGGTGCGTGTGTCCAGGGAGTCCAGGCAGTCCAAAGACCCCCCCCTCCAGGCTGGACGATGGAGCTGTCCCTTCTCCGGATACCAGGCCTCGCTGTAACCACTGTCCCTCACACCTGCCCCCACCCTGGGACACGAGGATTCCTCCAGAGCCTGGGGAGGACAGCAGGAGAGGGAGAGAGAGCCAGAGAAAGAGAGAGAGATATATATAGGGAGAGAGAGAGAATGAGAGAGAGAGGGAGAGAGAGAATGAGAGAGAGCGAAAGAGAGAGACAGACAGAAAGAGAGAGACAGAGAGACAGGGAGAGATAGAGACACAGAGCAAGAGAGAGAGAAAGGAAGGCAAGAGATAGAGACAGAGAGACACAGAGAGAGAGAGAGAGAGAGAGAGAGAGAGAGAGAGAGAGAGAGAGAGAGAGAGAGAGAGAGAGAGAGACAGACAAAAGGAGATGAAGTTCAAGTGATCCTAATATAAATATTATGGTTGACAGCCATCCTCCATATATACTGTATACTAGCAGTACACGGACGCTGTGATTGGACAGAGCCATGAAAGCGGTTACCTTGGATAGAGCAATGCCCAGCAGGCCCTCAAAGGCCCTGAGGTTGAGTTGAGGCCCATTGTAGTAGGGGTCCACCTGGGCCTTCCTACCAAGCCAATAGATGGTGATCAGAACCTAAGAGGCGGAGGGAGGAAGAAGGTTGAATGAAGTCACGCAAACATGTGCAGACTTTCACATCGTACAGAAACACTGAAACTAAAGTGCTCACGTTCTTCAGCCTTCGATTGCTTTCGTCACGTCTGAAAGAAACGAAGGGAGAGATACCTTAAGATTGAACATACTGAGGCACAGACTGGCATCACACACTAGGCACTAGATTAGAATGTAAACCTGACTGTGTCATGGCTCACACACACACACACACACACACACACAAGATAGTCTTCCTATAAGTAATCTTCCCAATCTCTCAATCAAACTCTCTCTGTGCTTTGAGATCCTACCAGTAGTGAATTTACCTGACTAAACCCCCAAAACCATGGTTCAACTGTTCTGTGTCTGGCTACTGGTTACTGTCTATAGTTAGAAAGGGATTGAGGTGTGTGCAAGTCACAAGATGACCTGTGTTTGACTTTCCAGTTACATTTGCAAAACTTGAAATCCAAATGACTCATAAATGTACACTGTGGACAAGGGGGATCTCCCGTTTGTTATGAATACTGGGTCAAAGTGTGTGTGTGTGTGTGTGTGTGTGTGTGTGTGTGTGTGTGTGTGTGTGTGTGTGCGTACCGAAGGGTAGCACGAGTGGAGAGGTCCTGCAGGTCACCGGGATGAAACAGCTGAGCCTCTTTCAGACCAAGTTTCCCACAAGCCTTCAGAAACACGTTGACGTTGTCCTGTGAGGATGAAGAGGAGAGGAGGAAGAGGTAAGAGGAGGAAGAGAGGAGAGGTTTAGACCAGCCAATCAGCACACAAATCAGTATGTCAGGAAACCACAGCAGAGACACACTTCCTGGCAGACACAGGTACTTCCTTGCACACAAACGCACACTCACCAGTCCAGCAATGGGAGTCGACAGTCGATTGACTCTCTTTATGACGCCCGGCTTCAACTGGTTGATCAGACTGAGAAATAAGAATGGTGTGAGATAGTAGAGATAGTATGTTGTGTTTGTTATTAGTAGGTTGGCTTTAAGGTATTAGTTTGCCAGCTAAGAGCGATAGGGTCAAATGTTTGGGAACTATGTCACTATACTTGCTTTAGTGTCCGTAGTATCATGTCTAGTATGGTATGGTAGAGTATAGAGACTATAGAGAGAGACTATACTCACTCGCAGAGCAGAACCCCATCTTCGAGTGCACAGCGGAAGTTTGTACTCGTAAATGATTTCCGTGTCACTTCCTGTGGAGAAAGGAAAACGACGTTAAAAGTTTTCTTCTTCAATCAGATCCCAGTTCTCAAATCCTCTATTGCACCACGGACCAGTTTAACGTCCGACAATGTTCACAGACTGTCCTTTAAGGTGTGGTATTTTCTAAATATTATAATAAACGTGGAAAACACGCAAAGAAACTTTCCAAAACGTTTGTGTTTTGTTCATTTTGGTTTAGCAGTAATTTATTATGTTACGGGCCAGAGCAGCCTCATGAAGGTATAGAATGGATGCATCTTGACATGCATCAAGAGTAAGTCACAGACAGATGAGTCAGAGAGAATCTGTTAATTGTCCTAAATAAAACATTGGTCAGAGTCAGATAATAAATAACTGAAATCATGTCAGTGATGTATTCTCTCTACGCGGCCCGATAACAGTTGACCGACGTGCCGGTGGCGGTCTGAGGTCCGGAGGGTAAGGGACCCCCGCTCTCTTGGGTCTATCAGTCCCTGACAGCTAGCTAACAATGCGTTAGACCTGACCCTCGCTGTAATGACCTCCAATTAGCATACCATCAGGTCTGGCACAGAAACACACAAACACAAGCGTCCACATCCAACAAAAACACACTCAAATCACACTACTACTAAACTCTACCACTCTCCCTCCCTTCATCCTTCATCCAGCGTTAACTGGAGGACCGGAGAGAGATTGTTTGAAGGGAGGAACAGCTCGTTTCAGGGAGCATAACTGTAGGTTAGCCCAGCACTGGGGGTCCAGAGCAGCCAGGAGGGGTACTGATGACCCAGAAAGCTGCATCCTGATTGAGGGCGAATCACACGGTCAGCTGAGCAGGTACGTGACGGGGTCACATCAGTCACCGAGAGGAGAGAGACGCGGGGGGGGGGGGGGGGGGGGGGGGGGGGGGGGGGTGCTCAGGGCCCCATTGTTCATTCATAGTGAGGCGGACCAGTGTGTGTGTGTGAGTGTAGGGGGGAGGGGGGGTAGAGAATGTGTGGTGACAGGACATGAACCCCTCATCAGTGGCCTCCTCTCATCATCTTCCCCTGGGCTCTGATTAAAGCCCTGGCTCATCTCACATTCACTGTGTGCTCTCAGTTGAGGTTCTAATGCCGGTTCCTCCTCCTCGCCTTTGTCCTCTACAACAGAGCCACCATCCACCCCGACCGCAGCCAATTCATATCCTAACAACTATGCAAAACAAAGTTTTCAACACAGTCGGCCTCCAGGACTTTGAATCTATAACGTCTCTATCTGAGCTCATTAGCCAAAGCGAACATGCTTGAGAACAGAAGCTGTAAAGCTAAGCAAATGCTTTATTGGCACTGCCAGTCATGTTATCGTTCTCAAAACATCTCCACCACATGGCTGGCCTGCGATGATGTAAGAGTTATCGAGTATAACATGAACTCACTATAGCAGTGGTTCTCAACCTGGGTTCAATCGAACCCCAGGGGTTCGGTGAGTCAGTCTCAGGGGGTTCGGTGAGTCAGTCTCAGGGGTTCGGTGAGTCAGTCTCAGGGGGTTCGGTGAGTCAGTCTCAGGGGTTCGGTGAGTCAGTCTCAGGGGTTCGGTGAGTCAGTCTCAGGGGTTCGGTGAGTCAGTCTCAGGGGGTTCAGTGAGTCAGTCTCAGGGGTTCGGTGAGTCAGTCTCAGGGGGTTCGGCGGAGGTCAAGACACACATCCGACTCATATGATTTGTGAAGACACGACCAATGAAGAAGGGTTCTGAATGCACATGAAACAGGTGGGGTTCAGTACCTCCAACAAGGTTAAGAACCACTGCACTATAGCCTAGTGGTAAAACAATGTGTTGGGGACCATTGTAAAATGTATCAGACTTAATAACTTACGACTTTAATAACTGACTAAACGTGTTCTAGACTGTGTCAGTTACAGAAAAGGTTCATCAGAAGCAGGGACGTTGCTAGGATTGAAAGAGAAGGGGGGGGGGGGGGGGGTGCGAGTGAGCTAGCCAGCGATTCCCAAAGACGTCCGTTTTTTACTCGTTTTTCGAACTTGTGGGTTACATGTTTGACGCTCAAGTTACCGACATTTAACCGGGAGCATCCGGTAATTTTTCCAAATAAAATATTTTGTTATTAAAAAAATATTGTTATTCATAATTATAATCCCGATAATTATTTAGGGGGGCTGAAGAACAACCTAAAACAGGGCTAAGTAACGACGCCCATGATCAGAAGGTAGAGTTTCAGAATAGTAGTAGTTAGGACCCTGACCTCCAGCCATCGCTGAGCCTCTCTGTAGGCAGCCTCGCAGCTTAAAGTGGTGTGTTCACGCCACTCCATCAGAAATCCAACAAGGTGCTGCAAAATAAATACACGACTTGTTGAATAAACGACTTAAAACACAACTTACTGCTAGTGATTTCATGCATGTTTCACCAGATAACTACACGCTCTCTCCACGCTTTAACCCTCATTAATAGGCTCGCCTACAAACAATGTTTGCCAACGCAATGGTCAAAATGTTTATGGCTCACCTGTATCTGCAAGGTTCACCGGGAGAACTTTTTAATTGCGTCCGTGCTCTCCCGTTGAAGCTTTCCCGTTAATAGACTGGTTTACCTAAAGCACCTTTTGGTAACAAACTACGATGATGCTCAACTATCTTCCTTTCGGGTCTGGTGGGCGTGTCCTCTCCGTGGGCTTGTCCTCTCCGTGAAACACGCACCTCCTCTCAACCGCAACTTTCTACTGTTTCTCTAGTTTCTCTTCCTGTTCAATTTAGTTTTGTTGTCTTCATGCTTCACTCGTTTTCATATTTTATTACGTTGACTGACAAGTGAAGTTAATTCTTTGCTCTATAATTAACATAATACAACTAACCTTTTTAATTTCACGAAAAGTGAATTTGTTTGCTTTATTAATTCCATTTCAGTTCAGTTCAATTCAGCTTAATTACCATGATTCAGATTCAGATTCAGATTCAGATTACTTTATTGATCCCGAGGGAAACTCCTTTGTATCAACGGCACACAGTCTCGCAAAGCACACAAGGGTAAGGGTGTGAGGTAAAAGATTAGAAAGTGTACACAGGGGTAGGGGGTGGGGTCAATAACAATAAGTAAAAAAAATGGTGGGTGAGGTGAATCCTCCCAGGGAGCATAATGATTATGTACAGAAGCTATACATTTACAATTATACAGTAATGGTCTTGTATAATATACAGTATTATATTAGAATGTACATGATTTTCAGTTTTTGTACAGAATGTGCAGAATGTACAGCAGAATATACAGTATGTCCAGGATAAAGTGCAGGTTACAGACTATACCCTTATAATCTATACAATTCAATTACAATTATGCAAGTAATTGTGATGTACAGGTGCCACTTGCACTTGCACAGGTGCCACTTACACTTGCAGTTTGTGTCCATATCTTCCCTTTTCTGTAGCTTTCTTGTTTTTTGTTCACTTTACTGAATGAATAGTTTTGTATTTGAGTCAAGAGAACATCTAGTTGTTCTGTTATTGAAAATAATTGTGGTTTGTTTGCTTGGGCAACATATACAATAGTTTTCTCGAGTGTAAACTATGACTGGGACTCATACTGACATTTAACACTTCTACCAAGGAACCATTCAAACCTACCTGCACTCTGCACAAGCCACCTTGACCTATTTTGCACTACTGTGTACATACTTCACACATACATATGCATTTATATTCATATTTGTATATTAAAATGTATTTCTTTTTATATTTCAAATTGTTTATTTTTGTTAATTCTTAGTTTAAGATTTTTTTTTTATTTGCACCATCCTGCCACACTGGGTGTGTGCAAATGTACATGGCGAATAAAACTGATTCACATTTTTGCACTGATTAAAAATACAAAATAGAGTTTTAGAACTTACAACAAGGCTGTTTCCTTCCATGGGACTGAGTCTGTCTGTTTCCAGACATTTCTGTTGCATGTCAAGTCTTTCTTTTCTCTTGTGAAGGATTTTGTGACCGACGAGGTTTTGAAAGCCTTGAAGTTGAAGTCTAATGAAGTTGATCTGACCCTAACATTTGGTATGACCTTTGGGGCTTGGCTCAAGAGAAAAAGACACGATAGATTAGACAAAATTCTGGTGAGACATGAAGAACTACGGTTACTAAAAGTATTTTCTTAAATATCTCTTTATTGCAAAGTTCTCTGTTTTTATCATTTGTACTTCTATCCCTTTTTCACATTGAGTAGCAAATAAAATAAAATCTGTCTTTCCTGCAAAGTTTGTTGAAATACATTTATGATTTATCCTATTGTAGCTTTCAGAATGAACCCTTGGGATTCAGAGACCTGATGAATGAATGCACTCAATCCGAAAGTAGAGACACATTCATTCAGTTTGACTTTCAATTGTCATTTTGAGTAACTGTACTTGGTCCAGTCATGGATCTGTGGACTTTGTCGACATCTGAATTGAAAGTGACCATTTTGCGAATTTCAACAGAGAACGGTTTTAAATACATGGATGTATGATTACATTTCAAACAATAGCTATTTATTCACCGGTCTGCTCTTGGGGGCTGCTGTTATGATATCAGACAGGATTACTGTACTGAAAGAGAACCTCTGTATCACACAATATTCTGTATTGTTACAGAACTACTGTATCAGACAGTATTCTGCACTGACATTGAATCAATCTCTCAGACAGCATTCTGTACTGTAAGAAAATTACTGTCAGACAGCACCAGTAACTGTGTGTGTGTGTCTGTGTGTGTGTGTGAGATAGTAAGCCCCCTAGACCTGTAGGACCCTTAGTTAGTACTGAGGATGTACATGTTGCGTTTGAGTGTGTGTGTGCGTGTGCCTGTGTGCATACGTGTGTGTCTCTGCGACTTCCCGATCCCACAGAACATCAGACAGCGACGCGCTTCATTGTAACACCAGCAGACAGGTCAAGGTCAGCTCCCGTCTCTACTGGGCGATGGTAACGTCAACAGTCCTCCCTCTCCCTCTCCCTCCCCTGCTCTCAGCCAGGCGATACGCCACAACTCACCCAAACACCAAGTCAAAACATGGGGGAGTAACAACGCATTTGGTGTGTACGTGTCTGTATGTGTGTACGTGTTTGTATGTGTGTGCATCTGTGTGTGTTGGGAGAAGGTGTGGATAAACTCGAGAGGGACAGAGATACAATAGAGAACATCAACACAACTCTTATGGAGCACACGGTCTAACAGGCTCAGACTTTAGAGGCGTGTGAAAGGAACCTGAGTTTGGAGGATTATCTGTCACTGTATTTCGTTTCTTATTCTTTTCATCGTAAAGCAACAAATCAGATCGTACGATCAGCAGACTCACAGCACTGTTGTTGGCAAAAACTGCGATTTCACTACATAAGGAGATACCACTGTATAGGGATTGACCACGACTTTGCCCATCTGGAGCAGATCTCTACCAAGCCGGAGGTCATTTTGCACCTGACAATGTGGATTCGACACCAGTCCTCCCCCTCCTCCTCCTCCTCCACCCTGCTCCTGCCGATCCTGCTCCTCCTCTGGACCCAGACCCCCGGACCCCTGGCCTGTGCCTGTCAGGAGGACCACATGCCCAGCCAGGTTATCCTGGACTGGCTCCGCCAGCGCATCCTGGACGGTCTGGGTCTGGATAAGGCGCCCTCGCTGGTCCCCAGAGACCCTGAGGTGGGCACGCTGGGTCCCCAGGAGGGGCACAGCCACCGGAGGTCCTTCAGGGTGGGCAGAGCAGCCTGGGCGCACCACCAGCCACGGCAGCACACGGAGAACACCCAGGTCATACTGTTCCCCAGCACAGGTGAGAGGCTCGGGCTTCCCTAAGTCATTTCTTCACCTCTTTTCCCTCTGGTCCAGGGCTGTCTAACTCCTAACACTTACCCAGAGGCAAGAAAAGACTTTCTCCTTGAAATAAGTTGAAACAAACCAATGTGTTAACCAGTTCCTCATTAAAATGTGGTGTGTTGGATAAAGGTTGGAACCATAAAACAACCTACAGGATGATACTGCAGTAGGAAAAGATCTGGGCAGCCTTGCAATCCTAACTTGCGTTTTGACACTATTCAGAACCAACGAATTCTTTCTCCAAACTTCAATCCCACCATCTGTTCTTTGTGAACATCCATCTTTTCTCTTTTCCTCCTTGTCTCTCTCTCTCTCTCCCTCCCAGTTCCCACTTTGCTTGAGACGCAACAGATTTGAACTGCAGCGTTAACAACTAACAGTGATGAAGCTTTCTCTTGAAAGTCGCTTTGGATAAAAGCGACTGCTAAATGAAGAAATGTAAATAAATAGATGTATGACGAATGTTAGATTACAATGAGAGCTGAAGCCATAAGGGGTGAGGACTTTCGAAAGAGAGGCGGTGCTTAGTTCCAGTCAGTCAAAGCCAGCGACAGAAGTGATAAGGCCACGTGCAAACTTGTAAGAAAAGGGCGGAGCCACATGCAGCAACACAGCACCATCTTTCTCTTCCTTCACTCTGACTGCATTTGACATTTAATCATTTATCAGACGCTCTTATCCAGAGAGACTTACAGCAAGTACAGGGACATTCCCCCTGAGGCAAGTAGGGTGAAGTGCCTTGCCCAAGGACACAATGTTATGTTGGCACAGCCAGGGTTCGAACCAGGTAACTTCTGAATACTAGCCTGACCCCTTAACCACTCAGCCATATGTCTTTTCTCACCTGTCTGTCATCTCTTCCCCTTTCTTCTCAGACTCGACCTGTAACCTTGCAGACCCTCCTTCTGAGGACCCCTCTTCCAGACACTTCACATATTACTTCCAGCCCTCCATCAACAGACAGGAAGCTGTGGTTACCTCTGCCCTGTTCTGGTTCTACGCTGGGGAGACAGCTGCTTCCACCTACAACACCTCCTCCTCCTTCTCTGCTCCTCTGTTCATCCTCACCTCGGAACAGAAGCTCCTCCAGGTGGCCGAAGGTCCCTTCAAGGCCTCGGACGATGGCTGGGTCACCTACCGCTTCAACCTCCACCTCCACGGCACCTTGGCCGAGGGCTCTTTCGTCCTGCAGGTGCGCTGCCTGGTTTGCGACTGCCGTGAGCCCGGGGAACCTGACAAGACACCGTTCATCCACCTCCACACCCAGCCCCGCGGGGCGGACCGCTCCCCTCGCCGTGCCCGGGTCCCCATCCCCTGGTCCCCGTACACCCTGGACCACCTGCAGCGGCCCTCGCAGGGGGACCAGGAGTACAGCGACTGCCGACGTATGGAGATCAACATCACCTTCGAGGAGCTGGGCTGGGATAACTGGATCGTCCACCCCAAGGTTCTGAACTTCTTCTACTGTAACGGGAACTGCTCGGCCGTGGAGCGGACCACCACCAGGCTGGGTATCAAGCAGTGCTGCGCCCCTGTCCCAGGAAGCATGAAGTCCCTGAGGTTCACCACCACCTCAGACGGAGGTCTGTCCTTCAAGTATGAGACCCTCACCAACATCATACCAGAGGAGTGTGGCTGTATCTAGGAGGAGGGAGGAAGAGAAGCTCATTCATGTCCATTCATGGATACAGTATGTTTGGGTTAATAGCTTCATATAAGACAACATTTATGTTTCAGATCAAAAGAGTGATGAATTCTATATATAGTTCAGTCTTTATGACTAAACCAGTCTCTTTAAATGCATAGTCTATGATCAGTCTATGGAAATATTTTATATACTTAGCTTCTGATTTGTAGATTTGGTGTGGCCTTTCTATTGTTTATTCAGCATGGTGTTTAAACACATCCGATTTAAATAAATAATAAAACGACTTAAATGAGTTTTCTGTCCTTTTACCTTCCACCACAAGAGGGCGTTAGAGAACATCAGAAGGTTGGTCAGTAGAGGGAAGCATGATGTGCAGTGACTTGGGGACTAACACCATAGATATCATATCTATGACTAACACAAGCAGATGACGTTTCTTCTCCTCCTGGTAAGACGCAGTGACCTGCCACTGTTTAACACACACACATACAGTGGCGGATCTAGGGGTTGGGCGAGGGGGGTCCGTGCCCCCGCGCGCAAAGTTAAAAGGGGCGCAAAATCACAAATAAATCCATATGAAAATCTATGCTTACTTCATGTAAACAAGATTAGATTCATGCTTAATAAGCGGAGGAGATAGGGAAGTCTGTCGCAGCCATACGCGAGCAACCTCTTGCGGAAGGTGGGAGAATAATTCGCAGAGTTTTTCAAATTAATCGGGTATTGCGGGATAAAGTGTAATTGTTGAGAGATAACGGTTTTTTTCAGCATTTTTCTTTGTGGCTGTTATAAATAGACAAACTCATCAGTTAACAGTGGTTTTTAAAAAGGAGGAAAATACGTTTTAAAATAGTAAAAAGAGTCTAAAAGAGTTATTAAAAAATAAGCTTTTTAAAATAAAGACAGTATGAATTAAAGGCTACCATTTTGTAGAATATTCTTGTATTTCACTTTTACTTTAATTTGTCTGCTACTTTTTGCCAGCCCACTCTCCTGGCTTTTGCAGACTTTGAGGTGTTCCCTGTCGACTCGACGACTCAAGTTCGGCATAACCTGCTATTAAAATATATTTTCTTATTGGGAGAAAAAGGGGTCACGTTCTTTGGCCATGCTGAACAGCCAATAACAGCGTTGCTGATCAATGTTTCTACTAACGATACATATCCCCTTTAAAGCCAACACATGAAC
This sequence comes from Neosalanx taihuensis, assembly GCA_030340665.1. Lineage (NCBI taxonomy): Eukaryota > Metazoa > Chordata > Actinopteri > Osmeriformes > Salangidae > Neosalanx > Neosalanx taihuensis. Next base: position 2,224,662 of record CM059305.1, read on the forward strand.
GCGGAATTATCTCAGATAACTAAATCCAGCGATACTAATCATACACAACATGTGTGTTCGAAGATGGTCATGGTTAGCAGGATGAAATCATCTTGGATGTGTCATTTGATCTCGGATGTAATAAGCGACGTACGAAGAACGGGCCCCAGGGGTGGGCAATCCTGGTCCTCAGGGGTCCACTGTCCTAAAGGTTTTAGATGTTTCCCTGCTCCAGCACACCTGATTCTAATGAATGGAATCCAAATGAATACTAATCATCAGGCTTCCACAGATCTTGATAACGACCCATTCGTTAGAACCAGATGTTTAAAGGAATCAGGAATTAAAAAATGGGATTAGTTAAATCTGATTCTATGAATAATTTTAGCTGGGATTAGTTAAACGACAGCTAGTTTTGCTACTGCTGAGTTAGCTAAGGATACATTATCCTTCAAGACATCTCTTCACTGTTTTAAAAATCGGTCTTAAAATATAATATATATTGATAATAATATATATTGATATCAAATTGGAATTGGTGCACACAAGTGTTGGCAAGTTACAGGCTTGGGTGGGATTTCCAGAAGTGGCTGGTCTCTATGACCTGTGAAATTGATGTGCGCTGGGATCTGTGGATGTCTGTAGGAATCCTGAGGAGCTGCAGGACGGGATCTCGGAGTTGCACTCCAGTCCTGACCTCCTACCTGAACTCTCCTACGTGAAGCAAGAAAATGTAAACCTGCAACGCTTTTTAGACCTTGCAGACGACGAAAATGCAGATCTCCAATCTGAGACCAAGGCCCTCAGACTCCAGCTGGAAAGGTATGAACTCACACACACACATGCACTTAGGCATGAGTGGTAAGGGAATCAGGCTAGTAATCAGAAGGTTGTGAGTTTGAATCCTGGCTGTTATGTTCTTGGGCAAAGCACTTCACCGTACTTGCCTCGGGGGGAATGTCCCTGTACTTGCTGTATGTCACTCTGAATAAATAAGAGCGTCTGATAAATGAAAAAAATGTAAACATTCATCATAGTTTTGTGTTTGGACTTTTTCAGTCTCAGCGGGAAATTGCAAGAGTTGGAGAACCTGGAGGATGACGTGGAGGACATCCACGGAGCCTCTGCAGAGACGGATGACGCCACCCAGCAGAAACGCTTCCAAAAGATGGTGGGTGTGTGGAATGTTCAGGAGCACACAAGACGTGCTTTTGCCTCAATCTACAACAACATCCTCACAGATTTCTAACTCCACAGCACTGCACACCAGACTCTGCAAGCGCTGGGCCTGGACAGGGAACACCATCAGAAAACAGGACATGACATCACACACAACTTTGTATAGCACTGCGTATTTACTTGCAAGACGTGTGTTTGCGTGAGTGTGTGTGTGCGTATATGAAATAATAGGAGAGCCAGCTAAAGTTGGAAATGAACCAATATGAATTCCTAATCTCACTTTCACTGCTGTTGAGAGGAGTAACTGAGGTGCTCTCCTCCTCTCCTCCTTTCTCACTATATTGGTTCCACTTCCAGTCGTGTTTTGTGTGACCGTGGACACAACATTGTTCTCTTTTCTCAACTGGGATGAAAGGGACAAAAGACAAACATAACTCCTTTGAATGAGTAAATGTTTTTACATTATGTTGAAAGGACTTAGCTACATTACATTTGCCAATTTCATGTTGGCACAGGCCAGGATTCAAACCAGGGACGTTCTGATTACTAGCCTGACTATTACCGCTCAGCCACCAAACTCCTTAGCTACATTACTGTCAGACGTTCTACCCAACGCCAATGTGTGTGGAGTTGTTCTCAGCTTTTCAACGCGAACCATCTTCAGAGGCCTGAGGGTTTTGTCTTTCCAAGATGTCTTCTCGGGTCCTCCTCCTCCTCAGATCCGGAGGAGACGAGAACCTCTCTGGTCTTTTCCAAATCAGAAGATCCCATGTTGGATCTGTCATCCACCCTCACATTCCTGAGTGAGTTGGAGCTTCTGCCGGCCTTTTTTTACAAGCCAGCAGAGTCCTCAGCAGCATCGTCTTTGTCCTCACAACCAAAATGGATGCTAGGCTTAGACACTGCAGGACTTCCAGTCAACAAAGAAATCCGCCAGTCCTCGACTTGGTGGCAAATTACCTTTGTGATGGTCTTGGCCAGGCTGGAAATAGCTTTCCTATCTCCATGGCGAGCGGTGTGGATCAGGGCCCTGATGCTGTCATTGTTAAGCGACAGCACGGTGTAGGCTGCCTCCACCATGGCGTCCAGGGGGTCTGTGCCGCTGAAGGCCAGGCTATGGGGCTGGTGCTCCCGGACGAACCTGATCCAGTTCTCGGTCCGGAGAATCCAACCCACTTTCGAAAGGAGGCTGGCATCTAGCTGCGAGGAGGTGGGGGTTCTGGAGGATTAGGGGGAGTCCTGGAGGGCCAGGTGTGCCATCAGACCGTGCAAAAGGTCTCGCAGGGTCTGGTGGTGCAGGGCACTGGGCCCAGAGGACATCCAGGCCTCAGAGGGCATCGGGGGAAGCACCTGGTTCACCTCAGGAAGACCATAAAGTCCAACATACTTCCCTTCTAAAGAGCATTTCATTCAAAGCGTTCTATATTTTGTACTTCCTCGGTAACTTTATAGTGTTACTGGTTAGGCTACCAGAACACCTAAATTCCCTGTGAGTTCAACATTAAAAAAAATATATATATATTTACCTTTGTTGACAATGACCATTACTTTTTCGGGGTCATTGCAGACATTGCAGACCAAAGGACACCTCTCACTTTGGCGTGTAACACTTTGGTCATGGCCTTTAGCGCCATCCTCTGGTTCTGGCCGGCAGTGGAAGTCAGACGCTTTCTACCCGCGCTTTGGCTGGGGCTTGGCATCAAACACAACGTCGCTGATGTCGCTGCCGTCGCTAGACTCGTCACCGCTGGAGTAGACACTGTCCTTCCTACGCGGCCATTTGAGGAGGTGGTTCACGAGCCTGTGCTGGTCTGGAAGCGAGGTGGTTGAAGCCAAGGAACTTCTCCAACAGTGCCTCGAACGCCAAGTGAGTGAACCTGGACAGCGAGGTAGGGAACCTAGAGCTCCCAGTCCAGGAGCCGTTTGGTCTCCAGGTTCTGGACGTTGGTCTTGGAGTGAAAGCGGCGTGTCGATGGCTGTTGTCTCATCAGTGATTTCAGGAGCAGCTGATGGACTTGGCCAATGAACTGATCAATTCTGTCCAGCATCTGATGTGAAGTGCTGCTGGAAGCTGGACTGGAGAAGGAAGAACTGGGGTCTCATTTATAAACGTTGCGTACGCACAAAAGGGCTGAAAACGTGCGTACGCCAGTTTCTACGCAAAGTCAGTTATTTATCAAATAACGCACATTTTGGAGACAGCGGGAATTGGAGACACAGATGACCGTACTGTAGTCAGACTGCAAGAAGTGGGAAGAGTGATTACTCGTAATACAGTATAACCTCCACTAACGAAAGACCCTGAATACGGCAGTGTAGGAGGCTGAAATGTAACTACAGAACTAGTAACTACAACTAAATACATTTCTTTAATACTGCATATATCATCATATGTCGAAAACTGGAAATACAGTCGTTAAGCTTCCGTGCAATCGCTACACTCATTACACTTCAGAAACAGAATTCGTTTTTGCAAGATACACAAACACGGAATTTACTAGGCAGTTGTTTTCTCCAGCAGTTCTTTTTCTCCAGTTCTGCCACTTGGCGTGCTGGCGCACCTTTTTTAGTTTTTTTTGTTCGCCTTGATTCACCGTGAAGAAGAAGCACCTGCCAGGTGCATGGGAATGATGAAATGGGAATGATCAAATGAGATCATTCGCATTGACCATTTATGGTAAAAAATGGGCGTGTTCCGGCGGGGTACTAGGATAATATACGTACGCACACTTGTGGGTGATCTGTGATTTATAAAGGGAACTTTGCTTAGAGGTGTGCCATTTTACCCTTTTGGGCGCACGTATACTTTTAGTAAGAATCCTACGCAGTTTTATAAACGAGACCCCTGGTCTCATGCATCTCCTCTTCCTCCGCCACCTTCATCACCTTCTCCGTGGGAGAGTCGCACAGCTCGTCTAACACGGCAGACAGCTTGGCCTCTTCACCCTCCATGTCTCTCACCACCGCTCCCTCTGACTGGGAGATGGACGCCATGGCAGGGATCTCCTCCTCTGTGGACCTGCTGAAGTTCGTCCCCCACTTCCCAGCTGGGGGTGGGACATCTCTGATAGGATGCCCGTGGGGGGGACATCAGGCTGGGCTGAGGAGAGGATGATGTGCTGCTTGTGGCACTCCGTCTGCTGGGGGTGTCTTGGTTCAGGTGAAGGACCTGATAAAGAGCCATGGCAGGCAGAACACCTTCGTTGGCGACCTGGAGAACCCACTCCATAATCTGAGCGCTTCTGGAGCTCAGATACACTCTTGAGAGGGTTGAACAGAGAGAAGAACAGAGAGAGACAGAAAATAAGGAAGAGACAGATAAGGAAGTGAAAGTAAAGTGTAAGTGGAAGTGAAGTCATTTTCTAGCTGAGTAAAAAGAATTATAAGTTAGAAAATAAACCTTTGATTTACCTTCCTCAACAGGATCTTGTTGATGAGACTCCACCGACTGTATACAAGAACATGTGGGTGTTACCCCACACCTCCACACAGTAGGTTATATAGTGCAGGAATAAGGCCTTCTGGGTTCTAATATGCTTGGCTTTGCCCAAGACCGCAAGACACTTCACCAGCTTTGACCAAGTATACTTTTGATGGGGTTTCCAGCAGAACTTTTAGTCAAGATTCACAGACAGGAATTTTACTTACCGGTAATCAAACTGTTCTAGTTCTACGTTTTCAATTATGTAATAATTGTACTTTATTTTTTTGTTTTGTCCAAATACCATGAATTTCATTTAGTCAATTTAAAGATCATTTGTTTTTCCTGTCCTGAAGCAAATGGTGTCATCAGCAAATGTGACAAATGTCCTCTTTTTTAAACACTGCATGTCATTTATATATAAATTAAGAATAATTGAGACTTGCAGAATCCCACACTTCTATCTACTCTGAATTTACCTCATTTATTTGTACAAACCGTTCGCACTGATTAATATAACTTTCCATCCATGATACTATACCTCTGACTCCTTATCGTTCCAAGTTATGGTCTATGACATCAAAAGCTTTACTTGCATCTAAAAGATGCACTTTATTTTTTCCAGATTTCCTGTAATTTCCTCTACTAGATCAAATTATGCTATTGATGTGGATCTTCCAGTCCTAGACCCATATTCACTGTCTAATAATACATCATGCTTATCAAAGAGTTATGAAAATCTTTTCTAAGATTTTAGAAAATTGTGACTTCTGAAACTGAGAATTGTGAATCTGAAACTGCACGGTAGCTGTGTTTGTCCCCAGTTTTAAATAATGGAACCACTATTCACTTTCACTACTGTGTACATCTCAATTGTTTATCGTACTACCCTACTAAAAAAAAGGATCTATATGTTTGTTTCCACCTTCCTGCCACAATGAATTCAGTGTTTATGCAAATTCACATGGTGTATAAAGCCGTTTCTGATTCTGACAGTTTGTCCACCCATCTAGGATCTGATGCCAAATCTCAACTGGAAACTGTCACCCTAAGCTTACAACCATCCCTCTATACAACACTGCCACACAAATTAAATAGTGAAATACATGTACTTTAATTCTGTAATTGATTACATTTTACAATACATGTTTTTTCTTTTGTCGGCTGTCAACAAAAAAAATAGGAAAATGTACAATGTTGTGACACCACTCAACACGGAACGGGTTTGTTTGCCGGAGTAAAAGGAGGAGTCACTTCTGTAGGCCCAGGATCATGATGTTCATCTGAAGAGGCCGAGATGTTTACATGGCGAACAGGATAAGGAACGCCACCATGAGACAGAACAGACCCATGGCTTCAGACAGAGCGAAGCCCAGGATAGCATAAGAGAACAGCTGCTGCTTCAGGGAGGGGTTCCTGGGGAGGTAGAAGTGTGTTAGAGGCAGGGACCTTCAACCTCCAGCTGATCAACCTCCAGCTGATCAACCTCCAGCTGATCAACCTCCAGCTGATCAACCTCCAGCTGATCAACCTCCAGCTGATCAACCTCCAGCTGATCAACCTCCAGCTGATCAACCTCCAGCTGATCAACCTTCAGCTGATCAACCTCCCCCTGCTAACCCTCACCCTGCTAACCCTCACCCTGCTAACCCTCACCCTGTTAACCCTCACCCTGCTAACCCTCACCCCAACCCCCAGCTGAGGACCCCTGCTCCTGCTAACTCCCCTGCAAACTATCACCCCTTTCCAGTTGCTGTAAACCCTCATTACATTGGTGTAATATTGCTGCTGTATTACTGTACAGTTCCAGTATTATGACATACAAAAACATAAGGCCAAATGGACTTGTTGTTTGGTTACCTGGCATAGCCTATGATGAGAGAACCAAACACTGTTCCGATTCCAGCCCCGGATCCGGCCACTCCAACTGTGGCAGCACCAGCACCGATGAACTTGGCGGCAGTGTCAATGTCTCGGCTCACAGCACTGGTCTGGAACCCTCTAAGTGCAACCTGGGACATGTAGCTCTGTGGCAGGAGGGCTGCCTCGGACTGCAAAACAAACGCCCACAAAGATGTCAAGACTTTGTTTAGTCACTTTAGCTTTTACACTCTTATCCACCTTTGAACTGTACTGTAATATAAGTTATGACAGAAACTAGATAGTAGCAATCACACCAGCCAGCAGGGCTGACAAAAATACAGATGGACAAGTCGAGAGAGACATGCAGGAAGTCCGAAGCTAACAAGAGTGACAGGAAAGAGAGACAGACATGGAGACACAGACAACCATACAGACAGACAGGCAGACAAACTGGCTGAAAGACTGAAAGCCAGCTTTAAAATACAAGGACCAGAAATACTAGCAAACACAGAGACCAAGGGACAAACAAACACTTACCTCTCCTGCCCTGGCATCTGGCCTTGACAGCACTGATGCAGACACGGGCCTGTACAGTGCCCTGGATCCAGCACGAACCTGCAAGCACACACACGATCAAACACACACGATCAAACACACGTTCAAACACGGTTGACATATGGCAGTCACTGCATGTACAGTAGCCAGCTCTATAGGTGACATAATCAAGTTGGTTGCATTGGGACCATCTAGCCGTCATGATTAAAATCCTGTTTAAGTGGACGGTCAAGGTGAAAGCAGACATGGGGCAGGTCAAGGTAAGAGCTCTGGGTTGTGGACAGAGTGGGCGGACCCTCTTAGTACACTACTGACTGACATGCTCCCTGGTAGATACCAGCTAGGACATTTAGAGGAGAATGGATACCCAACACCGTTGGACAACGATTGTTTAAATGCATTATTGAATTACCTTGCCGCTAATTCGTACATGTACGCTAGTAAAAAGTGCTTAAATGCGTTATACCAATGTCCTCGGTCGACTTGTCAGCGTAAGCCGGCAAGATCACTTGTCAAAATATTGCTCCGATCAGGCCCAACACTGTCACATGAAGCAGGGAAAGCTTGAAGTAAAGACTGCTGCTAATAAGACCACAAGACTAGCTGCCTATTTATCTGTTAGATATAAATCTGTTTCAGAGCCACAAATCGTGTGATTTTTCATAAATGACCTTGAAACGGGAGAGAAAGCTCCATAGCCCGGCCAGCTATCTAGCTAACAGCTGCAACTAGCTTAGCGCTTAAGTTCCTACGATTTCTAGCTCGTAATTTAAAGCAGACAAGGTGACAATATGAATTTGTTAATGAATTAGAGGTTGAATATCTTCAGGTCTGCAGACACACTGAACACTGCACGAATTTATTCATTCAGCTTCCCAGTTAACAGGCTACGTAATGGCAGGAATCAGCAGGGCCCTTAGCTCAGCTCTTACCGGGAGAGTAGAAGTAGAAAGAAACTGAAATAATGTTCATATTTTAACTCACCAGTGCAGGCGTGGAGACGAATTTCGCACAGGCGTACATGACGTTTTAATACGTTGACTGATACAATCAACTTGGAAACTGAAGCACCTGAACTGGTCTCTGTAGAGAGGAGAGAGAGAACAGAATAAGGTCAATAGATTTCAGTGCAAAAATCACACAAGCAGCACTTCAACAACTTGTACAGATATGCTCAACAGTAGCCTTTACATATGTTATGTGTCTGTCTTGCAGCAGTAGCTACCCCAGACAGAGGATGATAAGAGATTATTAAATGGTAAGAAGACAGATCTCCATTTGCCTCCCCTTCACTCACCGGCTACAGAGGTCGAACCGCTGAAATGCAACTGCGCATGCGTGTTCCCAGCTGTAGACTGGAATCCCGGATGGTGCCTATTAGGGCAAAGGTCCATTAAAACGTTAATGGAAATGTATTTATCATTACGCCAAGCATTTGGTTATACTACTCATAATCTTAAATTGTGTACACAGTCATCGACACAGTCCCTGGTAACAATCGTAATCTGCCTATTTTATAATAATACATGCTCTCGGCTTTACACAGACACAGAACACACGTGAGCGGCTGGTTTTATATAGGCTATTTATTATATCAGTTAATAACATTGCTCTCATTGTAGGTGTGAGTTATGGAATAATTTTTACAATGTAATTTAAGCCTGTTTATATATGTTTCACATACAGGGGGCAGCAAAGGACTATTCAGTGGCGTACAACCAAAGCTGTCTCAGAATGGATTCATCCTTCTTTGCTGGGCCAATTTATTCAGTTTAGTGTGTGTGTGTGTTACCGGGAACAGAACGGCACTGACAGCGGACGGAATTTGATCCGGTGTCTTCAGTCGTGTCCGCCGCCTCGCTCCACTGGAGTCCGCCAATCTTTCTGCGTTAATAAGGCTCTAATAGGCGGTCGCACCAGGGCATAGAGCCGCTTGTCAATCGCCAAAGGCAGCGTGTCTGCTGAGCCGCTGACAAGGCGCCTGTCTCAAATCAAAGCCTGGCCAGGTACATCATGCAGGAAGAGAGAGAGAAAGAGCGAGAGCGAGAGCGGTATAGAATATGTGTGAGGGGAGATAATGAAAGAGTGTAAGTAAAATAGGGGGTACAAAGAAAGAGAAAGATGTTGTCATCTACAGGAGAGCATCTGAGAAGGGTAAATGATGTGACCTAATCCCTCTGTGAACATTCAGACAGTTAGACATCTCTCATTTCCTGGCCTCTCACCCCAGCTGTCTCGGTTAGTACATCTTCTCATTTCTGCAGTGTTGACGACTGGTGAGCATATTGTGGAGATCTTGGGCCAGGAGATGTGTGCTTGCGTGTGTTTCTGTGAGCATACCAGTTATGCCATAGCAGCAGCCTGAGTTACAGGGGCTTCACTCAGTCTGTCATCAGATGAGAAAAGGAGGTACAAGGAATAGAGCAGGAGGCTGTAGTAAAAGAAGAGGACATTCCTTCTTGGCCGAGGGGACTCTGATGCATTGTGGGTAAGTGGCTTCCTATCTCAAGGGCTGCTTCCTTTGAAGAAAAGGTATGGCTAAGAGGGGTGTGGCAGTGAACCCATGAAATCACCATCTGTAACCACAGCTGGTCTCGCTCTCTCCCCCTCCCTCCCTTTCTCTCTCTCTCCCTCTCCTTCTCTCTCCCTCTCTCTCTCCCCCTCCCTCCCTTTCTCTCTCTCTCCCTTTCTCTCTCTCTCCCTCTCTCTCTCCCCCTCCCTTCCTTTCTCTCTCTCTCCCTCTCTCTCTCCCCCTCCCTCCCTTTCTCTCTCTCTCCCTCTCCTTCTCTCTCCCTCTCCCCCTCCCTCCCTTTCTCTCTCTCTCCCTCTCCTTCTCTCTCCCTCTCTCTCTCCCCCTCCCTCCCTTTCTCTCTCTCTCCCTCTCTTCTCTATCCCTCTCTCTCCCCCTCCCTCCCTTTCTCTCTCTCTCCCTCTCTTCTTCTCTATCCCTCTCTCTCTCCCCCTCCCTTCCTTTCTCTCTCTCTCCCTTTCTCTCTCCCTCTCTCTTCCTCCCTCCCTTTCTCTCTCTCCCCCTCCCTCTCTTCCTCCCTCCCTCTCTCCTTCTCTCTCCCTCCCTCAGTCCCTCCCTCCTTCCCTCTCCCTCCCTCCCTCCCTCCCTCCCTCCCTCCCTCTCTCCCTCCCTCCACAATGTGCCTGTTCACGCAAGCCTGTCATTGCAGCATGTGCATGTTGGTCCATGTTTGGCTCATGTCACTAGCCTCATTACCAAGCTACACGTGAGCGAGAACATATTGTGGTCTGAACCACATCAGTGAATACTGAGAAACGGTTCCCCCAGAGAGCTCCTCCTCCTAAGATCACTGGTTCATATGAGGGGCGGGGATGGGGGTGTTATCTGCCAGACACCCTGCCCGTGCTGCAGACTGACGGGGAGATGCTGAGTGAAGGATCGGAGAGAGATTTGAGTGTCTCCAGACGTGAAAAGGCCACCAGAGGTGAGAAGAGCCAAGACATGGATACTGGTTTCAATTTAAAACTTTAATTGGCGTGCCATGCACACACAAAAAAACAAGGACATCTGCTGTGATTGGGCAGTCGAGCTGCTTTGACACATTATAAACAGATTTTCTTTTACAGATCATAGGCAGACAATGAGAGGTGTGAACTGTACCTAAAGCATAAATTAACAATTAAATACTGATGTACTCTTGTTTCTAGTCTGCTCATGTAAACACACACACTGGGCTTATCAAGGCTGAGGAGTAGCCAGAACAATCCTTACACAAAGGCACAACAGAACTGCCACACACACAAACACAAACACACGAACATAGTGCAGAACCGTACACACACACACACACACACACACACACAGTGCAGGTAGAGGAGTGGACAAGGGAGGGGGGAGAAGTGCATCTCCACATATCAGGGAGGTTTAGGGAAAAACCCCCCTTAGTAATCAAGTCCATAAGGTATGCTTACAAAGGAACAATCTTGGTCATCTATGTGTATTTTAGTGCAACTACAAAGAAAATACTGAATTAAATTAAATCCAATCTCTAGCCAACAAGATAAATTAATATCAAATGAATTCATGCTGTAAAAAGACCAGTCGACAAGCAGGCTCTGCGTAGCACAGACAGGAAGAGGAAGTCTTCAGGACAGGAAGGAGGTGTTTAGCTGAGGCCCTCGACCGCTTCCTGCTGGCTTTGGTGTAGTTCCTCTTCTGGCCTCGGGGTGGCGCTGTGCTCACTCTCGGAGGGCTCCGGCTGTTCCGGCTCCTCGAGCTGAGACGGCTCCTCTTCTCCCAACAAGGGGGCCTCAGCCTGGGGCTCCTCTTCCTCTGACGGACCCTCGCACTCCCGCTCGTCTACATATACACATCAGGTTAGGTCAATACACACCAATGAGAGATGGAAGAATCAAACAGAAATCAAATGGAGGAAGGTTTGAAAAGCTAGAAAATAACACAATAAGCTCACTGGAGTAAGGGATGAAAGGAATTCCTTCCAAAATAGTCAACAATCATCGTGATAACGGCACTTACGGTTAGTAGGACCAAATCTTACAATTTCACGCACACTTGGTTAGTGAACTGTAATCTCATTGGTTACAAAAAGACCCCCATGCCACTTGATTTGACAGCCCTGAGCTTAGAGGATGGTGATTGGCAGACGGTCTATGAGCAAAGACCGAGCATGAATGATTCAGAATGATTCGGTCCGATCAGTCGGCTCATGATACAGCGAGGCGGCCAGTCTAGCTAGCTGATTAGCGATAGCCAATCAGCTAGCTAGCTTGGTTAGACGGATGATTAGCAAGCAGCTGAGCAGCCTAGCTAACTGGCTTGTTAGAAATGGCTAGACGGCCTGACCAGCTTGTGGCCTTGGTCAGTGCTAGACCAGAGGAGGGGGGGGGTGGTGCTGGTAGAGGTTGTGCAGCGACCCAAATTGAGCTGGGGAAGAACCTTGGTTGTGACAGTTCTCCAGGTTGAGGAGGCTTGAGTGGACTGAACTCCAAGGGGCTAGGGGGGCGGAGCTTCTCATACTCTCACCAGCTACACAAACAACAGTAACAAATTAAGCCATGGTTACTGATCGAGAATATAAAAAAACGTACACACAAACTGTGTACGCACACGCATCCCAACTAGGGCAACATGGAACATTGAGCTATGACGCAGTTTAGGGTTATGATATGAGAGCTAACTAGGCTGCTAAAGAACAGCTACTTTGCTAACACACACACACGTGTACATCACAGGCACCCATCAGAAAGAGAGGAAACACTGAACTAGCGTACCTCCAGAGGGGGGGGCGCTGCCATCCGTGTTGACTTCCGAACCAGCAGAGGGCCCTGGGGAGGGAGAGTCGGAGCGCAGCCTCCTCTCAAAGCTGAACTCTGGGAGGCGAGGCGCCTGGGGGCGGGTCTTCCTGGCTGAGTTTAGAGTGTAGCAGTAGGCACAACGAAAAGCTGCCAGCGCAAAACAGGGAAAAGGGGGAAGGCAGATGAAGAGATCAGAAAGGGATGAAGGGAGTCATGTGGCGCAGTCAGTTAGGGCATCGGGCTGGTAATCAGAATACGGTTTGAACCCTGGCTGTGTCAACATGACACATCCATGGGAAAGGCACTTCACCCTACTTGCCTCAGTGGGGAATGTCCCTGTACTTGCTGGAAGTTGCTTTGGATAAAAGCGTCTGCTAAACGAATATATTTATTAATTTATCTTATTAGCAAATGTGTGCTAATGCAAGTATTCAGTCAGCTGACACTTTTATCCAAAACGACACAGTAGGGGGAGAGGATTTTTGAAACTATAGTTGCACAGATAACTGACCATCAGAAAGGACTGTCTTTCTACATCAAGCCAAGGTACTGTTGAGGCACTGATTCTCTAACAGCAGAGAGGCATCTTACCCAGGTACTCAAACTCTTCCTTCAGAGCCATGCCGTTGTGGGAAAAACACTGCTGACAGATCAAGGCATACCTGGGGATAAAGAGACAGGTGATGACCACGTGTCCCCTCCCTCTCCTGAAAGGGAGGTACGGTCCCCGCCCCCTCCTGTTACTTCGGGCCCCAGGTGGCCCTTGCTCACCTGTTCTGAGGTCCGTCTCCGACCAGGTACTCTATGACACGGTCCACCGCACCCCGTTCCTGCGGCAACACCGGCCTGGCGAGGGGGGGCCCGGGGGGGTGGAAGCCTGCACAAGGAGGGGAAACGTCAAGAAGAAACCCAGCCTCTATCTCTCACAATGAGCTGGACATGTGTCCAGACATTCAGAGGATGTTCAGATGAGGTCTGTGAAACCCCTGGACTGAACATGTGTCCAGTAAACAAGCTGTAGGACCACAGACACGCATCACATTCCCCCACTGTTGCGCAACAATCTGCTTATCTCATCCAAACCACGAGGGGGATTGACATGTTATCCAAATCCCTACGTGACTACATCTGAACTGGAATGTCGGATCACCAGTTGAAAGAGGATTTAAGGCAACAGACCCGTTGACCGTGAATTGGAGCTAGGAAACAGGAGTTAGGAAGCAGAAGGCAGGAGCTAGGAAGCAGGAGATAGGGAGCAAGAGTTAGGAAGCAGGAGTTAGGAAGCAAGAGCTAGGAAGCAGGAGCTAGGAATCAGGAGTTAGGAATCATGGCTGAGGATGCAGGAGTTATCAACGAGGAGGCAGGAGTTAGGAAGCAAGAGCTAGAAAGCAGAAGTTAGGATGCAGGAGCTAGGGCGCAGGAGTTAGGAAACTAGGAAGCAGGAGTTAGGAAACTAGGAAGCAGGAGTTGGAAAGCAGGACCTAAGAGGCAGGAGTTAGGAAGCAAGAGTTAGGAAGCAGGAGCTGGAGGTGTATGAAGTAGGGGCAGGAGTTTGCAGTAAAGGCTAGGCCTTGAAGGTGTGAAGGCTGAACTCAAGCCTAACAGGCATTGAGGTCATGTGTACTCACCCAGGCTGGGGATGGCAGTGGCAGGGGTCATGTGGAGAGGGGGCCTCCTTATCAGGTCCTGCTGGGTGGCAGACAGGCCCTTCTCTGGGGGCCCTCCGGGGGCAGCATGGAGTGGGGGGCCCCCCGCAGGAGTAGCTCCAGGACCAAGCCCTGGCATCGGGGTCATGGATGTCCCCATGACAGGGGGTCTCATGGCCACTCCTCTCTGACGGAGCTCTGAGGATGATGGGAACTGGTTACCACGGCTCCCAAAATATCATCAGCATCTTCACTGTTCCCAGGCATAGACAGGTGACAGATCTTCAGACAAGAAAATCAACCGCCTCTCTAATAATCTCTCTCCCTCTCTCTCCCTTTTTCTCCCTCTCTCTCTCTGTCTTTCCCTCTCCCTGTGCTTGTTTGTATTAAAGATGTAATGGCTGTGGTGATTATGTGTTTTACCTTGTCCTGGTCTGGGGGTCATTTGAGGCCTCACAGGTGTAGACTCCATCTCCTGATAGAAGTAACCAACACATTAACCATTATCTACTCTGTACAAGCTTCGTAAAGCCTTTAAAAAGAGCCCCAAATGACCAGTAGACTGGTGTGGTGTCAGGAAGAGGTAAGAGGAGAATCACTCACTTTTTTCTTCTTAGCCTCTGGGTCAAAGCGCTCCAGGATCAGCTTGGCATTCTTATACGTCTCCTTCTCCATCACCTCCTCCAGCTGGGATGTTTTCCGAGTTGGAGAAGTTAAGTTTTCACCTGATATGAAAAGCTGTCTACTGTCACACACTTGTCACCCTCACACATACTTACGATCTTTCTCTTCTCCACTTTCAAATCTTCCAGCTTGTCATCTGAAACACAGATGACGAGACGATGTTGCATCAGAACGTGAGCAGTGCCGAACACTTGATGTCAGAGCGGGGGTCAAAGGCCGACAGCTTACTGTTTCTCTCCGTGCGCTTGGTAAACAGGAAAAGCAGCAGCTTCCTCATGAACCACACTCTGTGTAGAAAACCAACAGGTGGCGTTAGCTGGGCGTGGGTCGAATGCTCCTAATGGAACATATCATTGCATTCAGTCTAGATGAAAGAATGACAGTAAAATCAACTCCCTAGTTTCCACTCCTTTAATATTCCTCCCTCATCTTCTCCAGTACCTACAGGATGGGGAAGGTGAGAAGGGGAAGGGCCATCAGCAGCTTGGAGCTCCACTTTTCCGGCAGGTTCCAGCAGTAGACCCAGAGGCAGGCCAGCAGGTAGAGCACAGAGGAGTAGAGCAGCAGCCGACCCACCCACAGCTTCTGGAGACGCTGGTTTTTGGCTCGAAACTCCTCCAGGTCCTTGATGTCCTGCGTAGATGTGGGGGCCGTTTAGTTTCTTAGAAAGGCTAATCGAACAAGGCCAATCAGCTGAGTGTGCTGGAAGCAGACAGCCAGGTAGATAAGAGGGACCAATGGCTGACTGTTTCCCAGTCAGGGAGTGAAGGGATGCTGTCATGCATTCCACCACTCACCTTATCCAGGCTCTCCAGCAACTCCACCGTGGTCTGCTTGGTCTAGACAAACGCCAGGTACAGTTAGTCAGAACAATCGATGTCAGAATCAGTACAAGAAAGGATTGTGGCTGAAGCCTAATCAAATGTTATTATCAAACTGGAATCAATGGGCAATGAGCACAACAAACAGTTTTTATACATA
Source organism: Neosalanx taihuensis (assembly GCA_030340665.1). Taxonomy (NCBI): domain Eukaryota; kingdom Metazoa; phylum Chordata; class Actinopteri; order Osmeriformes; family Salangidae; genus Neosalanx; species Neosalanx taihuensis. The sequence goes on from CM059305.1 coordinate 2,240,256, forward strand.
TGGTGAAGCGAATTTCAGCTGTGACCTCAAAACAATGTAGGCCAGATGAGCCAGATCTCATACCCGGAGCCAGTTATCTCTTTTCTGGGGCTAAGGACCAGGTGACCGGGAGGACAGAAGGGAGGTCACAAAGGTTCATTAAATGGCGAAGGTGCATACGTACCTTCCACCGGGATAAGAGAGCCCCCATCTCTGCAGACAGGGACAGGGACTGCCTTCACCGACGACAGCTAGAGCTCAGCTTAACTGGAGGCTTTAGAAAACGGGTTTAATATTAGATGAGTGTAATCAGCTATCAAGCCTTTTTTCTGACCCTATTTAGGTAAACAGCTGATGCTGGCTCTCTGGATGACTGAACAAGGGACAAGAGCTTACTGCAAGCAAGCTCGGCTAACTGGCAATGCTAGCAAAACCTAAACGTGGCTAATTAAATGAACAAAACATCGTTTCATTCCAGATCTACAAGCAGTAAGTGTCTTGATACGTTATGATGCCTGCTAGCCAATCAACCAACTCAACATCAGCTACTAGATCAGCATTACTTACGTCTCTAAGTGACTTGCTGCCTGCCGCGAGCTCTTGTGATAAGATTACGTCGTTTCTGCCCGCGTGCCAGACAACAACACAGAGAATCTCCCAGAGTCCTTTGCGTTGTAGTTTTTGGTACATCTCCACAGATTTACAAGTAAAGTAATTAACTGTCACTACAATCAAATTTGGACAGTTGTAACCGATTTGATTTGCGTCAATAAATTACATAAAGGCTCAACGTAGGTCTGTTCGGTCGAGTTTAAATTTCGCAGTGGAGTTAAAATCATGAACCATTTATAATTACTCTCGTGTTGATTTATTTGAGACATTATGAATCTAGCTCTCTTGACCTACTGGAACCGTACAAAGTTGAAACTATCCATGAAATTGTTGATGAGACGCCTTCTATTCTATGATTTGTCCAACATTCAACATCATTCAACCGGTGCTTCTGAGGGGAAAGTTGAAGTGGGCTGAAGTGGACTTTCTGCTGGCAGAGTACACTGCCACTACACTGTAGACTTCAGACACACCTCAGACGGCTCTGTCATGCTCAAGTTTTCTGACTTTGTGGACTGATAATAATATTAATACCTCATTTAGCTGACATGTTTATCCAAAGCAACTCACATTAAGTACAGGGACAATCCCCCTGAGGCAAGTAGGGTGTCTTGCCCAAGGACACAACATCACATGGGACCAGGGTTCGAACTCATAACCTTCCGATCATGAGGTCAACACCTTAACCCACTGAGCCATCGGACTCAGTGTGATGGTTTGGCCAACATCTGACTGATGTTGAAACCACCTCCCCATCAACTTGGGAAAGACCAATGAGATGGTGGTGGATTTCCTCAGACACAGGATTGCCCCCTCACCGGTGAACATCCAGGGAATGGAAATTGAGAGAATGGAGTCCTATAAGTACCTGGGTGTTCACCTGAACCACAGAGTTCCACTCCTTTAATATTCCTCCCTCCCTCATCTTCTCCAGTACCTACAGGACGGGGAAGGTGAGAAGGGGAAAGGCCATCAGCAGCTTTGAGCTCCACTTTTCCGGCAGGTTCCAGTAGTAGACCCAGAGGCAGGCCAGCAGGTAGAGCACAGAGGAGTAGAGCAGCAGCCGACCCACCCACAGCTTCTGGAGACGCTGGTTTTTGGCTCGAAACTCCTCCAGGTCCTTGATATCCTGCGTAGATGTGGGGGCCGTTTAGTTTCTTAGAAAGGCTAATCGAACAAGGCTATCACTATTAAGGTGAATAAGCCATTATTTTTATTTAATTAAATTAATCAGCATTTCAAATGCATGACATTGAAGGGTGACATCGGTACCAGTGGGCATCTTTTTTACTTTTACATTGGCGGTTTGTGGAAATGAACGGGCAAGTTCGTTTGACTAAAGCAACATAAATGTTTGATAATTGTCATCATTAATGGAGATGTCGTTTTTACACATTTTTCAAGGTCTATTGCCTAAACATAAGGGAGCACCAAGAGAGATTCTCCATCTGTCGTCGGTTCTGGCTCACAGTCCGTTAAATCAAATATTATTCTAAACATATGCAACCCTGTCACACTTATAAGCACGTTAATAAGCATTTCAGTCTAGACCAGAACGAGATTTTTTTGTTTCTCTTAGATATCTCTAATCAATATTCTTCTCCATATTCCGTAATGAAGAGGCTTTGTTGGCTATTATAACACATTACTGTTTCATAATGTTTTATCATTCTGTCGATGCTCTCGTAGGCCAAAACTTTCATATGAACCCCCACTGGCAAACCGACGGATAAATCATGTAAGTGTGTATTTCAAGGAAAGAAACCCAATGTCTCGAGCTTATTCCGTTCCTTATTTTAAAACAAATATTCTACAACAATGCACACACAACATAGGCTACTGTATACCCTAAACACAAATGTCTACTATAAAAAAAATGGTTTGTGAAAATAATTCAATTCTAAAGATCACCCCAACCCCTTTGAGTTACTGAAGCACAAACGACGTTTTTCATTAGAGGTTACATGATGAGGTAAGGAACATTTGAACAGTAATGTCTTCAAGCAAATCCTTTGTGCATGGGTTGTTGGGGCGGTCATTAGAAGGTTTTCCTTTCTATCATGTATAGAAAATGGTGTGGTTTAAACGTCCTTTGGTCAGGGAAAATGACCTAATATTTATTTGCATTTTTACACTTTAGTAGCAGACGCTCACGGCCGGGATTCGAAACTGGAACCTTCCAATTTAGATTAGATTAGATTTAGCCTATAGCCCGACTCCTTTACCGCACAGCCATCTAACTCCTCACTATAATATAGTCCAAATACTTTCTACAGTTTGTGTGCATGTGTTTAAAAGCGCAGTTGCATTGTCTGTGCATGCAGTCACTTGGTGGCCTAATGACGTCCCGCGTGGGTTGTGATGACAGCCTGCCCGCTCGAGGTGTCAGTCACGTGTCAGTCACGTGTCTGTCTGAGTGCCCTGACGAGTGTTTCCAGGACAGAATGCCAAAGATGAAGGTTGCAGGCTCTGACATAACGTCTCTAATTGGTCCAGTCCTTTCTGTGTTCCCCAAATGCGAGAGACTGACAGAAAATACATGCTCAGCAATGGATTAACAGAGGTTGGGGGGATTTGGGGCGGGGGGAGATGGGGCGGGGGGAGATGGGGCGGGGGGAGATGGGGCATCTTACAGAATTCCCCTTCTGGTTCGAGAGGACTCGTCTTTCAGGACCTGTGACTGGAGGACAGCTGCAGAGAGATGGAACACCTGATCACTGGTTTGATGTTGGGCATGGGAACTCTGAACTGCTGCTCCTTCTGTGGAGGAGGTCAGTGCTGTTACTGTAGCAGGCCAGACACAAGCATGGCCGGTGGGGGTTTAATCCCACACCGTCGAGTCCTCTGTGAGACTGGGGGAAACTGGGCTGCCGGGGGCTACCGAGAAGTTCCGGGCGCGAGAAGGGGTGCGGTGCCGCATAGAAGGAGTCCAGGGGGTGCACTGGGGTTGCAGCTGCAGTCATGCCCAGGTGTGGGAAGTAGGGAAGAGGCAGGTGAGGCTGGAATGGGAGCGGTATGACGCCGGAAAGCATGTATGTGTAGAAGCTCGGGTCAGGCGGGTGAGGCCAGGACAGGGCCACGCGCTGCCGCTTGTCCTTCATCCGCCGGTTCTGAAACCACACCTGGAAGAGACGACATGCACCAGAGTTACACCTGAGGGTCCGTGCCCCCCCCCCCCCCCCCCCCCCCAGCCACGCACACACACACACCTCCAAACCCGCACCTTGATCGTTGTTTCGGGCAGATTGAGAGCGGAGGACAGCTCACATCTTCTGGGTCTGGACACGTAGCTCTCCCTGTGAAACTCCTTCTCCAGTCTCATCATCTGCTCTCTGGTGAAAGCTGTACGGTGCCGCCTGACGTCGGAGTTCAAACAGCCTTTTAAGGATGTGCTTGTGGTGTGTGGGGATTCAGAACTCCTGTGAGAGAACCCTTGGAGAAAGAAAAAAACGAAATAACAGCTCGTATATCTAAAGGCCTATGAGAAGATAAGAATTATCCAAGTAGAACACTCAACACTGTAAACCTGCATATGTTGACTATCCTGATTCTGAGCAGCAAAACATATTTAATCACATATACAGTAAACTGGATCTCTCTCTTGTAAGTCGCTTTGGATAAAAGCGTCTGCCAAATGAATAAATGTAAATGTAAACTCAAGGCTATGTTGGAATTATTTCTTGCTCTAATTATAAAAAAGTGTAAAGATTATACCTTCGACTTTTGCCGAGCTGCGGCTGTCCGGTGACTGACGACACCCAACCTCCACGAGGCTGTCCGGTGACTGAGGACAACCGACCTCCACGAGGCTGTCCGGTGACTGAGGACAACCGACCTCCACGAGGCTGTCCGGTGACTGAGGACAACCGACCTCCACGAGGCTGTCCGGTGACTGAGGACAACCAACCTCCACGAGGCTGTCTGACTCCGGAGACCTCAGCTCCGAGTTCCCGCTGCTCCTCCGTCCGGTGGACGAGGTTATCTCCGCACGAGTGTCCGTATCTCCTGGGTGAAACGGGCTTAAAATTCGCTTGATTCCTGACTCAGCAACACCGGCATCCTTACTGGAGACCGTGAGGTCGAGGCTCTCGTGCGCCCCTAACACCGGGTGCTCCCGGGGCTCTGACAGGCAAGAGGGACATTTCCCGCCAACGAAGGTGTGAATCCCGCCTCGCTCCATCAGGCCAAGATCCTCCTGCGTGCGGTCCAGCAGGCTGCTGAACAACTGACTCCACTCACAGAATTAAGACTCAACCCCCCAAAAATACTGATTTAGGGTAAATTTTCCAAACCCGAATTCTGCATTTGAAAGTTCTAGTTATGAAAGTTTCATAATCTACGAGAATACACATTCGCTTATCCACTGATGTCCATGATCCGCCTGCAAGTATAAACTGCAGAAAATATATTCGATGGTTCTTTTCATCCTTCCTCACCGACACTGACTTCCCTTCTGTCTGAAGTCTGGCCTCTATACCGTGAAGTTGACTGGCAGGTTAGGAAGGAAAGCTCTACTGTCTCCTCTCCTGTCCTCCCCCTCCCTAATTAAGGGGATCTGAGTTGCCCCCACCCCCCCTCCACCCAACACACACACACCCCAAAAAGCACAAGTAATCCCACACAAATCGTCTTTCCTGATGTTTATTTAATTCGAATTAAAATAAATACATGTTAATTGATATAAACTATTGTAAAAAATATATTTGCCATCTCTGTGGTTTGCAGCGGTGTTTGTATTTTGCTCCATGCGAGGGTCCTGGGTTTCTGCTGAGCGCCTGTATTTATTAACTATCATACAGTCGGACACACATTCATGGATTTCCATGCTATCCAGGGAAATAGTGTCCCTCTTGAGTCCTAAAATCCAGGAGGTTAGGGAATAAAGTTTACACAGAGATGGTTGTCAGACTGACTGTGTTGGACTTTGCCGCCATCTAGTGGTAGAGTGTGGAAGCAACGTCTCTCTCCCATCCTTGAATGATTCCTGTCCTCGATCCGACCTCTAACCTCTCTAATCTATTCATTCGCTTTGACAATCCGTCCAATCTAAACGGAAACATTCGACATAATTTTCTTACATTCATAAAATGATCAGAATGATGTGTCAAGAAGATCAGAAGGGCTTTAGTTGCCCAACAAAGTGCCGTCGTTGACTTCACCAGTAGATGGCGGTGCAGCTCCAGTCAATTGCAGCTCGGTCTAAAACGCCATGGGCATGACGTAAGAAAACAGTGAATGTCTCTGGGGAGGGAGATCATCCACATGTGGGGAGGGAGATCATCCACATGTGGGGAGGGAGATCATCCACATGTGGGGAGGGAGATCATCCACATGTGGGGAGGGAGATCATCTACATGTGTGAGGTGAGCCTCTCATCCCACTGATCTGCCGCTTCTCTGGAATGCAACCCCCCCCCCTCACCACCATCCAATATACCTCTCTCTCTTTGTATCTCTCCCTCTCTCTGCCGGTCTGTCTCCCCCTTTGTCTCTCTCTCTCTTTCTTTCTTTCTCTGTCTGTCTGTCACTCTCTCCCTCTCTCTGCTGTATCTCTCTCTCTCTCTCACACACACACACACACACACACACACACACACACACACACACACACACACACACACACACACACACAACCTTTGAAACAAAGCTGGAGCTCATTTAGAGGAGACATTCCACTCTTCCCAGACTGGCCACAGTGGGTCTGGCTTATACAGGCTGTATGAGGAACCGGCACCAGAAGGGGACCAGGGTCCGGTCCAAACTGACTGGTGCCGAAGACTGATTTGGGTAGCTGAGGTACCAGAACTGGCTAGTTCAGTTGTTAACTTTCTGCCCCCCAAAATGTGATTCCCGTCCACGGTGAACTGTTTAAAAGCACAGATCAGGTTAAATCATTGGAAAAATCGCGAAAATGATAATCTCAACAAATGTATAGCCGCTCGTAAATTTCTGCATAATCGTGCCTCTCCGCAGTTTCCTGGTCACTGCTTCCCACTGAGACACTCGCTCACTTTGGCTACTGTTCCTCAGAAATGTGTCCTCTGAACTGATATCTTGCCAAAAAATTGATTCACGTCCCTCATGCACCGACCACTTTAAAGGCTATTGCAGCTGCAATGCACGTGCAAATACACATAACTTTACTGTTGTGCTCAAAGCAAATTATTGTTGGCCATATTTGCCATATGGTCTGGTAAGACATTTATGTGAAGGCGAGCAATATGGACCTATGGTTTCCGATGTTGATAGTATGTGTTTAAAATGTCAAGACTAATATCCTTGGAAACCACCAATAGAATCACATGGATGGGTTATAAAATAAATCTAATACAATAATATCATGTTTACAAATTAATTTATTTGAGCTATACCTCCTAATGCATAATAATGCATCGAGTTAACAGTCTTTTGAGGCAGTAACTTTGCTACTTTTTAATATAATATTTTTTTGGGTTAGAGCTTTGAGAAAAATTCTGGGCTTTCTATGTCTTAAATGTGAACGACCTGAGAAATTTATTTGTTAAGTTACTTTCATAACAAAACTAATAGGCCCAAGGAAACTTGATGAAGCCTTGCTTTTATCTTTTCATAAGAGCGGGACCCAAATACTGAGCCATTGCTTTTAAATATTAAGGATAAATGTTAAGGATAAATGTTATTAACTATTTAGGATAAATACTTCACATTGCATGAAAAGCTACGCAGTGTGCCTGTTTTCAGAATCAGAATGGGGTTTATTCGCTATGCAAGATTAACAAGCATAGAATTCACTGTTTTGAATGTGTCTTACTGCATAGGAAGATGAACAGATACACACTTTTTATGTTGTATTTTGATGTATAAACTCATTTGGATTATATATTAATTTAAATAGGCTACATGCCTAATTAAACAAATCCCTACAATTGGTATTTGGGAGAAAACACGTCCAGCCGGTGTAGCCTATGACCACGTTTATGTTTGATATGCGTTTATTTCAATATCATACTAGCTGGTTGAAAGTATAGTCTTAAACGCAACCCCACGGCCTATAGACTATAGGCTACAGGCGTATAAATAAAGTTGACTTCAAATGTTAAACTAGTCTAGAATACAACAGAAAATCCTTGTCCCCCGGGGAGGGAAATTGCAGTCAGTAGCAGGGTGAAGTACAGCACACAGCAGGGTAAAATATACAATAAGAGATACAAAATAGTACAATATACTATATGTGGCAGACACAGAACAAGACGAAATCTTGTCAAAAAGGTCACTTTAAATTAAAGAAAAGTAACACAAAAAGGATAACGTATGATCATTAACGAAATAGGCCAAGACGACGTTGTTCGCATCATTGTGCTTCAGAGTTTTTCGCCCTTCAGACGTGCATTTGAATTTGAACCTCATGCCATGATGGGTTTCACAAAGGGATCGACATGTTTATTTACATGGCTGCTTTCAGATGTCTATAGAATTGTAACACTTTAATAAACCTAAATGTAAGTATTAATTCTTCATTATGTAAGATAACCCCTATCTGCAACGACATTCAGCTAAAGTCATTTAGACTTTGAATATCTTGGTTCGCAGCATGCATGACCATTGCATGTGACCGGCATTGGGGCACTGGGGCGGAACATTTTCTATTTCAACTGAACTAGAGCGCTTTATTCAGTAAGTAAAGCGGATAAAACCATAGACTACAGGCCTACAATTCAGTGTGTTTTTGAGCAGGTTAAAGCCTGAACTCTATAATGTCATGATGCTGAACTGCTTTATTTAAGTAAACTGTAACGTATCTTCAAATACCGTGAACAAGCCTTCCCTGTCGTCCACGTTACTGTGCAGGTTTATTTTTTTAGGTCAATAATGGAAAAGGTTAACTGCATTTATCTTTAAATCAATGACTGTGCTTTATGTAGAGCTCCAGTGTAAACATCATGTCAGTTCATACTGAAACCACTACATGCCGTCATGTAAACGAAAGGCAGATGCTTTGCAGATGACAGAAACCCAGTTAATATAACATAATTAGGCCGACTAAAGCTGTGTTAAAGAAGGAAAAGTCAGATGGATTAAAACTGTCTGACCTTGACTGTTTCAAGCTAAGATACAGCCTATGGTTACTTCACAAACACACATTACACACTATTCATACAGCAATAGAGACAACGTTGTGGCTTGTGATGTTTGTCGTTTATGAATGTTTGTTTTCTAGACCTGAATTTAAAATGCAGACCATAGAATATAGGAGACATCAACCCAACATGCCGGGAAATGCAGCAGTACACATATTCAGAAAGATGAAACACCATGTCTATATACCAAGCAGACCAAGGTTGATAGTGGGCATAGAGGTTTTAAAAGACTTTGGCACGGTTAACTGGATGTAGCCTATATATAGGCCAACGTCTCTTATAAACTATAGCTTGTTCAGCAGACTGACCAGTTCAGTTCAGCACATACAACTCATGTTGTGTCTAAAATGTGCCGCCAGCCATGTTTGTTTCACACACCAAAGAGTAAATATTTCGACAAAATTAAGAGATATTTTAGAAAAGAAAAGCCTTTGAAGAGGAAATCAGTGAATTTCTATTTTACCTTCACACAATTCAGCCTCCCGCCACACCACAAAGCCTATAGCCAAATGTGTGTGTGAGGGGGGTATTTTTATAGTAAATTCCTTTCCCAGGCGGAATGTTTTCTTATTTTGAGCATATTTCACGTAAATATTCATCAAACAGTGGTTGAACATTTTAAAAAGGGTCCAACAGACTATCACATATGGGTAGTTTGTTAAAACATATAGAAACGTTGAATAAAGAAAACGTCTCCACATGATCCACAGTGCAAGTTGACGTCCGTGCCTTTGGCCTTCTGTTCTCAGGACAGGAAAGCGCTATCAGACGTCACGTGACGGCGCGAGAACATCATCAACAACAGTTTGTTCTGGTTTTATTGGCACGAGCTCTTTAGAACCTTCGAACAGGAAGAAGCTTTTTTTTATTGCAGCTAGCAAACACATTCTGATGGGGTCTACAGAAACTGGGGCACATTAGTGGAGGAAGGCCAACCTGGACCTGAGGTCTTGCCATTGTTTTGCCCTTGACATACATTCATTGCGGTGGGCCTATGGTGAGATCAGCAGCACAAATAAAATAAAGCAACTGATAATATAACAATAAGAGTCATATTTACACATGAGAATACGGAACAAGTGTGTTTGTATCTGTTTGTTTTACATATGGTAAAGTGGTAACATATAATGTCAACGTAGGATAACTTTTAATTTCTGCAAACTATTACCTGCTATATGCCTCTAAATAATGCAAGCACAACATCAAACAGTAAATATAAGCCAAACAATGGATTGTGTGTATAATCAGTGACAAATATGTTGTATTTATACAATGTAAACATCTGAAAATGTCTTGATAAAAGCCAGAAAAGAACAGTGTTTAAATGTTGAAGGGTGTGCACGCCCTAAGACTACCACACATCAGAGAAAGTTTCACATACGCGTGATGGTAAATGTACAATATTTCAGTAGCACATTTGGGCCTGCAGTCAAATGAATTACAGACATGCAACATCGATTTCAAACCTGGTATTACATTACGCTTGTGTTGTGCATAAAAGCATAACATGATATAAAACTAAACTGTCAGTGGAGAGGGAAATGTGTGCCAGTGGGAAAGTAATACGGTCTGGATGCATGCTGAATGAAGTAATAGTTTGCCTAGTCAGCAATAAATGGGAGTTGTTCCGTGTTCGCTGTCAGTGTTTAAAGCTTGCATTAGGTAATAATACGTAATAGGCCTATAGGTATATTAGGACAATATGGTTACCTCTGAGAATTGCTTGTAACGAATCATTTTTTTTATACATAATTAAGTGTGATTAAGATTAAATATGTATATTATATTCTCCACTAATCAGACCTTGCTGCAATATAGGCCTACGTCAAATATTTAGGCAAATTCTTAGCGACACAGATTTTTCTAAAACTTTACTTTGAGGCAATGTAGAAATCGTTCTGTTGTGTGTTTCCGGGATTGAACGGAAATAAGACCCCCCAAAAAATATGCAACAAAAAAAGATGAATGTGTTAATTCGATTAGAATTTTTATTTAATTTATTTTATACGTCATTCGATGATTACTGAAAAGATGCACTCAAGACGATGTATTTTCTCTCTCAATTTCCAGAACATATAACAACTGTCCGTTTCTCTTAAATAAATACATTTGTAAAGGCATGTTTGAACCCATATAGCCTATTTATTGTTTGCCTTTCTGTAAACACTATGCTACGTTATGCTTTATGAATGACACCCACAGAATCCCCCCCCCCCCAACTGTCTGTTATAACCAACACATTCCAGCTCTGTTCATACAAAGGATGTTAGCAAGTATCTCAGCTTGCATAATCAGTGTGTACACTTCACCTCGACTCTTCCCTTTGTCTGGGTCACTAAGTGATGCTGAGTTATTGGAGCTTGCTGGACAGTCAAAGCCCCTGACCACAGTTACCCTCAACACCACACGCGTTTTAGACTGTGTGAAATGCATCTTAGAGCCTGGATGAACATCACACCGGCTGCTGGGTTTGCCCAGAATTATCTGGGTTTGTTTTTGTTTTCAAGAAGGATTACCTTTTGTCAAGGACAGACATGCGTCTGATACGGTAAATAAATGACACACGAAGTAATCATTTTGGGTTGACAATGTTTTTGAGGCCGTTTGGGAACTAGGTAGCCTATATTCCAATGTTTTTTTTTGCACTTAATATTTAACTTCAGCAAACTCTCATTTGTGTCACTTTTTCCCATTAAACTATTTTCCCATTAATATATTTTTAATATTAATTTAAACATTTGAAGTTCTAGGCCTGTATGTTGTATGCTATTTACGCTGTGGCGGTTTTATCTGGACTCGTTTTATATAAATGTGTGAAATGAATGTATCCCTGTGAGTCGTGCGTAAAAGATTCAAAAACCACTGGAATGTCGTCACGAAGTTTCCATGTGAGTGCAAAACTTCAGTCTTGGCTATTTGTAGGCTAAGTGACAGACAGCAAAGTATGCTGCCTACTGCAACACCTGTCAATCAGGCGTAGGAATTAATAGTTAAGAGTCTCGAATTCTGTAGCCTATGAGAATCTGTGCTTCTCTTTTAATCCAGAGTAATGTGCATTGAGTTCATTAAAGCACGCCTGTGTGCTTGATGGAAGACAGATTCAGCTCAGATCACACGTGCCTTGCTCCTGCCTGGCTCGCGAAGGGTGTGTGGGGCTGCTCCAGCAGGACTAAAGCACAACTAACCAATGGAGAGCACGCGCGCTCATATCTCCAGTCGATATCTCTAGATAGATGATCTAATGGCTGATATTGATAGATGGTCATTTCTTTACCGGGTCACATGACACAATTACCTCCAGAAATCGATCAAGATGAATTGCACGCGTTCTTTCGTTTGTAATTTCCCTCCCTCGCGGATTCTATCCACAATCCTGCAATAGAGAGATAAAGTTTAGTACTCCGCGGTTCAAATTCATAGACCTCAGTTAGGAGACATGACGGAGTATGACGACCGAGGCAGCTGTACGTCAAATATGTATTTGCCAAATTGCACATACTACGTCTCGGGAGCAGATTTTTCGTCGGTTTCACCGTTTAGACCACAGAGTACCGCGTGCCAAGTGAATTTCCCTTATTCTTCCAGCATGGCTCAAGTGCAGCCTGCGCGAGACCTGTCTTACAGGGACTACGGTCTGCAGCATCCAAGCAAATGGCATTACCGAAACAACTACCCCTCTTACTACTCAGCGGAGGAGCTCATGCACAGGGACATTTTCTCGTCCTCCGGGCGGACAGACCCTGTGCACCCGCATCACGGGGGGACGGGTTCCTCCTGCAGTTTCCTCTCCAACGTGGGCAGGAACGGCGTTCTGCCTTCTGGATTTGACCAGTTCTTCGAGGCAGCCAGCGCAGAGAGACCACCGAGTCTCTCTCAAGGCAAGAACAGCTCGACCCCACCCGGACTGGAGTCCTCTAGACCCTCTACAGACCCGGAGCACCAGGGTCTACAGAAGGCCGAGGAAGAGTCGCCATTATCGGACTGCACGGAGGAGAGAACCAGCGGATCTGGTAATGGAAACTCTGGTTATTCTTGCAGTGGTTTTATGTGTCTCTTTATAAGCACGCAAAACCATTTATATAGCTTGAGCAGCCATGTTGTTAACACGTTTACGAGGAAAACCTGGTTTGTTGGACTTCAGGGAGTTGATCAATGTTTCGCTTCGAAAATGAGCAGAAAATAGTCAAAACTGTACCTAATTTAATTCAGTTATTACCAGTAAACTGAACACCTTAAGTCATAATTTGATGATGATTAATGGAGTGTTACTAGTAGACTGACATGATGTATTATATTGAAATTCCATTACAGTACTGTACGGTTCGAATAGGGGATATATACATTTTTTGTATATAGTTTCAAATAAATGACCTGCTTGTGATTTGTGTGCATTATGAGTTTCCAGGAGTGTGCAGAAATGTATTTGTGTGTGTGTGTGTGTGTGTGTGTGTGTGTGTGTGTGTGTGCGAGCGCACGCTCATGTATATCTGTGTGTGTGTGTGTGTGTGCGCGCTCACGCTCGTGTATATATATGTGCGTGTGTGTGTGTGTGTGTGTGTCGTCCTCAGTGTAGTAAAACTTTTTGTTTTGTGTTTCTGTCCAGACTCGGCGAAGTCAAGAAAAAAGAGATGTCCTTACACTAAATACCAGATCCGAGAACTGGAACGAGAATTCTTCTTTAACGTTTACATCAACAAGGAGAAAAGGCTGCAGCTGTCCCGCATGCTGAACCTCTCAGACAGACAGGTCAAGATCTGGTTCCAGAACAGGAGGATGAAGGAGAAGAAACTCAATCGAGACCGACTTCAGTATTTCAATGGGAACCCTCTTTTCTAACCGAGGTGGACTTGAAACAATAGGCTGGTCATCCTAACTGACCAGGACAGAGGCTCTTACACTGACACGTGATAAGGCCAGACGAACTGTAAATCCATCATTGCAATAATAACTGCAACAGCAGCAAACTGTGCAGATGTATGGCGTTAACCTATGGTGCATCCTGCAAAGCGTTAAGCCTGCATGTTGCATCTTTATACCTCAACAATCACAACCTCGCAGGCAACGTTCACAGGTTAAGTTCTTTGGAGGGATTATTTTGACAATCTTTCTTTTTTCTTCTTCTTTTAGTTCTTGTTTTTATTTATTTCGTTGTCTTTCTCTTTGGTTATCTTTAATGCTTCAGTGTGATTCTGCGGAGAGCAGGCCCAGTGTAAACTACAATCATATGGTTACATGTCATTATGTGTGTATCTGTTCATTTCTGTTGTGGTGCGCATGTGATATAGTTATGGAAGCCTTGAATAAAACCAAACCAATGAAAATCAACAGCGGATGTGTTTCTTTAGTTAAAGACGTGTCAGAGAGGCTTATATGTATTAACATTGATACATTCATTGATAGACATTTTATTTTGGCACCAATCTGGAGAAAGTCATGGACTGGTTAAAAGGTCTGAAAGAGGTTTTCTGTTCCTTAGGCTGTGAGTCCAAGGCTATTTAGGAAACCTTGAACCGTCTAGACAATCCAGTAAGGGCGGTTGTAAACGTCTAAATTGGGGCTATTCAAGCCTGGTCTGGTTTCTCCAAATGCACTTTTCCGCGCAAAGAAAACGGAAAGCAGATGAACCCACCCATTACTGCTGTTTTCAGACGGAAGGTTTCCACAGGGCAACACGGATCTACCTCACTGCCTACAGGCCCACTAATCCACTTTAGTTAGCATCTGGTCAGTGATCAAGTGGTCAATCGGAGGGGCAGAGTGTTTTAAGTCGCCTATAGACACCTCAAACTAGACTATTTTTAAATAGGCCTGATAGCCTAAGATTTAGCCCATACTATTTTTGAATTCATGCATTCTTCCAGATGATCTCAAAACATCTGAAACTAGCTCTCAATTTCTCAAGGAGCGTCTTAACTGCACAAAGGTGGTCAAGGTATGAACCTCTGCTGTATTTCCGTCTTGATCTCCGTCATCTAGCATTCAACTAAATAGTAATAATCGTGTCGTTTTGTTTTCATTCACAAAATCGAGTCTTTTCTTCCGTTTCATCCGATATCGATAGAAACAAATACAGCAATCGGTTAAATTAAAAACTATCGTTCCAACCAATCACACACTTTTTCCAGTAGGACTGTTTTCAAACAACTAGATATTATATGTTAAAGGTTAGATTAATATATATATATATATATAATATATATTCATATATTATAATATAATATATATTCATATATTATATATACAAATTATATAAATATAAATAAACATATAAATTATATAAATTAATAAAGGTTAAAAGAGGTTGAAATTATTTGAAAAACTGAAATTTTATTTTTTGTTGGTGACAACTATGCGTGGGCTAAGATAGGCTAGGTTTGCCAACTATTGGCAAAATGTATTCAAAAAAACATAAAAGATCACAATTATTATCCAAAAAATTGTAGGTGACACGTTTGATATGAACTGCAGTATTTCATTTGATTGACTGAACCCGGGAATGTTGATGGGATTGCCCCATGTAACATTGGTTTACCGAGCTGCAACATGACAATCTGGCCACAAGAGGGCGCCAGCAGCAGATGACCTGCCAACAACAAGGCCCTGCTCTGGTTTAGGAGCTACAAGAGATAAAGGCAAGAAGCTAGTTCTATTGTCTGACAGCATTTGATGGTTATTATGTTGTTGTGAATCCTTAAGCTATATGAGTTTCAACCCATTCTTCTGCTGGTAGACCAAAGGGCCAGGTGCGAGAGTCAGTAGTGGAGCATGTTTTTCGTTTCTGTGTGTCCCATTTTCAGTCCAGTCTCAATTATAATCGTGAACGCTAAAATACAAGGTACTACAAAGTAACAAATGTAACAAAGGTTTGACGATTAAAATTTGAACCTGGAAAACCAAACTATGGTTGTGTTTCGTATCAATTTAGATGTGATATGCATGTAAACTGTTTCAAATGCCAGGGTTCGTGACTAGAATAAAACCACCTTCTTCAGCCAAGCCTCTACAGTTGCAACACTACCTTGGTCGATAGCTATAAAAGGGGCCTCGAAGTTAGATCTGTTGGTTCTTGTTTAAAGAATCAATTTGACTCTTGGATGACACTTTTGAATCCATCTCCATTTAAAATTGAAATTGAAACACATGCGCTTGACAGTCAAGCATAATCGTCCTTAGAAGACAACAAGAACGTATATGAGTATATTTGGTTTATTTTATGTAGGCTAGTTATTTATTTGCATTATTGCATTACAACAATAGCCTATAGATATATGATGTGATTGCAATTATTTCTAAATTCGTATTGTAAAATACCAATCCTTAGATCTAGAACAATAGGCATTTTTGTGACGTTTTTTAGAGTAACCTAATAAATAACTAATAACTAAAATAACTATAGCCTGTATGAAATTAATTGTATAAGCATAACGATAAGCCTGAGATCCCATAATAACTTGTAAATAACATTGACGTAATTAATTGACGGCATAAATAGCCTATGTACTATTTCTATTTGTTGGTTTCTGTGTAGAGAATATGTGTGTAGCTACACAATATAGCCTGTGTATTTGTGTGTGTGGGTGATTGTGAGCGTGTGTGTACTTGTGTGTGTATACCTACGTTTTTATTATCTAGTTGTTTCTTTTCCTGTTGGGATACTTGCCCGTATGTATTAGTTGTCCCATGAATGAATATTGTTGTCAGTGTGTTTCAGTAGTTTATGATCATGCTGGTCTTCCAGCTGGCTCCACTGTTCAGGGCTTCACTGCAGAGTTACAGGGAATCTGTAAGAAACAACAACCTTGAAACATGGAGGCCTGATGTTACAGTTCAGAGCCCACCGGTGTGTGTGTGTGTGTGTGTGTGTGTGTGTGTGTGTGTGTGTGAGAGAGTGTGTGTGTGTGAGTGTGTGTGTGTGTGTGTGTGTGAGTGTGTGAACAGAACAAAACCAAAACAACAAAGCGGAATTGAACGCATGTAAATGTGTTTACTTGGGTTTCTGCAGTACAGACTAGTCATTATGGATTCGTTGTGCCTAAGGTGACATGAACATGATATGTTTTTTCCCCAGAACTGCACCGTGTCAGTCCCCATGCACTGACCCGGGCCAGGAGGCGCTGGAGGCCGGACACATCTCCAGTGAGATCCCACGAGACCCAGGGAAACGGAACCCTGGGACCTGGAGCTGTAAGTGATTTTCACACTCTAAATATATTTAAACAGTCCTCATCTTTATCCGGTATAAAAACAACACATGACTAGCCCTTTAAAAATACGTGGTGAACTGTCTTATACCAATATCAGCTCGAATTGGTTTTTGCATATAGGCTTATAAACAGCACGACATTGGCTGCATCATTGACAAAAATATATTTTTGATGCTGGTGAAAATACCGATACACCCTAAATATCAAGTAAATACCAATAGCCATAATTTCAAGCATTTTGACAATTTGTAGTAATATTATTTTTGTGTGGCTTTTCATAGTAAATTTAATTATAAACAGATGCAATGCGTAAAATACAATATAAACAGCCATTTATATGTAGGCCTGTATGTCTGCACATACATTTGAAACCAAATCTAATCTAAATCTAATCTAAATTACTAACATTAACAGCAGGTTTGAGACGTGGAGGACATTGTGAACATGTCCAGGCTTAACTAAGGCCTTTATGTCGTGGACGAATGTTTAACTCGGAAAAACCGTTCATGTTTGGCAACATAGATTTATTCATGAACATATTTTACATTCAAAATTACAGTTATAATAAAGATAAAAATTTAACGCCATTCCAGTTTTAAAATACAGAATACCTTTTAAAAGCTGGTGTATGGCGTTTATAATGAATAGCGTGCTTCTTTAGTGTGTATTACCTAGGCTATTTATCAACAAAAAGAGAATATTTCCCCCCCAAATACTCATATTTTATACAGTCTAACTAATGAAGCAGAATGATGGTGTGCATGGTTTAATATTTTCTTAATGCGTCCTGTCATTTCGAAGCATTTTCTATCTTGAACTTGAATCGACATTTTATAAGCGTATAAATGTGACATTTACAAGGCAAGTTAATCGTCTCGTCACATTTATAAAGTGTCTGAAGCAGTGGAGGAACAGCTTACACTATGTTCTCATTACACCCGTGGAAACTCTCCATACGAGGATGTTTCTAAGAATCAATTTCAAGTCCGGGTTCTGGGGGTCGCTGTTCTGCTGCATCTGGAACCTCCATCAGCCCCCCCACCCCAGTGTCCACGTGACGCTGCGACTCAAGGCCATTTTCACACCCCATTGGTGTGCTTGTCATGTGGTCGCGAGGAGGTAGCCCCATTTTTACGCAAAGGATTGTTAATGTCTCAAACATGTCTGCTAATACAAAGGACGTCTATCTATCCTCTTTGAAATCCTTCCAAAATGTCTTATTCCAACAGTTCACCGGCTGCAAGTTCGTTTTTGGTGGACTCCTTGATGAGTGCGTGCAGGGCAGACAGTCTGTACTCCAGCAGTATGTACAGCATGTCTCCAGGTACCGACACCGGAGCATATGGGATGGCGAGCTGCGGTGTGGTGCCCTCTCTGGCTCGGAGAGGAGAGGTGGGTCATCTGAGCACAAGCATGGCCGTCCACTCCTCCTACCTCCCCCCATATGAGAGCTGGCCAGACCAGGGCAGGACTAGCAGCTTCGAGCAGCCCTCCTTCCCCCCCTGCATCAAAGAGGAGACTGAGTGCTGCATGTACTCCGACAGGAGTGGGCGGCTCGGTTCGCCTCAGCCCCGGCTTCCCTCATCTTACTCCGGCCTCGTCTCAGAATCCTGCCCGGTCGAAAGCCCTGAGATCCCGGTGCCAGGGTACTTCAGACTCAGCCAAACATACTCGTCCGGTAAAAACCAAGACTACGGTGATCAGGCGAGCCTCGAAAGTCTCATGCAGCTGAACGGAGCAGCACCAAAGACCAACGCGCAGAAGTCAGTTCCTGTCGAGGTGGAAAAACAAACGGGCGAAGCTCCGTTCACCCGAAGACGGGAGGTCTCCGGTGCCCCCGAGGCCACCCCGGACCAACAAACCGGCCCGCAGGAGGACCAGAACTCCTCGTCAGACGCCTCCGCAGCCAGCCCGGACTTGCCTGTGAGAGAATCCGGAGGTGGGTATGATGGAGGGAGAGGCTCCAGCGCAGTAAACCCTAGTATAAAACACAAACAGCCCCGTAGTCGTAACGTTTAATGAGAGTTCCTCCTCGAGTCGCAGTAAAATGCTTTTACAGAGACCAGACTGGGCTTCACTGTCCTGAGGAGCTTTAATGTCCTGCTGCTTCTTTCTCTGCTTTCTAAAGGATTATTGTTTTTTCTTCACACCAAAGCACTTTGTGACTTAGGGCAAAATTGCATGGGTACCCTGTATACCCTAGTATACCCTGTATACCCTAACTGGAGCCTAACTTCGAAGCAAAGCGCACCTTTTTACGCACAAAGTATAAACATAATTTCTTAACAAATATTCGTGAAAAAAATACTTTTTATATCTGAACAAAAAAAGGTGAAAGCTTGGACCTTAAATCGATTTCTTAGCAGATGTAATTGCGTTGCTTAAAACTAGGCGTTTTATTTTATAAATAATGCCAATTATTGAGGGACCATGGATACAATTGTCAAGTCTTGTTATTGTTACATGTTTTTAATTGCAAATAAGATGTGTTATTTGATGTGTTCGTGACAATTTTACGTTGGGATATTTCTCTGTTTTCCAGAAGCCAAAAGCGATGCTCCCACCAGTAACTGGTTAACAGCTCGGAGCGGCAGGAAGAAGCGCTGCCCTTACACCAAGCACCAGACTCTGGAACTGGAGAAGGAGTTCCTCTTCAATATGTACCTGACTAGGGAGAGGCGTCTGGAGATCAGCCATAGTGTCAGCCTGACGGACAGACAGGTAAAAATCTGGTTCCAAAACCGAAGGATGAAGATGAAGAAGCTGAGCCGGGAGACCCGGGAGAACAGGGCTCGGGATCTTACCTCGAGCCTGACCTTCTCGTGAGATCTGCTGCTGGTCAGACCCTTCATCTCCTCTTCCGTGACCCCCAGGCCGCTGGAGCCTGAGGACCAAGCTGTTATCTTCCTTGACCTCATACATTGTGTAACATCAAAGTTGCTGTACAGCCATTATCACTTGTAGGCCTTCGCTCTTCTCACATGCCTTCAGTGGACTGGTGGGTCGTTACTACACACCCCGAAGACGAACTGAGAGTATTTGGCCTTTAGCATTTGTTATATCTAAAAACCGCAGCTATAACGAGACACGGATAAAACATGGTTCGTTTGGCTGTGCGTAAAAGACTGTGGTTTCAGATTGGATCAGTGTGTTTCAGTGTTAATAGGTCTAGTTTTTTATATTCGTGATGTGTTTCGTCGTTGTAACTTGTAGCCTAAGTAGGCCCTATTTATTGTTTACGCCAAATCATAAATGAATGTATCTTTGCTGCATGGTCTTTGGCTTGTATTCCATTAAATAGACTCAGAATATTACTGACCAAATGAATGTTCAGAAAGCTTTAATTTCTTGTTTCAGTGCAATTCTTTCCTCCACAGTATTTCCCCAGTGTAGCTCTATCCAAAATAAGACGCCTCAAATAAGCAATAAGCTTAACTTTCAATAATAATGTAAAAAAATAATACTGTAAAAAAAAAAAACACAATTTGCGCGCAGACAACATTATAATAAAAACATATTGGCATGCAGCCTATATATTGGAAAATATGTAAATTAACATTATAAAAACATGACTATGAAGCCTGTTGACGGTAATAGCACAGGCCTATAGTGGCTGGTCACTGAATCTAAGATTACTGACGTTTTCACAAATAAACATGAGATCTAATTATATACAAATACTTTTTATGTAGTGCATGTTTTTATTGTGACCAATTAGATTGAAATTCAATCGGACGATTTCTTTGGTAAATAGGCCTTAGTCTGTTTTTGTGTCCAGACCAAAATATTAAAGAAAGATTAAATCAAATATATTTTCACATGTGTTTTGTCAATTGTAACTCGCAGAAGATTGAACGTTGTTACTAACAATGCGTGTTTTAATTTAAAAATTGCATTAAAGTTCCATACCCAGAAATAACCCTCTGGATAAGAGCATCTCCTAAATTACTCCATGTAAACAACACAATCTAGCTCAACCTCAGACGGTTTCAGGCCCTGGAAGAGGGAGTTCAGCCGGATACAGGCCGTGTGTGACGCGTTAGTACACAATCAAACACACCTCATAAACCTTTTATTGACAGGCATAAAAAGAAGGTAGCCCACGGACAAAAACAAACAGCAAACAAGTTTGTGCCAGCACACTTTATGCCTAGTGTATTATTATTATTATTATTATGTATTTCTTTTGCCATACAGAACAGAACCGGGGTCGTATATGAACAAATAACACAATTAAAATGTGACGGATGGCTGCTAGTTCTATTACTGATGAGAGGGGTGGAGTCAGAGCACAGTTTACCCATAAATATTTAACAAGAGCAGATACTTAAGTTAGGCCTGCAATGTAGAGCTACACAATCAAGTAGATATACTACTGAAACAAGCTGCAGTATTCAGCCACATTTGCAGGACTATGAGAGGGTCTCTCCTCCCACGTGACTTGAGTAACGCTGGAAAAGCTTATATATGAATCCATGTCATCGTTTAGCGATACGTGCTTCTATGTTGGTCAGTAGAAAAGTCAAAATATTAATTGCTGTGATATTCGGATTGATATACTCGTTGTATTGGTAAATAAGATCACGTGATCCACGTAACCAATCGGTGGAGATGAAGCCAGAAGAATATGAGATTGTCTCGTGGCCGGATAGCTGGAACTGCACCACCTTTTATCTGTCTCTGGATGGATCAAAAGCATGTCGACCAGCAGCGCTCTGGGACTCTATGTGGACTCTATCATGGGGCACGAGACGGAGGAGCTGTATGGGACTCGCCTCGTGCAGGGCTCTCTTGGGCAGCCATCCAGACCGTCAGGTGGGAGGGAGGGTGCAGACTTCTCCTCCTGCAGCTTTGAACCCAAACCAGCCATCTACTCCGGATCCTGGGCCTCGGCTCACCCGCCGTCCGGACTTTACCACCACTACGTCCCGCAGTCTCACCTCGCTTCCTCGTCCGATAATAGATTTGTTCGTTCTTGGCTCGAGCCCATCCCCAGCTCCGTGCCCCTGTCCGGATACCGGCCGCCAAGTCTCGAGCCCATCCCCAGCTCCGTGCCTCTCACCGGATACCGGCCGCCTAGTCTAGAGCCCATCCCCAGCCCCTTACCCCTCTCTGGATACCGCCCCCCCCCTAGTCCGCCCTACCAGACAAAGCAGGACAGCACAGATCCATCGAAAAGCAACGCATGTCTCTCTTACACGGTCCCAGTCGCCCCTAAATTAATCTGCGAAAACAAGGACTCAGAAGCGGTGGATAAAACCTCCAACCAGCCCAAAAGTGACGTGTCGAGCCACAGCGAGGCCCAGGAAGAAAAGCAACTTGACCCAAGTAAGCATAAGGAATGACTGTCTGATTTACTGCCGCAGGAATGCCACGACCACGGCTGTGTAAAAGCATGACTTTTACTAACCTATAAATGTCCAACACTTATATTGGCTTTATAGGGAGAATATCCTTCTGCATGATTAAAATGCAGGTCATGATTTGATAAAGATTTGGAGCCGGATCATTTTATAATTGGACACTTTTATACTTTGCCTGCCAGTCTGAGGTGGATTTTTATTTTAGACCTTACTGCTTTAAGGGTTTGACAAGATATTTTGTTATGAGAACAAGGTAGAATGTCTTACGAATTTTAAGAGTTGTTCTCCTTTGACCGTGAGGCATCTTTGGATTTAGAGTGCCTTTATTTTTTTCAAACCATAAAAATGGGTCAATATTTAGTCTGTTGTAGGCCACACGCTGAAAATGACCAAAACACAATTTGGTGACTGCTGGACTTGACTTTATATTATTGTGTGGGCCTAAGAAGTATAAGAAGTATTCTTATACACTACTGTGTATATACCCCCCCCCCCCCTTGTACTATATACACCCATCCCACTTTGATGTCACTTGTACTTCTATGTTATTTGTATCAAAATGGTAGTGTATTTTACATTGTATTAATTTTGTTATTATTATATCACATATGTTACATGTTTGTTCATTTCTGCCACAGTGAATTCTATGTTTGTAAATCTTGCATAGAGATTAAACCTTAAACCCATTCTGATTCTGATTCTCTTTCTTGCAGGCAACCCCTCATCCAACTGGATCCACGCTCGGGCCGGCAGGAAGAAGCGCTGCCCCTACAGCAAGCAGCAGACCCTGGAGCTCGAGAAGGAGTTCCTCTTCAACATGTATCTGACCCGGGAGCGCCGTCACGAGCTGGCCCGGATACTCAACCTTACCGAACGACAGATCAAAATATGGTTCCAGAACCGACGGATGAAGATGAAGAAGATGACCCGCGAGAGAAATATTAGGAATAAACTATTAGTTTAATCTGTCGACATCAAATTGTACGGTACGGTCCGTTTCTGGCATGTGGGTCTGTGGTTATGCTATAGTCCAAGGAAGGGAATTTAGATTAGATGACATTTTAATTTGTAATTTATTCCTATATTGGTGTTCTACCCCTTTTGTTGAAATACATTACAACGTCTTAATGAAAGGCTACTGAGAATATTCTATTCGTTTTATGATTTACAGGCCTCAAATAGGCCACCTGCATGGGCCAAATTAAAAAGCTTGACAAAATGCTCTTGTTAATGTAAAACCATCTGCGTTTGATACTTATGGGGATTTTGGTGAAACGTGGGCTAGGCGAGTTTGGTGCACGTGGGCTGGGCGAGTATTATAGCTTAAGTATCCTGTACTTGTTATGATCTAATTATGGGTCTTGCGCGTGACATGTAGACCACTGGACACAGTCAAGCTAAAACGTGTAATTGTCACTTCTAGCTCTGAACTGCATCTGGGTCGTTAAAAGATGTACTGTATAATATGCTGTGGATCTGCTTTTTATATGTGCAATAATGTTGTAAGTTGGCAATTTTTTAAACAAAACTTAATAGAATGGATTAAAATTGAGTTTGATTGTTGGACACGCGTGTTGCTTCCATTTAAATTAAGGTTAGCAAATGAATTCACTGGGCCTAGGCTATAGTTTAAGCAGCCTAGGATGTGTAAGGGCTCGAGGCTTGTCTGCAATATAGGCTATAGGTGTTCTCAGGCACCTCATTGTCTAGTTCTGCAGTAATGTCTTTAGAACAGGAAGACTGGCTGGACCATAAAGCCCCCGTATCTGCCAGACGTCTGAGCCAAATGAGTTTATGGGCAAATACGTAATTGCACTCTTCTTTGAAAACCCCTTTTCCTTGGCTGTTGGACTTTGTTACTGACATACAAAAAACACAGTCCTATCTCTCTAAGGGTGTCTAGCGGCTGAATTGTCCGTCTGCGTGTCGAAGGGGGAAGTCAGATCTGAATGAACAGAAAGTCACGTTTATTCACCAACTGCAGTATTTTTACAGCCGTTATTAGCAGCCTGTCTGACCGCAGGCAGCAAAGCTCGGTGATCCATCTAAGCCTTTATAAAGCACCAAGGATTCACAGCAAAAAATAATCATTTGGAAATGTAACCATGAAATTGTAAGCAAGGTCAATTTCATGTTAAATAACAACATACTGCAAACAGTGTCCATAGGTACGAGATGCTATTATCATTCTAAAATGTGCTTAATTGTTTTTGCCACTCTACATATTTCGAAATCTGTTTTTTTCTGGATGGTGGTCACTGTCAAAGTGGCCTGCATCTAAACCGTCTGGCATCTTCGACGCCTGCACGTTTTGGATCCATTCCCCGGCCGCTAGATGGCGCCCTTGGCCTGTATTAACAGTACTGGCCACCAGATGGACTGGACTGGGCATCGTAAGGCTAAATTGATGGCAGAATCCATTGAACGATGGATCTCAGCCATCATAGCTAAACAGGCTATTGACGATGCGTGTAGATTAACAACAGTTGGTCTTAGATTAATACAATATTCTGAATCTGAATCAAATAAATCAGAGGAGACCAGTATAGGCCGACCCTAATAACAAGGTTATGAATGCACAAAAATGATCATTCTAGATTAAAAATGTATTTGTATTTATTTATGTAGACGTTGAACAATAGGCCACATTAGTGTAATCAAATGGTGTGCGAATTACTTAGCCTCCTAAGTATTTCATGAACAAGCTGATGCATGATGTAAATTCATGACACCTGCTGGGAGCCTATATGCACATACCTACGTCTTGTGTATCACTAATGCCTACAATGGGAATTTAAAAACGATCATAATAATGATATAGGTTTTTCTGTACCGTCGACAGCCCAAATATATTTTTTTTTGTGTATCGCGATTACCCAGTTTGTTAAAGTTTATTTAACAATAGCTTAACAAAAGTGAAGTGGCGATAATCAATACCTTTTGTGCATCCTGGACAGGTCTTGATCTTAGCCTCCTGAACAGACAGGAGTTAAGAGCCGGTTTGGGAAGCGCACATAAATCAATATTTCGATATCTGGCTCATATCTGACACTCATAACAAATAAGATCAATGCTTATCAGGAAATACAACACCCCTGACCTTATTTACCCTATAGTAATAGTACACTAGGCCATAATATCACAGACTAGTTAACATTATGGAGGAAACAGCAGACAACATGGCGGCTTTGGTGGGGATGATGGACCGTGGTTGTTTCCAAGTTATATTAAAAATGCATTTTCCAACAGCATCGATCTAGAATAGATCATGATGGTTTCAGACCTAGTTAGTCTGTTGTTCGTTACTATTCTTTAAACTAATGTTTTACCACCTCATTCAGTGGGAGAGAATTCTGGGTAACATAAATCAATGAATTTCAGATCATTCGAGGAATTGTTTAATGTTTGTAGCCTAATTACCCAAATTCTCAGTCAATAATCTAAACATAGGGTCTATTATAGTTTCATATATACATTTCCGACATAATTAAGATAAAATATTATTTAATTAGGCGTACAGAGGCGAAAATACTAAATAATGATTTGATAATTTGATACTTGATAGATTTGATACTACTACATTACATTTCTCGTTAAATCCACTTAGATTAAGTTTAGATTGCGTGTTTAAGACGCAACTTCCAACACGTACTTCACTTTTTTTTTTTTTGCTATAATTATCAGCAGTTTATACAAGTTCTGGCAGGTTCAGACACGAATAGTCTATGCTTAAGCAACGTATTTGTTTTATAACCTCATATTACATCAGATAGTTTGTTTGGATGACAGATCTTGGATGATACCCTCTTTCATGAAGCATTGACAGACATATACAGATGCAGCATAACGACGTATACAGATGCACATTTTAACGATGGCTCCGCGTGCTGTTGAAAAACAAAAAAAAAAATCTGTGTACATGCACACGTGTATTCAGTATGCTTCCAGTAATCTATTACACTGTACTAGCAAGTAACCAGTGGCTGATTACCAACCAAGAGGCCCAAGAGGCCTGATGTTATAACGAGGCAAGGCTGCTTTGGTGGAATTTGCTTCCACTTCATGTCTCAATTGATGTGGATCCGCGCGATTTATTGCAGTGCACGAGCTCTGGGCCTTCTGGGTTTTAGTCTGTCAGAAGGTATACCACCACCTAGACAACCGAAAATCACGAATACCGTCATTGATATAGGTTTCCAAAAGGTCATACATTAAGTTATGGGAGAATACCGTTTGAAAATATACGAGAAAGATTAATAAGCTATAATGAAAAACAGCAGTATCTCCTCTGCAGGTCTCCTCCAACAACTAAAGCTCTACCATTAATTCTGCATTACAGCTGAGACAAACATAAATAATAAAGTAAATCAAATATGAATGTAGGGCTTGATAACACGGATTCTGCAGGGAAGATGGACTGTGTTCCTGTTTTCACACTAAGGAGCAGGAATGCATCAGTTGCACCTTCTTTGTGTTATATCCTGTGGGATTGACAGCTAACAAATGCAGATGTTGCTGTGTTATGAAACTGCCATTGTTTTCCAGACAGTCTCATAAGACAAAGACCTGGACTCACATTCACGCGCTGACAGACCATTGTGTGGTTTTGGGCCACATCCTGCACCGTCCACTATACCGCGTCTGACTATTTGAAGGCTGATGGGCCCGCGCCTGCAGGGCTCGAGCCTGTACAACCCTGCTAAAAAGGCATCCGCCATTATGCACCAAAGGAAGAAAAGGTAGCTGCTGCGGTCTGCAGTAGACAGCCACATTCCTCCCCCGGAGAAAGAGGATTTACAGCTCTGGACACGGACCTTTTTACGAGCTGCTCTTCCCCGCAATTGGCCGCCCTAGTCATGTGTGAGAGCATCGTTTCCTTGCTGGGCCCCTTTACTATGCAACCCCCTCTCACTCCACACGCACGCGCTTCGGTGGAACACCCGAACCACAGCTCGGTCTGCTCCTTGCTGAGTCCCTTGCTTACTACCGGATGCATTAAAAGTGTGTTGATGGTCCAGTAGAAAGGCAACTGTATGTTTCAACAGGCTTGTCACATTTCGAAGCACAGGGTCACCAAACTGTGATGCCACTCCTGCTCGAGCCGCGTTTGGTGCTGCAGAGCGAGCGGAAGATGGAGAGCTCGTGCCCGGTTGACAGCAGGTAGGATGTGACTACCTTCTAAAACCTGAAGACATGCATGATTATGACTATAGAATCATTAAAAAAAAAAACAGTTTGGCCTATTTTGCAGATTATATTCTTTGACTGAGAGTTTTATTTGAAGGAAAATACGATGTTCAATGTAATAGGAAAACAGTTATAGAAAATTATTATAGATATCATTAAATAGTAGCCTATAATTTTACATGCTTATTTAGTCCAGCAGTTGTCGTGATGCCCTATGTTAATTCAATCACATCGTTTCAGTCATGTTATTTTGGATGATCAAATTGGTAAGAAATGTAAGTTCAAACATAACATTTTGGATATAGGTAAAAACATTGATTTTCTAAAGAAAGCCTCAACGAAAATGTGATTAAGGATATTGTATTTTGTAGAAATGTGTTTCGTTTTAATTTGAAGTTTCTTTCGTTTGAATATGTATAGCCTATATTGTAAAATAATGTATCCAACATAGAGCTAAAATGTAAAATGTATCGTTTTGAATATTAAACTCCTGCTAAAGTACACCCTTATTTTAATTGGAAAGCATATTCCAAACAGGCTGAATTATGACAATATAAGTTTAAAGAATATTTATGATATAATTCATACATTCATCTACAAATTTAAAAGAATTAGCAAAAAGCAAAAGAATCATTTCGAATGTGTCTCTTTTACACAGAGAATGGAGAGCGCCCTTCTGACACTGAGGGTGTAAAACAGTGAACAAAGACAGTATTTCAGTGGCCAGGCAGCTGTAGAAGAATTTACAACCAACTGCAATGCGGCACAAAAAGAGAGAGAGAAAGAGAGAGAGAGAGAGAGAGAGAGCGAGAGAGAGAGGGAGAGAGAAAGAGAGAGAGAGAGAAAGAGAGAGAGAAAGAGAGAGAGAGGGAGAGAGAGAGAGAAAGAGAGAGAGAGAAAGATAGAGAGAGAGAGATAGAGAGAAAGAGAGAGAGAGGGAGAGAGAGAGAGAAAGAGAGAGAGAGAGAGAGAGAGAGGGAGAGAGATAGAGGGAGAGAGAGAGGGGGAGGAAGAGAGAGAAAGGGAGAGGGAGAGAGAGAGAGAGAGAGAAAGGGAGAGGGAGT
Source organism: Neosalanx taihuensis (assembly GCA_030340665.1). NCBI lineage: Eukaryota > Metazoa > Chordata > Actinopteri > Osmeriformes > Salangidae > Neosalanx > Neosalanx taihuensis. The sequence goes on from CM059305.1 coordinate 2,268,781, forward strand.
GAGAGAGAGAGAGAGAACAGAAGAGGGGAAATAATAAGATTATATATTTTCCATACAAAATGTGCTAGATGCAATCATGTACATACATTTTTGTATCGAATTTGATAATTTAAACATAAAAAATTAAGAAATCCATTTAATCAAAGGACAATTTGCAACAGTGAGCTGCTGCAATTATGTTACAGTTTGTATAAAAGCGTCTGCTAAATTATACACGAGCATATTTAAGGGTCGTTATAGGCTAACAGGCTACAGTGCAATATGTCCTGTAAGACATCAGATGTGAGCTCTTTGGAAATGAACGACTCTGCTCTGCATTCACGTGAATGATGTCATTGGTCACTAGAACACTGTGATCGATATATGCTGTTATGACTGTAATATTGTGGCATGAACTATATACGCTATGGATTAAAAAGCGTCTGCTAAATGAATAAATGTAAAATGTAAATGTAATGCTAATTGAATAAATGTATAGGTTTGAAAGACTTTTTTTGTGCAATGAGAATTACACTATTGACATACTATGAATCCCCTGTAAAACAGCGAAGTCGTCGTATTAAGCTGTATTTCGTTGGGTTATAACTAAAAGACGACCTCTGCATATTAATATGACTATAAGTTTATACGTGTTTCCCAGCTCCAGTCTCTGTGCCTGGCTGATACCGGAGGGAACATCCCCAGGTGATGCACTGCTGAAGGCCCATATGCTGCTGGTCCAGCATGCATCCATGACCGTGTGTGATTCCTGGGGATAGAATGCGTCATGGCCTCATGCACATAATACAAATAGCTGGTAAGTAATAGCTTACTGTGAACATCAGTGTGTTTTAACGTATAACCCTTAGTATTGGTCTCAATAATATATATATATATAATTATGTATTTTTAGATATAGCTCCTTTATGGGCCCTACCTCTCATCTACCTCCGGTCCCTAGACGGTATGAGGAAACTGAAAACTGAAATCCAAGTTTTTAGTTTTAAGGATGATTAATCGCATTGTGGTTAAGTTTAATAAGGAATTAGACATTCAAAGACCTCACGTGTTTAGATTGGGTGTAGGCTCGGCCTGTCTCATGATAGACTATTTAAGCATGAACATGTTCACGTGAAAGCAAAGCTGAGAGCTTTCAGGCTCGTGCAGGGGGAGACAACGAGGCATCAAGGAAGGTAAAACTGGTTAGGAATGAAACACATCCCATCTCAGACCTGCTGTAGTTGCACATGTAGGCCTACAGAGGGGGCTGTTGGACAACAGTCAGACAACCTAACCTCCAGTGCTTAGAAAGAACGTCTGCTTTTGTACAGCGACTGAAAACTAAATAATACTGCGTTAGTAAATGGTGCCAAAATAATTATGTATTGTTTTTAGGGCTGACCTAAACGTATGGCCAATAAAAACAATTACGCATAGGATTCCCTGCATGGTACAGCTTAATATTTAGACCAAAATATTTATGAAATAACACACAGACCCATTCCCAGTGGTACCTAAGCTTCATATTCGATGTTTGTTGGTGTTGTTTCCTTACTTGTTTGGGCTATAGAGAGTCCGGACGTAATAGCTTCACCAGAGCTCGAACTCTGCTGGAATCGGACAAATTGCTGTTTTGTTTAACAGTAGCGTTTGTCTGTGTGGCCTACACACACACACACACACACACACACACACACACACACACACGCACACAGACACACACACGGGGTGTTTTCCCAAGGCATGGTTTATGGTTTTATTACCTTCCACTTACGAAAATCAAAGGGCATGTGACCAAACAGATGCTCCAACGTTAACACCTCCACTAACCCAAAAGGCTGAACAGCAAGAAATACCACACATGACCCAGACAAGCTCACAAGATGAACGAAGTAAAACGAATAATACCGGCCTATCTCACACACACACACACACACACACACACACACACACAATGTACGGCTGCAACATAGTGTGTGCATGGTTAAAACAGATATTTTAAAAAGCCCAAATATAATTTAAAATGTTCAGTCCACAACCTGGCGAACCAGTGAGCCGTTAGTTCTGCATCTCTGCAAGCGACGTTATTGAATAAATGCAAGTTTGAAAGTTATTTATGGGTTTGGTGCGCGAGCATGAATGGCTGAGGAGAGCACGTGATTCCATTAAACTTTGTTTTATGGCGCCGAGTTGACAAGCCAAAATATAACTCACATTGTAGAATGGCTTGGGTGTGCAGATGGCCAAGAATAACAGAATGATCACTGATGATTTCAGTCTTGGATTAGTGCTTTACCGGCCATGGCTGCACGCTCCTCTCTCGCGCGCTCTTAGGTCCAACATGCACCGACAGAAGGAAGCTTTTCTTATTTTATGTTTTGCATCAACAGACCAGACGTGAAAGGTAGGCCTATTGAACGTGTTCCATGTGGTGGGCAAAGTCTTGTGTATTAGTCATTCCTGTAAATTTACCGGGTGGCGTTAAAATAGGCTATTAATTAACCCATGTTAGAGAAGCATATTTGTAAAACGGAAAATCTCCGAAAACTTTGTTTCAACGAGGAGATTTTGCTGCTTTACAGTTTAAACGGTTAGACGAAGCATGCCTTTTGGCATAATATGCTAAAACACACTGAAAACGTTTACAACTTAAGCGTGACTAGCTCTATTTAATACATATGCATTTGTCTAAATAGGCCTGGTATGATTTTTTATTCATGTTTTAGATGTAACAATTTAGGCAAATTTATTTGATTGCCAACCAGAATATTCCAGAAATGGTGTTTGTCAATAACGTAGCATATCCCAGCAAACCCTTCAAGAAAGTCAGGTTATTTCAAAGGCCTAGATGTATTTCCACATGTTGGCTATACCGTATTTTGAAATACATTTGTTAATACATTTCTGTACTTTTAAAATATATATTCTCTATATTTTCAGAATGGTTAAATGTGCATGCTAACAGGTCGGAGCCTGAGGTTAGTTTCCATCAGTAACTTTGACCGTCTGCAGGAGGTGAACTGCAGGTCAGCCTGTCTCCCAAATGAAAAAGTGAAAAACAGGACAAAGGACTCAACCAGGCGCCTGTATCTGGAGTTCGTGCATTATGTTAAATAAGATCAAATCATATTTTATCACAAGGGAGGTGTATAAAGGCTGACAACTGGATTATTTTGATGGGCTCTTTAATATAGGATGTTGCATGACTTTGTTAAATATATAACTTACCATACGACATAATTACAAACAATAGAAGAAAAAAAAACAATAAATAAATAAAGAAGCAGCAAGGTTAGCTCGTTTCAATGCAGTTCAGTCAATAATAATAGGCCTACCTAATTTAGCAGACGCTTCTATCCAAAGTGATAGTGAACCTTGGTGCGCACAAGGTGGGGGTTACCGCCGGGCCACTGTCTGGAGGGTCACCCAGGATTCGTGCTCTCTGGTTGGTCCCCCGGCCTTGCTTGTGCTGGACAACTACAGGAATAATGAACCTACAGGATGCTGGCCGTTGAGTGATGCGTTTGGGCCCACTGGAAGATATTTATATTTTAAATCCTGCAGTGGATACGGTGGAATGAGGAATGATTCTCAGAGGTTAGTTAATCCGTCTAGAATTGGGTCTCTAGGTATTACTGCCAAGGGCTTCTGTGTTTAGTCTACTCTTAGTTTGATTATTGGCCTGTATGGGTCTACATAAGATTAAAGCACCTAAATTGTAATTATTTATAGCAAATGAATAACTGTTGAATCGAATAGCAGCATAATGTCATCAGTTTAGGTTGGTCCTGCATGTGGGCACAGACCAAAGAAGTAAAAAAGTAAATGTAGTTTACACAATGTAGTATTCTCTTCAAACATTATTTATCAAGGAGAGTTGCTCCGTCGTCTATATATACCCTGTAGAACCGAATTTGTGTGAAGAAATACAGTTCACAGATTGGGTTCTAGGGGAGTATATGGTCGATGCAAAAACGTCGATCAAATTCCTTGAATTCCTTGATGGTGGGAAAACTTGATTAAATACAACGTTCAGCAACTTCACTACAGATCGTAAACTATTATTCGTGGGTTGCAGAATATATTCTATTGCCTACTTGTACTTGTACGTGATTGAAGTATTTAAAGCCATGATTAGAGACGATATAAAACCCAATTTTAGGTCGTTAGGCTTCTGAAGACTTTGGATGAACCTATTTTAGCTATGATGAAGCAATAATATTCTACAAATGTCCTTTTACAGCAGTGCTGAAGTTTCTTTTCGCATGCATTTATATAATTATTATATATGTATTTTATATGTAATTATCCTATCTCTGAACAACGTCATTACAGGCCTAATGATTCTGTAGCGGTTCCACTATGCAACTTCACATCTGATGGAACTGTAGCAATGGCTAAGGACACCTTTATAATAAAACTCCCTAAATACCACACATAAAACGGAATGTTTTCTCTTTAAGTCTAAAATAATGTTAAACGCCCTATACTAACTATATCTAATTTAAATGCAGACCACACTTTGTCTATCACTGTTCATACACGGGATCATATAATCATATGTCCAATTTCTGATGGACTCAAATGTCATCTGTTGTCTCGTAAGCAATAGTGGCAAAGCTCAGAAGTTAACATGGTATCTTAAAAACCCTGGCCTTCTCCCTTTCACCGATGTGACAGACTAAGAGACCTCTAGTCCCGTAGCACGAGGATGACCCCTCTGAAACAAAGCTTCACCCCCTCACGCGCTGTGCTGCCGCTTTGTATCGAGGGTCTCTATTGTTTTTATTATACCACACAGTCAAGCTTGAATTATGTTCAGTATTGGCATCTGCTGGGACAAGGTTTGAGCCACACAGTCTAAGCCTACTAGGTAGCTTAGGTATAAGGTATCTTATTATTGGCTCAAGAGAGATTGAGGGTTTTGATATGCAAACCTTCGTTTGTATTGGACAAACTTTACAAATTTTTCCTGTCCATATTCATGTTTAATATTATTGCGTTTTGTTTTTGTGGATTTGTCATTTCTCTGGAGTCGTTTGAAGTCTATACTCTATACATTTAATCGAAGTTACCGCAAGTTGCTGCTGATAAACTCGAGCCGATACTCCGTTGTCGCGCGCCATTTCAATTGGCTGGTTTGGTCACGTGCTCTGTTAAATCTGTGCATCTGACCGCGAGGAGGAGGGCTTTATGGCTACAGAAAAAAAGACAACTCGAGAAAAATTAGTATTTTCAGAAATTAATGACCATGAGTTCGTATATGGTGAACTCCAAATATGTTGATCCGCAATTTCCACCTTGCGAAGAATATTCGCAAACGAACTATATTCCTGAACAGGCGGGTTACTACCCCTCTTCTGAGCAGACTGCCTACCCTCCAGACCTCTGCCCCCGGGCAGATTACACACAGCAGACCTACACCTGTGACACGGTGCAACAGCAAGGTCCAGAGCCGGGGATTTCCAGCCAAGTCCTTCCCTTCACCGGTCAGACTGAACCATGTTCCCCTGTCCACCTGCCCGGTCCAAGGACCTGTGGCCCGCAACAGCAGCAGACAAGCGAGACCAAGACTCCTGCTATCTACCCCTGGATGAAAAAGGTGCACGTTGTCACCGGTAAGAAGTCTCTTCTCGTGCATCTATACCTGTGCCTTCTCTCTCCTTTGTTGCACTGCAACATCTTCCTCTCCATCCTCATCCTTCTGCTCTCTCCGCTCATCCCACCATTTGTCTCGAGCCGCGGGAATCTCAGGGATATTTATGGGCTGGCTGAAAGGAGCTGCAATTACACCCGCCATAAAGTTTTATAGCCTCGCAGGGAAGCTGGAGAAACACAAGCCTCGGTGGCTCCTTATGTCTTTGATGTGCGTGTTTGCTTCATAACAGTGCACTGATGAAAACATGCATTTTAATCTAGTTAAATCCCCTTAATCTTAAACCTTAAATCATAATTTGGTATTTATGGAAAGTGAATGTGTTGCAGAGTGGTCACCCGCCACTGTGCTGTTTCATTTCAGTCAACCCGAACCACACGGGACCGGAGCCCAAACGCTCGCGGACGGCGTACACACGGCAGCAGGCGCTCGAGCTGGAGAAGGAGTTTCATTTTAACAGGTACCTCACGCGGAGGAGACGCATTGAGATTGCACATACGCTGTGTCTATCGGAAAGGCAAATTAAGATCTGGTTCCAGAACCGGAGGATGAAGTGGAAGAAAGACCATAAGCTTCCCAACACCAAAGGCCGATCCTTGGGTGGCCCTGGCCAGAAATCTGTGTCAGTCACTAAGGATGACCCTGCTCACATCACTGCACTGTAGAGCAGGACAATCCCACCAAGGAAGAACTGGGGTTAAAACAGTGGAGACTCACGCACACAGACAGTTTATATGAAGACACGATTTTTGTTCCGATTCAAGGCTGATCCATGCCAAGGCTTCAGGGTTAACGCAGCTCAACTTCAACCTCATCTTATTGTCTGACTGAAACAGGCTAAGTGAACAAACCCACGTCCAGTTATGTCAGTTCTTCACGACAGTAGGCTATTTATATTCATCAGTTTAATATGCTATGTTTATTATAATCTTTCATTTCGTCCTTTCTGTATTTTGGGGGTGAAGATCGCCCGTTAATGTTTATGTAAATGCGGCATATTTTATTTGTAAAAAAATGTTTTTGAATGCCCAAATACCAATACTGTAAACTACAAATAAAGTAGTTATTTTAAAGTATAAATATACTTTGTAAAGCTGTTGATGAAGGTTGTGAATCATATGCGTAAATCTGGCTCACCATTTTACGCGCAGTTTGCCTTAACTTGATATAAAGATGATGAGAAAGATTGTAAATCAGAATTCACAAATTGGAAAACAGAATTCTTAGTCGTGCTGAAAACGTAGGCCTTTTTAAGGTTATCCATCAAAAGAGGATGACAGTCTAAATAGGCTGATGAGATGTTTCTTTAATAATTTGGATAATCAAGTTGGAGGAAAAAATGGTCAGGACCTCGATTCCTATAGTCTGTGAAAGAAACCAAACCAGAAGGACAATCAAATCAAATAAATTTCCATCGGGTGACGTCAGCTTTAAGGGCTATGGCTATCTAATGGGTGTGCATGCATGTTGTAGGTCCTTGAATGAGCTTTTCTTTAACACAAAAAACCCCGATCCCATTACGCACTTGTGCTGGGCTGGTTGGTGTCCTAGTGTCACGGTAAAAAGCTGTTAATACAGGTCTTCCCGATCCAACACCGCGGCGGTGAAGGTGTGACCATGGCCAGGGCGGAGGTTTAGGAAGGCTGGGTGGTGGATTCCCCGCAGCCGAGCTGGAGGAATGGGAAAACATGGTAGAGGGTTTTTACAGCTTAACTGTGCGCAGGTTCAAGCTAGGGACAGGCCAGGCTATAGTGGATCAGTTACCCACCGCCTCAGGCTTGACCTTTGAACCCTGACCCAAAGCATTGTCATGCTGTAAACAGTTCATATAGACTGGCTTGTCCCACTCTGCAGTCTGGAGTCAAACCAATTCAAAAGCATTGAATGTAACTATAAGCAGGTTCAATAAAAACAAAGTCCGCAATGACGAGTAGAGAATTGATCTGCATCAGTTGGATTTGCGCTGATCACGGGGTCGAAGTGCTTGCCATCAAGGTCCAGATTCCAGTTCTTGCATCTCCTTGACAACTTGCTTGGCAACATGATGGCTGCCATGTTCAGCTCTGCTCAAACCTGTAAGGGCGTTTCTAATAGGCTACAGTATATATTTAGATTATAACATGTCAAAACACAGTGAGATTGGTGTCCACAATTACAGGTTCAGAGTGTTTACGATGTGTGTCTTTCGACTGTTCGATTATGTTTTTATTTTACAAATAGGCTCACGTCATCGTAAAAAATAGTCATTTGAGATTTTGTCATACACACTGGCATGCTTTTGGATGCGTGGATTTCTGGAGCTGTGCATGTTGAACGATCAATCGCTTGTCCTTGGTCTGTGTGCTGGTGCGCGCGTGTGTGTGTGTGTGTGTGTGTGTGTGTGTGTGTGTGTGTGTGTGTGTGTGTGTGTGTGTGTGTGTGTGTGTGTGTGTGTGTGTGTGTGAATGCACGGCCCCTCTCACGGACTGTAGGGTTCCATCCATTCATCATTTAGCCGCAAGATCACATGGTCACGATGTGCTGCTGGAAAAATCCAAGCATTTGTAATCAACAGAATATAATAGGGCTATAGATTATTCAGAAGCACATAACCACAAGCCTGTAAGGTCGACTGGAAGTATAACCATGTTTATGAAATCGTAATACACGCAAACACACTCAGGCACAGACCTATTTATTCATTTATTTTAGCAGACGCTTTTATCCAAAGCGACTTCCAAGAGAGAGCTTTACAAAAGAGGTCACTGATCATAACAGCAATACAGTCCTAAATATATAGACAGATTATGAAATATACATCGAGTGAAACCAAACAAGAACCACAAGCTCATTCAGTTAAACTGTTATAATCAAAACACATGAACCTGAAAAGTACAAAAGTGTCCCTGTAAGGAAACAAGCAACAATAATATATTTCACAGCGAGCACAAGAATTTTAAACCGTTACAACTGGCCTGCATGTAAGAGGCCTACATGCATGTGTGACATAGTAGGTCTGAATACCTGCAGGATAATAGAAAGTATAAGAGGACGTTAAAAAGACTAGTGTGAAGAAATTATTTTATTCACCAAGGAGCTCAAAAATGCTTTTAATAATCATCAGGAATGTTATTGAACTGAAATCTGCACTTAGTGCCTGGTTACACATTTCCCCATGACCTCTTGGTAACACCGAGGCTTATTGCATTAAAATGATGAGGTTGAATTGACTTTTGTGGCAGAATTCAGTTGTCAAGCAGCAGACAATACTGGCAGCTCTCATCTGGTCCCAGCTCCATTTTAAATGTACTTTTCAGGTTAACGATTAATCATCCTTCTTTAAGAAATCAGGTCCATGGAAGACCTGTTAAATCAGAACACAGGGACAAATTAAATATACATTGTTAGAAAGAGTAGTCTGATTGGAGAGAGAGAGAGAGAGAGAGAAAGATTAATCATTTAAAACAATAATATGTCCTATCGTAAATAGTGAATATCAACACAGATCTTAAGTCTATGGGGCTGCATAAGTCGGGTATTTTGCTTTGGGTGACAGTTGTTCTAACTCACCGTAAATCCTTTCATTGCTGTGTGAGAGACTGTTGGGGGGGGGGGGGGGGGGCGGACGATGCGAGGACAGTAAATCTTTGACTTTATTACCCAGGAGCATATGCTGGTGCCATGCCAACCAAACCAGGCCAGAGAGAAGCTGTCCAGGCTGGAGTCAGCGAAGCCTTACACCCGATACTGGAACTGCTTAAACAATAGGCCTAACCGTGTGTTTGGACACTTCCATATCAAATCTATACTAGAGTAGTCTATCGGAAGCTCAATATCACAAACTATCAAATTTGCTGTGGTCGGTTACAAACGGCACAGATGCGATGACCATACTAATATTTTATTGTCACTTCATGCTTAAGCATGTACGACATATGTTTTAGGATGCATCAGTACAGACATAATATAGGCCACTGGTAGCCTGTGTGTTGGATCGGGGTGTTCAGAGAATGGCGCAGGGACCGATAGAGCGTGCGAGCTCTTTCCATCCATGAGATGCTTCCAACGCTAGCTCCGTGTCACGTGAGCAGATCTGCGAGGAACCTAAATAGATCCTCGTTTCCATCATATTTTCCATGCTGATGTGGATATGGATGAAATGATGCCTACATGGTGGATAGTGGTTGACTGGTTTGTGGTGGGATCAGGCTGCCTAGGCTGTTATTGGTAGCTGGAGGACTCCGCTGGTTCCTCTCCGCTGGGAATACGATGTGCTGCTGCAGGGATGTGTGAGGAAGCCTGATCAGGTCTAGATCAGGTCTAGACGGCTCTGTACTGCCGGGGAGCCGCGTGAGGGATGTTCTGGAGGTCTGGAGGACCAAGCAGAGCTCGAGGAGGAGGAAGCAGCGCGTGATAAATTGATTTAAAGGTAAGCAAACTGGATGTCTCAAACGAAGCCCTTCATCACGCTCTTCATCACGCAGTCCCTCCAAGAGAATAAAGGTGATTTATGTTTTCAGGGGAGAGGGACGGTCGTTATCAACATCACGGTATTAAACCACGGTTAGCCAACCAACTTGAATGCTTTCATACAAATATTGGAGCTAAACATCAGTTTGACCCATCCGCGTTATGATTTTAGCCCTTTAAGTGAACTGAAGATGGACGATTATTCAGTTTGATTAGAATTGGGACAATAACGTCGGAATCAGCGACCGCGGAATACTGATCCGTGGACTGTAAATCACATTAATTTGAGGTTTTCATTGATATTTTTATGCCCATACACTCCCATTAATCTGTTAAATGTTATTCAGACCTTTCCTGTCGTGATGAGGATAATGTCTACTGCTCTATAACCATACAGGCCGCATATTGGCGTGCAGCTCTTCAATATAAAGCATTTTGGAACAAACATCTCCCTCTTAAACATCATATTCAGCAGAATAAAGTATATATCAGCCTATAAAGCCTTACTCTAATCCTTCAAATATTTTTTGTCTGAAATCGAATAGACTGAGAGAAACTGCAATTGTGTGATTTGTAGCGTATTATACCCATTATTCTGGGCTATTTCATAATGTACCATAAAATCTATAGAATATTTACTGCTGATAATATATTATATAATAAACATTGAAGCCATATAGGCCTATAGGATTTATTTTACGTCATATAATAAATCTGCATTGGATTAACAATCAACATTTGTTTTACAATTCATTAAATAATAATACAATAATTTGATACATAATTGTAAAATGAATTTGTTTTGGATAGCCAAATAAATACATAAATAAATACATGTTGTATAAGATTCTTCTTATAAGGATCCCGGCTCGAGCTTGGTCCATTGTACTAACCAACTTACCGTAACGAGCGCGTGGGCGAGAACATCTTTCTCACAGAAAAGATAGTTTACAGATCTCTATAAACTACAAATTATACTCCCACGAAATACACAGTGCTCCCTTTATACGAGATGCATTGAAGTTAGGCTACTGAATTGCTTGCATCCCTTGATAACCACAGAGTATCTAGGCCCAACACTTGTTTCTTTTGTCTCAAGTGTTGAGATCCGGAGCTCAGTTTGAAATTAAGACAAGAGCGTTGCTGAAAAGTTGAGCTGAGATGGCATTAGTGCCTCAGTCAAAACGCTTCCGTTGGTTATTCATTAATCTGAGTTATGGCTGCTCAAGCAAGGGTCAAGAAGGAGCCACTGCAGAAATACCTCACATGTGTAGAGTAGCACTCACACACACACACACACACACACACACACACACACACACACACACACACACACACACACACACACACACACACACACACACACACACACACACACTTGGCAAAGGTTTCGTCCTATAAAAAATGGTTTTGTTGAATGATATATATTTTCTTTTGTTTAATGATATATATAATTTTTGGTATTGTATTTGAGCCATTATTTCACACAGTCACTGGCTGTGTTTAGGTAAGAACATCAGCAAATGGCAGACAAAAGCTGAACTCACCAGATCTGTATTCCAGAGAACCACAGAGACGAAGATCATAAAGAGAGAGGTCACTAAAGCTGCAAACGACAAGGACAGACAGGCCTATATCTGAAATATATTTTAGGCCTTGCAATTTAATTCAATAAAATAAAATGTGCATTACATTCTAATATTTCAATAACACGGTGCTGGGACGATGACAGTAATATGGTCAGCACGCTTATAAAATCGGATGTAATATCTTACATAAATACATTCAATTATTTTTTATACCTAATGATCACAATAGACTCCAATTGATGTGTAGCTCTTTAGGTTTATGATGAAGAGTTTATATTAAAGACTGTCTGACTCATAGGGTGTCGACATCCTGTAATTTCTAAATTTTATTTTCTGGGGTTTAATTGTTCTCAAACAACAGTAACCACTAGGCGCAATTGTCTACTCAAAGAAACACGATCACCAGTTCCAAGCAATAAATGTAAACCAAAATATTTTAGGATTAAATATCCAGTCCAATTGTATCTGTGAACATGTCTGTATAAATGGAAACTCTGATGGTGTTTTTCTCTTCATTCCAAATAAAGGCGTTTGCGCGCGCGCAGGACAGGCAGTCATAAATATGGTGGCGCGCGCGGTGACAGATAGCCACATTAGTATGCAGCGCGAGCTCTCAGTAGCTGCCTGAGTCGGAGGCCTCCCTAGTGAATGCAGCACTATATGGCTATAGGGCATCTGCACAGGATACAGGAGGTTATCGCAGCACAGAAGGGCATTTTATGGACGCCACCCAGGTCCCCTTGCTCACGAGTTAAACTAGATTAGACTGCTAGGCTACTAAACTAAGTAGACCATTAAGACTAGGAGCAATAGGACGTTCTTGCCGTCCAAATATTGGAAAACGAACGGCTTTTAGACATGGTTCTGATCACAAGAGGGGGTTTTACAGTCATAAACCACCTTTGAATAATTACTGCAGATGTGAGAAGCTAGGTTGTGCTGTAGTCTTGTTCTGGTGGAAATGTAAAAGCAGATCCCTTTAGAGGGAGATAGCATGGAAATCCAAAATAGCAATTTAATCTTATAAATAGTTTTTTTCCCTCTTCCTATAGGGCAAAGTCATCTTAAAGGCTCATAAGGAGAGTCTTAAACATTAGGACCCGATGTCTTTGTTTCCTTTATGAGAGGAGAAATGTGGATGAACCACCAAATGCCGATTAGCGTTCTTTGTGGTCTTTCTAGACAAAAGGAGATCTTAGACGACAGGTTAATGTTTAACTCTGTCTCTGTGATGACCTGGTCTTTGCGAGCAGCATAACATTCCCCTTTCCATTCATCACAATGCATTCTTTGCTATTTGAATTCTGGTCTGATAGTAAAATTTATCTATTTTAAACACACTTTTAGTCTTTAATTCTGGATTCCAGATATGACAGGGTCTTTGACTGACTCTTTCTTCCAGCAGGTCCCAGAAAGAGAACCGGGGTGAGTGAGGGAGGGGGTAGGATTATCCGGTCGCCCTGCCACACATCTCTCTCCTATTAGCCAACAGCTGTAACAGGCCAGACTAGATGCCCGCCATGCAAAAGGCCACTTATTATGACAGCTGTGTGTTTGAGGATGGTCCCTACCCCAAGTCAGAGGGACACACATACACACACCCTGCCTACCGAGTCCTCCCAGAACCCCCCCACGCTCCGACAACACACACCGATGAACATGGCGGCAGGGACAGCCATGATGCCCGGAGTAAAGTCACCCCTCCTCCCCCTCCCCCTCCTCCTCCTCCTCCTCCTCCATTGCAGCAGTTGGCTCCGCCTCTGCCAGCCAGCCCCCTTTCCTCCAGCTCCCATCCCCCCAACAGAACTCCCAGTGCAGCTCCTCCAGCCAAGGCCAAGCTGGTGTTTCCCTGGATGAAGGACTCACGTCAGAACGCCAAGCAGAAGAACAACAACACCAGCAAAGAGGGTATTTATCACTGATTTGGAGGAGTTATTCAGGAGCTTATATCTCCACCTCTCTTGTTCTCTCTGTGTTGTTTGGAGGTGAATAATTCTGTAAAAAAGAAGGTCCCAAACCTCAATGACTATAACCTCCAGGATGAGATGTTTCCCATGTCCCACTCCTTCCCCCTGTAGTATATATCCACTCTCACCCATATACTATTTTCATACTTTTGTAATATTTATAGTTTTTATATACCCCTTTCCATGTATTTGGGCTATTTTGCCTACTTTTATTTGTAATCTTTATTTAAGTCTCGTATATGTTCTTTGTTTGCTCCATCCTGCCAAAGTAAATTCTGTGTGCATAACTTGCAAAATGGCGAAAAAATATGTATAATTCTGATTCTGATGTCTTCCAGGGGAGGAGTGTGAGGAGTACAGCCCACCAGAGGGGGGCTCCAAGCGGATCAGAACCGCTTACACTAGCGCCCAGCTGGTGGAACTGGAAAAGGAGTTCCACTTCAACCGCTACCTCTGCCGACCACGGCGGGTGGAGCTCGCTAACGTCCTTCACCTGTCCGAACGCCAGATCAAGATCTGGTTCCAGAACCGTAGGATGAAGTACAAGAAGGACCAGCGGTGTTTAGGGTCGCTGCCCTCCCCTCTGGGCTTGTCTCCTGACTGCAGCCCACCCATCCACCACACTGGGTTTGTAGGTCACCTCCACAGCTATGACCCGCCCTCACCACAGTCTTTTTCTCGGGCGCCGCCGGCTGTGTTCAACTTGCCATCATACCCAATGGATCAGAGCCTGGAACAGCAGAGACGGTACCCTGAATATGAGCACCAGGGCTACCATGGTAACGGTGGCTATGTTGCAAACGCTAATCCTCAGAGCCAGGGTGTGTATGGAGCTGAGAGCTACTCTGACTCCGGGGCGCACTCGGGCCCAGGGTTCCACATGGGCCCCCTCCCCCAGCACCACTCTGCCCCCTTGGAGTACCACAGCACAGGGGGCCATGCAGGGGCCTGTCTCTCTAACCCCACCTTCCCAGAAATTCCCCCACGCAACAACGCTCAGGGACGGACGCTTGAGGTTCCGCGGCTGACCCACCTGTAGAGGTTCGGCTGACGCACCAGTAGTCTTGTGACCTGATAACTAGCTGTAGTCTAGAGGTGCTGGTGCCTCTCTGATTGATGGAAGTACAGGGTACATAGCATAGAGGCTGAGTTGTCTCTATGGATTGCACGCACAATACACATGTGAATCCTAGTATCTGACCACCATGTATTTTGTTACATTATGGTTGCTAGGGGAAGGGGGCGGAGGGGGGGGGGGGGGATATGGTTGAGTGTGAGTGCAAAGTCTACTGGTCTTGCAAGCCAAGATTGCATTGAGTTGTGTCAAATATGAGTTCTCAATCAAACCTTTAGATAAAAACACACACACCCTTTTGAAAGGCTTTCTGTGAGTTTACGTCATCAACATCACACAGGATAGCCAATTAATTTAAAGGATTGGTTAGATTGCCCCTTTGTTATAGGTGGAATGAGAAAACAGTATTTTTATGTAATTGTTTTGATATCTTGTCGCATGCAGTTTATTGTATTTATACTCAAACTTTACGTGTTTACAAATTGTGGATAAGTGTGACCAAAATTATGAAATTTAAGGCACTTATGGTGGCAATATCATTCTTTGTTAGATTTTGTAGAGTAAATATGTTTTAATTTAATTAAATGTCTTATGTAGTGAATCTCGTATTTTGTTAAATATTACTGAATAAAAAAAAAACTTTGATGAGAAAATCAAATGGATTGGTTTAAAACTCTTCAATACACACGGCAAATCATAACAAAAAATATATTAAACACGAAAATCAACATGAAAGTCACGGACCGGACAATGTTAAACACGTAGAAAACTCAAGTATTGGAAAGCCACGGTAAATCACACTAACAGTGTTATTATATTATATCATATTATATCATGTTATTATAAATAAATAATAATTTAGCAGACGCTTTTATCCAAAGCGACTTACAGTAAGTACAGGGACATTCTCCCTGAGGCAAATAAGGTAAAGTGCCTTGCCCAAGGGCTAAACATCATATAGTCACAGCCGGGGTTCGAACTAACAACCATAGTGGTATTCATATGGAACTGAATACCACTAACCATAGCAAGGCCACTTATAAAAACTTAGACCGCTGCAATTTTGCTGAGGAAGATGAGGCTATAGTATAATATATGAATCCCTGCTCATTTTGTGTTGACTACGGAACAGAGAATGTTCCAGTCGATGTGAAGCACCGGACAGCTGCAGAGGGGACACCGGTGCGTCTGACGTCAGAGCAACACTGATGCTGGCGCGTGCCCTTAACCTTGCTGTCTGCAGAACAACATCCCAAACAGAATTGCGCTTTAGCTTGACTTTTTACAGATTTCACCATGTCTCTTGCAGCAGAGGCCTTTGTCACCCAGATAGCAGGTAATGTGTTTTAATTGACTTGACGTTACATGTTTTTATGCCAGCAAATTGCGAGCTAGCTTCTATCCAGCAGCAACATTAGCCACATCATAGCAGTGTCAATAATGAGTTCACACATCAGAAACGTCCCAATCAAAGGTTACCTACTTGATCAAAGTCATTTATGCTCGTAGATTCAGTTGCCCTCGGCGTGTGTCCTTGCCTGCCCCCAGTGTGCTAACTGAAGAGGCAGCCTAGCTGCTAGGTTGTCCAGTCTTCCACTGGGATACGAATGATGTGTCCAGGTTGGTTCTCATGATATCTGTATGTTTGACCTGTCCGCTCTCTGCAGCCACTGAGCCATGGCCGGAGAACGCCGCCCTGTATCAGCCTCTGAGTGGTGAGTTTCCACTGAATGTTTCGTTTTAAAAAATCGATCTGATTGGCTGGTTGGTATTGATGGCGTGAGACAAGGTGTTTATCCTGTCAGTTGGCAACCTCACTGTTAGGGATGCTTACAACCTCCACTAAGTTTTTGTTTCGAGATATGATGTTCCCCTCTGCCTTTATCCATAAATTGACACCCTACATACACCCATTGCTACTACCCTGCTTACATCTCCCTCCCTCTCTCCATCTCCCTCCCTCCCTCCATCACCCTCCCTCCCTAATCTGTGTTTTGCTCTCCAGAAGACCAAATCTTGCTGTCAGACTGTGCTTCCTCTCTAGCAGTGCAGGTAAGTCAACATCAACACATTTGCACGCGTTACTAAACAGCACAGAGCATCAGAACATGTTTCCAGGCAACCCAGTACAGCTTGACACGTTGCCGGGCAACTGAGCCATGTGACCACGTTAGGAGGCCACTTAAACAGTGTGAGCTGGAGAGGTGCTACTCAGACTGAACAGACCTTCTTTCTGGGGCACCTGGTGTCCAGATATCAGGTCATACAGGGCAGCACCGCTGGTTCAGTGGTAGGATTCTTGTCCACCGAGTGCAGGGGTTTGGGTTCGATTCCCGGTGGGGGTTCGATTCCTGGTGGGGGTTCGATTCCTGGCCAATGCATTGAACATGAGTGCGCCTGCAAAATTTCCCCACTATGGGATTAATAAGGCATAATCTGTCAATATCATGTCCACAATCATGAGGCACAGTCATTTAGGGAGTCGGGTTGGTCATCAGAAGGTCCCTGGTTCAAACCCCGGCTGTGCCAACATGACATTGTGTCGTTGGGAAAGACACTTCACCCTACTAGCCTCAGGATGTCCCTGTACTTGCTGTAAGTCGCTTTGGATAAAAGCGTCAGCTAAATGAATAAATGGTAATGGCTATATCATCCAACCCTAAACCCCAGCCTGGTGACCATGGCAGCAGTGTAGATGGGCAGTGACTGTGCTGTGGGGGTAATGATGACCCAGATGGGTGGATGATGATGCCTTGTGACTGTGTGTTCTTAGGCCTACCTGAGGATGTGCGGTCTTCCTGTCCAGGTGATCTGCCGACCCAACGCAGAGTACATGTCCCCCTCCGGTCAGTCTCCACGGCTACTGTGTTTGTGTGTGTATTAGTGTGTGTGTGTGTGTGTGTGTACACTAAAAGTGTATTGTGTATCCCCAGGTAAAGTCCCCTTTGTTCAGGTTGGGAACCAGGTGGTATCGGAGTTGGGTCCTATAGTACAGTTCACCAAGGCTAAGGTAACATGCACGCACGCACACCTGCACGCACACACACACCTGCACACACTGGAACTGGACACTAAAACGGCTAGGCAGCTGACAAGACACCTGGAATACGAAACTGAAATCCACAGTTATACAGACTGAGATATCTGTAAATAAACAGGCAGGCCTGTAAAACATGCAGTCTCACACACACTCACACACACTGTTGACGGTGCACTCCTGTGAAGCTGTCCTTCATACATTTGATGATCACGATCTGAAAAAACCGACTGTGTTCGGGGTCTGTCGCGTTGCTATGCTCAATGACTGATGCTCTTTGTAAAAGCTCTCTCTTGTAAGTTGCTTTGGATAAAAGCGTCTGCTAAATGAATAAATGTAATGTAAATGTCCTCCTCCACCCCAGGGCCACACGCTCAGCGACGGTCTAGACGACGTGCAGAGGGCTGAGATGAAGGCCTACATGGAACTGGTCAACAACATGTTGTTCACTGCAGAGGTACACAAACACAGGCACATCCAGGAACGTATTAACAGTTACACCTCCTTCTCCTTCTCTACCTCTCTCCAACCACTTCTCTCCCCCCCTCTCCTTCTCATGCTCTCCCTACCTCCGTCTCACATTGTTAGATTCTTTTTTTGATACCTCTCTTCCTTCTGCGTGTCAGATAGCTCAACGGTTAAGGCGTTGGCTTCATGATCGGAAGGTTGTGAGATCGAGCCCCTGCTGTGGCTATATGATGTTGTGTCCTTGGGCAAGGCACTTCACCCTACTTGCCTCAGGGAAAAATTATCCCTGTACTTACTGTAACTCGCTTTGGATAAAAGCGTCTGCTAAATGAATAAATGTAAATGTTCTGCCCGTTGAACAATGTTTTTCCCCCTGTCCCATTTCCTGTCTCTGTGTCCAGTTGTATATCCAGTGGTGTGATGAGGCCACAGCAGCCGAGGTGAGAGTCCTAACCTTCATCTTCATCACACTATCAGCAGTTTGGGCATCAGGGGAGATGAGGAGGAGGAGGAGGAGACGATTTGCGCAGGAAGAACAAAACAAACATGTATTTTCCTATTTACTGTGTTTGTGTGTGTTTGTGGTGTGTGTTAATGTGTGTTTGTGTGTGTTTGTTCACTCAGATCTCACGACCCCGGTACAGCAGTCCGTTCTCCTGGCCTCTCAACCACATCCTAGCCTATCAGAAACAGTGGGAGGTCCGAAGGAAGATGACCGCCATTGGCTGGGCGGGCAAGAGTCTGGAACAGGTCAGAGTTCAGAAAGACCCCAATGGAACACAGTGGAACAGGACAGAAACACATAGAATAGAAGTCCGGGCTCACAGACCCACTTTGAAGCTAAAACAGAACCATTCGATTATATTGTCGTCATACATTGTGCATAATGAACTATATTTGTCCCTAATCCCAGGATGACATTGTGTTTTTGAATGAATCTTCTCTCCCACCTCCTCCTCTTCCTCAGGTGTATGAAGATGTAAGCCAGTGTTGCCAGGCTCTCTCTCAGCGTCTGGGAACGCAGCCTTACTTCTTCAACAAGCAGTAGGTTTATCAAGTTAAATGGCAGTAGCACATAGGAACAGTACACCATACAATGTTACAGCAAATGTATTTACATTTACATGTAGTCATTCAGCAGACGCTCTTATCCAGAGCGACTTACAGCAAGTACAGGGACATTCCCCCTCGAGGCAAGTAGGGTGAAGTGCCTTGCCCAAGGACACAAGATCATATGGCACGGCCATGATTTGAACCTTATGTTTACTAGCCCGATTCCCTAACCGCTCAGCCACCTGACTCCCTGATCATATACAGCAGTACTCGCTATTACAGACATTTAATATATATTTGAATGCTTTGTATTACAGTGTAGTAGACAATCGTTCCGCATCACAGTAGCGGTATATCTAACTTAAAGCATCTACCATGTGACATGGATAATAAGAGCCATGCACTCTCCTCTCCCCCAACACGTGTCCCAGGCCCACAGAGCTGGACGCCCTGGTGTTCGGCCACCTCTTCACCATCCTGACCACGCGTCTGACCAGCGACCAACTGGGGGAGAAGGTCAAGGGTCACAGCAACCTGCTGGCGTTTGTGCGCCGTGTGGAGCAGACCTACTTTGGAAACACTTCCAGAGGCTTGAGCAAAGGGCCCTCGCTCATCTGAGAGCAGCACACACACACACCTGTACACACACACACACACACCCCTGCATACACAGACACACACACACACCTGCATACACACACACACACACACACACACACCTGCATACAACCACACCTGCATACACACACACACCTGCATACACAGACACACAAACCTGCATACACACACACCTGCATACACACACACACATGCATACACACACACACACTTGCATACAGACACATGCACCTACATACACACACACACACACCTACCTGTATACACACACACACACACCTGTATACACACACACACACATGCACCTGTACACACACACACACACACCTGCATACACACACAGGCACTTAGAAAGGGAAATAGTTCCACACATGCATGCGTCACACATGATGTCCATCATCTGGTTAAGTTTACTCCCTTTTTCATCCTGTCTCTAAACCCTGGAACTGCCTAGCTCGCTCGCCCCCCTTACTCCTTACTCTCCTGTTGCTCAATCTCCTTCTTTTTCTCTCCTCCCTCTCTTCTCATCTCTCCTCTCTTCTCATCTCTCCTCTCTTCTCATCTCTCCTCCCTCTCTTCTCATCTCTCCTCCCTCTCTTCTCATCTCTCCTCTCTTCTCATCTCTCCTCCCTCTCTTCTATATCTCTCCTCCCTCTCTTCTCATTTCTCCTCTCTTCTCATCTCTCCTCCCTCTCTTCTCATCTCTCCTCCCTCTCTTCTCATCTCTCCTCCCTCTCTTCTCATCTCTCCTCTCTTCTCATCTCTCCTCCCTCTCTTCTCGTCTCTCCTCCCTCTCTTCTCATCTCTCCTCCCTCTCTTCTCGTCTCTCCTCCCTCTCTTCTCATCTCTCCTCCCTCTCTTCTCATCTCTCCTCTCTTCTCATCTCTCCTCCCTCTTCTCCCCTCTCTGCTGATGCCATAATGGGACGACACATTGTGTGTCTGCTCGATGTTTCAGACAACAGCAAACATATCAGTGTCAACCTAATTGTTTTTGCCCTCTTTTCTAATGTATGATTTTGTTGTTGTTGTCCTCTGACTTGTTGAATGGAAAGTGCCTCATCAAATAAACCCTTATGTGTCGGGCCGTGCAGGTGTCTGAGCTGTTATTACTGCTGCAGGGGGAGTATAGGGGAAGACACTGTAAGACAGCAGGTGGGAGGGAGGGAGGGAGGGAGGGTGGCGGAGGGAGGGGTGGGGGGGGGAGGAGAGAAAGGTTGGAAAGAGAGGGGGGGAAGGAGGGAGGTGTGGGAAAGAGGGGGGGGTGAGGGAGGGTGGAGAGGGAGGGGTGGAGGAGAGGGAGGGGCTGAGGGAGGGAGGGAGTAAGTGAGTGGTGGAGGAGAGGGAGGGTGGAGAGGGAGGGAAGGAGTGGGTGAGTGCTGGAGGTTGGAGAGGGAGGGGGTGAGGGAGGTGGAGAGGGAGGGAGGTGTGTATGCTAAGGTGAAAAGCATTGATATTTGAGAGATCAGCGACATAAGCAGCTAGCCTCTGGCCACATGGATACTAACATACAGAAGTCGTCCCATTAACTTGAATCAGAGGGGGCGTGTCCAAACTTTTGTCTGGTAGTGTAGGGCTGTGTCCGAAACCACTCCCTAACCCCTATATAGGGCACTATATAGGGATCACGCCATTTTGTAGTGGTGTCCGAAACGTTAGGGATCACCAGGTGATCCCTATATAGTGCCCTGAATGTATCCCACAATTCACCGCGAAAAGTAGTGAGCATCGGATGGTCACTACATGAGCAATATAACCCATCATGCATTGCCAGAACTTCTCCGGGCAAAGTTACGAACCGGCAAAGGAACGTAAATATGGCAGATGGACGGGAGACTGTGTACAAATGTATGTATTTTAACGGTGTGACTATTCTTTCGGCGGATGGATGTAAGGATGAGGCGCAAAACAAATGAGTTGTGGAGCAGTACAACAGTCACGAGCCAGTTTATTCTATTTATTGGAGTCCACATTTTAAAACAAGGCAAATTAAATGGCTTTCTACATTCATTGAAAAACAAAATGTTAAACGAACAGAATATATTTAAACATTCCAGTCGATTACTCTGTAACTCTGTTACTAAAGAGCCAAGATAATACAATATGCAAATCTGCTTAAATAAAAAACCAAATACGGAAAATGAAACGTACAGGACAGTAAGCAAAAGACTCTAATTTAATAAAAAGGCAGTCGTAAATGTACAAGTACTATGTACATGAACAATGTACTTATTGTAAGTCGCTTTTAGATCCCTTAAAGTCCCTGCTAAATTATATTTATTTATTTCAGACATTAATGTGGTATGTTTTAATTGTGCGACATTGATGACGTAATTACGGGCGCCAAAAGAAGTGTCCGAAGTTTCTTTTCTGTTGAGCTCACTATATAGTCCACTACATTTATTTCCCTATATAGGGAGTAGGGAGTAGGGAATGAGTGAGTGGTTTCGGACACAGCCCAGGTCTTATGGAACCCTGGGAAGGGGTCCAGGAAGTGAACAGGAAATGGGTCATTACGATGTCCCAGGAGACGTGCGTGTGTGTGTGTGTGTGTGTGTGTGTGTGTGTGTGTGTGTATACATCCGAGTCCGCATACGAGCGTGAGACAAGATCAAGGTGCAGGCTAGAATCTCCTGCTGGGCGGGGCCTTCGGTCTGAGGGTGGAGTGGTTGCCCCTGGCAATGGCAGCTTTGAACCCTGAAACCCAGACTGTGACAGGTCACATGACCGATGGGTTGGCTGAAATGACCCTCTGCTCTTTTCTGGAATGTCGGTGTCCTTCATTCAGACGAAATGATCTCACACACACACTCACACACACTCACACATTCACAAGCACACTCACACACACTCACAAGCACACACACTCACATGCACACTCACATGCACACTCACATGCACACTCACATACACACTCACATGCACACTCACATGCACACTCACATACACACTCACATACACACTCACACACACTCACGTACACACTCACATACACACTCACATACACACTCACATACACACTCACATACACACTCACATGCACACTCACATACACACTCACATGCACACCCATATGCACACTCACATGCACACTCACAAGCACACTCACATACACACTCACATACACACTCACATGCACACTCACATGCACACCTTTGATGGTATAACTACTCAATGTTGACAGATTGGCTAGTGTGATAAGAGATGTATCAATTTCAGACAGTAAAGACTGTCTCCCTTCTCTGCATACACACCAGCACGTACACACACTCACATACACACATTTATATACACACACACACACATACACACACACTCCTAGTGGTAGGAGTATGTACCACAACCAGCTCACTGTCCATCTGTCCATCTCTCTGCCAACCTTCATGCTTGCTCGCATGTTGGACTTCTTGACCGGTCTGGTGCTCTGCAATCAGCTTGGCTGTAAATATGATGCTAAACCTGGAAAGGGTCAGTTCCACCCAGCCTGATCTAACCCTGTGTGTAGCAGAGTGGGTGAGCCAGGGCTCCAGGGGCTTGATGACCTTTGACCTTTGTGGCGACCCCTTGCATCTCTCTGCAGGGTCACGCCACGGTCAGCTCCTCCAGTCAGACGTACACACACACGCACAGACGCACACACACACACACGCATACGCAATGAAATATATCTATGCCCTCATAAATATACATTTGTATGCAGAACACACCCTTTTTTGCTGCAGGTTGAATTTGGGAACAGCCCTCTTCCGTGTATAGGGATGAAATGATTGAACCTCTTGGTCAAACCCATCTAATTCAGGCAGAGCTGTGTGTGTGTTTACTTTGAGTTCATCCATCTTCCTATGTGGTAGAGAAGGGGAGACCCAGAGAAGACATCACTCATCTTTGGGTTCAGGAACGGGGCAAAAACAAACACACGTCTATTTATCATCTCTGTCTGTCTGTATCAATTGCAGTTCTCTCGCCCTCACAACTGCTGACTCTTCCTTCCTTCCTTCCTCACTTCCTCCTCTCTCCCTCTTCCTCTAAACCACCATCCCCTCCCCCCCCCCCCCCCCTTTTCCCGTTGTTTCCGTTTTGAGGAGGAGTGGTCGATGTGACGTCATCAAGATCTTGGCCAATCACATAGTATGTCAGTGCTCAAGCTTAGACTTAGCCAATTAGCTCAACCGCGCCCTCTCCCGCTCTTTCTTTCATATTATCTCTGTTTTTTGCTTGTTTGTTTCTCTCTCTTTCTTCATTCATGTTTTATATTTTTCTCACTCTCCTTACCTTTCAAATACAGCAGTCACACCCAAACACTCACGACAAGCTGTTACCCAATCTCCTCTCACCAGCATCTCTGGACCTCTGTCTCCACCTAGTGGCAGAACATGGGGTAGTTTGACACTCCTCTTTTCTCCTGGTTAAGCCTCCCGTCCACCCCTCCCCCATCCCAGGATGCGCTCTCATGTCAGCCCTTGGTCACACGCTTTGCTGGCCCAGAGTCAGGCCCAGTTATGACAACACAGACCCAGCTCTGCAAGTCTGCTGCGCTTAGCTGATCCAAGAGCAGTCCTTAGGGAGAGAGGGGGAGAGAAATAGAGGCTGAGGCCAGGAGATGGGGAGGGAGGGAGGGAGGGAGGGAGGGAGGGAGGGAGGGAGGGAGGGAGGGAAGGAGGGAGGGAGGGAGGGAGGGAGGGAGGGAGGGAGGGAGGGAGGGAGAGGAAACAACCTAATTAATATTCGTAGCTATAAAAATGAGATGTGGGAGCACGGCTAATTTTATTAGCCCATTAATCTTGCTGCAATGTCCCCACAGTCAACCAATACGATGAAGAGTGGAGCAATTATAATCTTTGTCACATACACACACATTCACGCAGACATTTACAATAATTAAATATACACTGTTGTATCATGTCTGTAGTAATAGTCTTATACTTTGAGAGGGAGGGAGAGAGAGAGAGATAGAGGAACTCTATGATTTAGTGGATTGAAATAGAGAGCAGCATCAACGAGATTTGAAACCAATTTATTCACGAGACCTGAGCCAAAAGATCAACGTGTGTGTTTATGTGTGTGTCAGACCAATGTTTCCACTTAACCAGGGTAAAGCAAACGCGCAAACAAACACACACACACACACACACACACACACACACACACACACACACACGTGCCCTGTGTTCTGGTTAGGTGATGATGATGTCCCAACTGCAACTGATAAATTATAAAACCTGATCAAGACCACGATTGCTGTTCCAAAATCTGCTGTTTATAATGAGAACTAATGAGGGACAGCTGTGCATGGTTATAGATCTCTCTCTCTCTTCTCTCTCTCTCTCTCTCTCTCTCTCTCTCTCTCTCTCTCTCTCTCTCTCTCTCTCTCTCTCTCCCTCTCTCGCCCTCTCTCTCTCTCTCTCTTTCGTTCTCTGTCTCTCCGTCTTGAAGGTGCCTGGGCGCCATCTGCTGGTCAGGTGTGACACAAGGAAACACCGCATCCATCCAGCTTTGGTGACCGACAAGAGGACCCGCCTCGCCCGCTTCCCCACCCCGCTTCTAGGCTGATGTTGCTCGGTTTCCATCGCCTCCTGAGAGGCTGATAGCATTGGAGGGCTGCGTCCAGAGTGCACATTTCTGCTGTCTGTACAGATCTACTGTTGCATGAAGGGAAACAATAGGGATGAACTATTTGGAAATGTACTGGCGCCATGAACCGGTCCAGACAGGTCAGACCAGTCTGCAGTTGGAACTAATGCATGCTCTCATACTACAAAATGATTTTGTGTGAGACGATATCCTGGTGATTTAGAGTAGCGAGATGTGTGTGTTGGGACGTAACAAAAACAATAATGTCCTGTGTTGATGGACTGAGTGAGTGTAGTCCACATCTGAGCTGACTTCTGATATAATTTTTACTCCACGAATCTAATACATTTATTTTTTTTCCAATCTCATCCCATTTTCGGTTAATTGTCATGCGCATTGAGGTAGGCCAGGGATAAGATGCAATACTCAAATCCACCGACAGGTGTCTTCAATCTACTACTCACACAAACCCGTGAACCGAGCCATAGTCACATCCATTTTTTCTTATCCATCGTGCAAGGTCAACATGTATTTCTAATTTATAACAGGCAGTTAGGATGAGCGTGTGTTCTTAACATGGGCCAAGGCAGTCATCTTACCCTCTGTGAATGGTTAACTTCTGTCCAACTGCAGCAGTAGCAGAGTTCATGATTACTGTCTCTGTCTGTCCTGGATGAATATCCCTGCCTTTAGTGTGAAGCCTGACTGTTTTACCTTCTGTACATGGCCTCCATCAACAGAGGCTGCATATCCCTTTGGTTAAGAACGCAAGTTACATAAGAATACAAGTTTGGAGTCAGGTGGCTCAGCGGTTAAGGCGTTGGGCTAGTGATCAGAAGGTTGCCAGTTTGATTTCCGGCTATGACAACATGGCGTTGTGTCCTTGGGCAAGGCACTTCCTACTTACCTCAGGGGGAATGTTGCTGTAAATCACTCTGGATAAGACAGATGTAAAGACCACTCTACATCTGTCCATACATTATATGTACATTATAATGCCTCAGATTACTACTGTATGTCTGTATAGAACTCAACTTACTTTTTCTTTTTCTATCGTCAGCGTAAGATACATTTCAGGGTGGCAGAAGAAAAGAACACAGATTAACTCCTGAAAGTTTATTTCTATACAAAAAAGTAGCAAAATACCAAGGCAATGAAAGTCCCTCAAAGATAGATAGAAAACCATACAATATTGATCATATAAAAGTACAACATGAAGCAGGATTGAAAGATGTGAAATATCACCAGTTTACAAAGCAACCTATTTTCATATAATGAACTTGATGCTGCAAATACTGTAGTTGTGGCCAAACCTGTGAGAACCAACATCCAAAAAAGTGCAGCACTGGGGACCCTACTTAGCGTTACCCTTGGGGGCTTTCTTTGCACGTGGCACAAGAAACATGGAGCCGTCAGATGCCTGCTGGAGTGAGTAAAGCCTCGGGGAGTATGGCTGCCCTTCCTCATTCCTCAATTTGCTGAAAACCTCCAGATAGAGGCTGCCCAGCTGCACCCTAAGCCCCTTCAGGGAGCTCTCTCTCTGGGCACGCTCCCCCAGCAGAAGGCTCTTTTTCCTCTGGAGCTCCTCCATCTCCTCCTCCAAACTGCTGATGGAAGCCATCTTGCGTTTGCGGCAGTTCTGGGCTGCCACCTTGTTCTTGCCCCGCCTCCTGATGTCCCGGATCAGAACCAGCTGGGATTCGCTAAGCTGTTGATGTGTCATCAGTTCGTTGAAGTCGTCAACAGGAAGGTTGATGATACTGTCTACAGGAAAGGGGATGGACAAGGCCCTGGCCCGCTGCTCATCACGAGACGTACAGCCCCGCCCCCTCGATCTGGAAGACTTCCTGGTCTTGTCCTTGGTGAGACGTTCCGCATGACCTTTGGCATCTGGAGAGGATGGGCCTGATGACGAGAGGGAAGAGCTAAAAGATGATTGGTGGGATGTCGTCTCCCCGTGTTGTGGTTGGGCGTGGCTGGGATTTGTCATCATCTCCTCTGTTTCGGATTCACTGAAGCCCCAGGAGGCTTCTTCCTGATTGGACAAGCTGGTGTCTATCCACACTGCAGAGTCTGGGGACTGACCCTGTGGGCCGAGGAAGTCTGCAGTCAAATCAAGGTCTTTCAGATTATAAAGTGACAGATCGTCCACATTATGGAGTGACAGATCCTCCAGATTAGAGGGTGATAGATCTTCCAGATTAGAGGGTGACAGGCCCTCCAGACTAGAGGGTGACAGGTCCTCCAGATTAGAAGGTGACAGGTCCTCCAGATTATGGGGTGATAGATCCTCAGGATTGGAGGGTAATAGATCCTCCAGATTATGGGGTGATAGATCCTCCGGATTAGAGGGTGATAGATCCTCCAGATTATGAGGTGATAGATCCACCAGGGGAGTGGGACACAAGTCCTCCAGGGGAGGGTCAGATAGGTCCACCAGCAAGGGGTGAGCCAGGTCCTCCAGTGGAGATTGAGGGGGGTAGGGAATTTTATGGGCTGATGAAGGACTGGGAAGGAGGGGTGTGGCTGTGGTAGGGTAGGTTACATGGCAGTACTGGCTGTAGTGATCCTCCTCCACCAGGACAGACAGGCTGCTGCAGGTCTGCCTGTCTCCTTCCAGCCTGCTTTGTTCCAGGATCTCTGACACCTGCATACTGAGGGTTTGGAGCTCTGGGAGAGAGAGCAGCTCCAGCCAGACCTGCTCTGCTTCCACACCGCCTGAGGAGGACTGTGCTGCTGGGGGGGGCGACTGGACCTGGAGGGGTTTCAGGAGAGGTGGATTTGGGGGTCGTGGGTCTGGAGAGACTGGGAGAGCTGATGGGGCAGGTGGAGGGAGGCAGGGCAGGGCAGGTGGAGGGAGGCAGGGCAGGGCAGGTGGAGGGAGGCAGGGCAGGGCAGGTGGAGGGAGGCAGGGCAGGGCAGGTGGAGGGAGGCAGGGCAGGACAGGTGGAGGAAGGCAGGGCGGGGCAGATGGAGGGACAGAGGAGAGGGAATGTGTCGACAGTTTTGGGGGTGCACTTTGAGGAGTCAGCAGTGCTGACAGCAGTGGATTCTGGGTAACAGGTGAGGGCCGGGTCATAGGCAGGGCTGGGGGGCTGACCACAGGGGAGGGGACCTGAGACAAAGGGAAGAAGAAAACAAAAAAATGTACGAGTCATTTCCTGAGGGCAACAGATTAAAAACATAAGTAGGACCAAAAAAAGTGTTGTCATCGTTAAACCAACATACTGATACAAATGATCAGATGGTCTGTTGGTAGATTATTGACTTTTCTTGGCTGTCGCTTAATGTACAAGATCCCAGGAACATGTCGGTACAAAGTCACACAAACCTTCCCATTATCTTATGACTGGATACAGCTGATTTATGGTGACAAACGAAACAGACTCTCAAAACTAGTTTGTCATTTGACTTCATCAGTTGAATGATACACTATTACACAACCTATACGAATGACCCATACACTGTACAATAGTTCTGTCTCTATGGTAGAATGGCTGTTGTGTGTACAGCATGTTGGTAATTACAACCATATATAAGGTGAATGATCTTTAGTGTGTTTAGTGTAAAGTTCTGTTTTGCACTTCTGGTTGGATGCTAACTGTATTTCCTGTACTTATACCTGAGTAATGACAATAAAGTTGAATCTAATCTAATCTAATGTGTGTGTGCATATGTGTGCGTGTGAATGTGTGTGTGCATGTGTGTGTGTGCATGTGTGTGTGCATGTGTCTCACCTGCATATTGTCATCCAGAGGAAAGCTGTCCTCTAGCAGCTGCAGACACTCAGTGAAAGACAGTGTCTCCTCCTCCATCTCACACAGCATGGGGTCCTATCACACACACACACGCACGCACACACACACACACACAGCTCAATTAGACCCATCATCAGGCAGTGTTCTCCAGCCATCCTGTTTGTGAGCCTCATCTTCCGCCTGTATCAGCCTGACCTTGTGGGTGGAGCCCCGCTCTCCGTCGTCATCGCTCTGCAACGAGAAGGGGAGGGGCATCTGTTCCCCCGTCTCTTCGTCCAGATGCAGCCCCCGACGACGGCCCTCCTCCTTCTCCGCCTCCTGCTGCTGGAGCTCCTCCTCTTCCTTTTGCCTCTGACGCCGTAGCGACGCCTCCTTCTGGCGCAGGCGCCGGTCGAAGACTTCTCTGCCGGCCCCCAGGTCTACATCCTGCCTCCACAGGATGTCCACCAGCTCCATCTCCTGGGGAGGGGGAGGGTTTAAAACTGTCTGAGGGGCTCCCATCCCACCGTCTGACCCAGAAGCTTTCCTCTATGTCTGAGAACAAGAACTCTGTGCTGTATCCCATCATGGTACATCCACAAGCGTTGTCGCAAACCACCTCCACTGCTCTGTCTGGGCGTGACAAATGAGATAGCGTGTGTGTGTGTGTGTGTGTGTGACACTGTGACCAGCAAGATCTGTGTGGAATGTGGAAGCTGCCAGCAGGAATGAAATGAGCAGAGCGAACCAAGACTCCTCCTCCCTGAACTTACTGAACCCTCACCTCACTGTTCTCTATCTCTCTCTCTACCTTTCTGTTGTCCTCCTCCCCCTCCCCCCTCTCTCTCCTCCCCTGTCGGAGTAATAACATTCCCAGTGATATCATTTGGAGCCTGGCAGAGTAGCACGTGACCTGTGATATAACTGCCGACATGAGCAGTCACTGCTGCTGGGGAACTTCTCAGTTCACAGACACGATCGATCCGATCGATCTCTCCCTCTTTCTCTGGCTCGATCACTGTCCCTGTCTCGCCGTCCCTCTCTGTTTCTGAGCAGGAACGCCTGCTTACGTGGGCGTAGGAGAACAAAGCCTAAAGGTGGCTGTGCTAACGTGCGGGAGAATAGCTGGACCTGGTGGGTGTGATGACAGACATAAGCTGTGACATAAGCTGATTGGTTCAAAGTGCTACCTCGTTCTGGATTTCACCTCAGCCCCAGAAAAACTTCAGCACGCACGCACACACACACACACACACACACACACACACACACACACACACACACACACACACACACACACACACACACACACACACACACACACACACACATCCATCATGTCAACATGCCTTCCAGAGTGACAGATTGGATAAGGTAGATTTTGCTGCTGGTGAAAGGTGAATATTTACAGTTACAGTTATTCATTTAGCAGACGCTTTCATCCAAAGCGACTTACAGTAAGTACAGGGACATTTTTCCCTGAGGCAAGTAGGGTGAAGTGCCTTGCCCAAGGACACAACATCATATAGCCACAGCCGAGGCTCGATCTCATAACCTTGCGATCATGAGGCCAGCGCATTAACCATTGAGCTATCTGACATACGAATAGAAAACAATTGAATAAATGCATAATATTGAACACTGTATACCAGTAAATACAACAGAGATTGTTTGTGGTACAATGTTCAGCCTGAAACATCAATAAAGTCTAACAATCTGTGGGGATTATGCAACATTTTGTTTCATACCCCCTTCACTCTCACCCACATATTTGGGCAAGGTTCCAGAACACAATGGTTCATTACCCTGGTGTCTCAGCCTGTGTATAGAGTGCATTTACAAATACAACACGTTATTTAATTAATGTTGATATTATTTATTTCATCTAATGTTAGGATTTTGTTCATAACCTAAAATCTGGACGGGCCCCGTCCCTTACTCGAGGGGGCTCTAGACATCCGACCAAGCCCGTCTCAAGGACAAGAGGATAAAATAAACAGACACACAAATATCTACGTACATCACAGACTCTGAACCACACCGTTAAATCAATGCTTTTGAGAACTGGTACATTTTGGGTCGGCTGCTCCAACTGTGATCCTGAAAGCCCGGAAAGATGAAAGAGTCTTGGGGGAGTTTATACCGTGACTAGGCAGAATGTCTGGAGGGAACAGCACCATAACCCATCATGCTCCTTTAACAGATTAACATTCCTTCTTAAATTATTAAACTGTCGTAGTGGCGTAGGCTACTGTCTGCAAATATACCTTATAATTCACCCACTGTAGGCTGTCTGCTATGCTGTTCAGAAGACCTTTAACAACCAACTATATTAAGGTGGATCTTATGTTTTTGCTAATGTTTAGTATAAATTACAATATCAAAATGCGCTTTAGGCTTGTTTCAAGAGGACACGTGAAAAACTATTATTCAGCCCAACGACGAGAAGGCTCTAACAATCATATTAAAATAGACTAACCGTGTGATTCCCTGACTGTTATCTCGATCTCTCAGCCGACCTACCTGCAGACCTGGAGGATCCTCTGCCAGGGCACCATCCAGCATCCTGGGACTGGTCAGACAGTCTCAGCTGGCCCCTAAAACGGCAAGAGTCACGATTCCCGAGTCTCGGAACCTTCCAGACACAAACTCTTCCAAATCCGACTTACAACTTCGGAAGTGAAGGAAAGTATGGAGTTATGGGAGAGAAACAGTGAACCCAGTCACCCCAGCCAACTACCCTCATCAAACCCCCTCTGATCCGGAGGGAAGGGCCCTGCCCACATGCGGCAGCCAGTCAAGGGCGCTCTGAAGGCAGCGAGGGGGAACGCCCCCGCTGCCAAACTCCTCTGTATAGTCTGGCTAGTTCAGTTTTCACGAAGTATTTCTGCCCTCCTGTGGTCTGTTGTGGTTACTACAAGGCTGACATGTTAAAACTTACTGCACAACAAAGAGATCGTGAACACAGACTGCATCTGCAAACTGTTGGTGGTATGACATTATGTAGTCTATAACTCTCTCTCTTTCTCTCTCTCTCATGCTCTCCCTCTCTCTCCTGCTCTCCCTCTCTCTCTCTCTCTCTCTCTCTCTCTCTCTCTCTCTCGCTCTCTCTCTCTCTCTCTCTCTCTCTCTCTCTCTCTCTCTCTCTCCCTCTCCCTCTCTCCCTCACACACAGCCTCGACCTCTCTGGAACAGGATGTATTTGCCCCATAGAGGGTGAGGACTAGCAAGGCTCAGTGCTCAGCTCTGTACAGTTAGTAGACTAACTGTAATTCTCAGACACACAGCTGCACACGCAAAGAAGCAATCACTGGAACCATAAATGTGGAACTGCGCCCCTCCCTCACCTCCCTCCCTCCCCTCCCTCACCTCCCTCCCTCCTCTGAATGACCCAACTAGGTTGGTCTTTGATTACAGAGCAGATAAATCTTACCTGTTTCCCCCCTTTGTAACCAGACCCTGGAAACACATGCCAGAATCACACAATAAAATGTGTTCCTGTTGGTGGGGCTGCTAGATCAGAGGCTGCTGGAGCTCTGTACCTTTAACTGTAGCCTTAAACCTTTACATTACACTACACTGTGTGGAGTGACAAGTAACAAGCAAACACCAGAGAAAGACTAGAATAGTTTCAACTATAGCTCCTGTATCTCTACCATAGAGGAAGAACATGAACAGATACTGTATATATACTCCAGAACAGCTACATTTGCAGTTATATGTCTCGATCCTCTGCAATAGATGAAGATATACAAACTTCAGTCAAGCATTTAACTCTATTTCGGTAAATCCCCACAGTTTTACAGTTGAGATCAATCCCTGCCCCGTGGTTTGTGATGTCATCCCCAAGACAGGTAGATGGGCAGACAGGTGAATGGGTAGACAGGTGGATGGGCAGACAGGTGGATGGACAGACAGGTGGATAGACAGACAGGTGGAAGGGACAGACAGGTGGATGGACAGACAGGTGGATGGGCAGACAGGTGGATGGACAGACAGGTGGATGGACAGACAGGTGGATAGACAGACAGGTGGAAGAGACAGACAGGTGGATGGACAGACAGGTGGATGGGCAGACAGGTGGATGGACAGACAGGTGGAGGGACAGACAGGTGGAGGGACAGACAGGTGGATGGGTAGACAGGTGGATAGACAGACAGGTGGAAGGGAAAGACAGGTGAATGGACAGACAGGTGGATGGGTAGACAGGTGGATGGCCTTCAGGTCTAAACCTGAATCTTTCAGCTGCCAAGCTTGTTTTTTGACCATTGCATGTCTTCTCAGTGTCCACCAGGGGGCAGTATAGGCCTAGCCATTGTATAACTTAACCTGGCCACACATTGTATTACATTAAGGAATAAATACCTTGTTAATCTCTCTATACATATAATATGTTAGGAATGACAGAACAAGCAGGTGGTGCTAACACTGAACAGCACCAGTGGTTCAGTGGTAGGATATTAGCCTGCTATGTGTGGCCTGGGTTCAATTCCCAGCAGGGGTTCACTACTTGGCTAATGCAGTGAGCATGAGTGCACCTGCAGAATTCCACCAATGAGGGACTATTAAAGGATAGTCTCCTTTACATATATTTTTTACATATCAGACACACTGTGGCCTGTCTTTTACAAACATAACCAAAACAGGTTGTTGAGTAAGTTTACACTATGTGACCATAAAAAGCTTGTGTATCCTAACTAACCTAACATATAAGGAAACACAATACCAATCAAAGTCTGGTGAGTTGATAGTGTCACTACATTCCACACTCCTGTTATCGTCATGGAGCTTCCATAACGCGGCTGCCTTTTCTATAAATACCCCCCTACCAGTATTAAATATGGGAGAGGCTTGCTGCTGGACTGACACAGATGGCTTCCCCCTTGGCCTAGTGTCATGTGAGTAGCTTGAAGAGTCGTAGGTTTAAAATAACATTTGTATAACTATGACAGTCCAGATGGCTTAGACAGGCTGGGGGGAAACCACTGCTGCGTCTTTGACAGCTATTAACACCAGTCACATACAGTAACTAAGCTTTTATCATATTTAGACCACGATTGACGGATCAATTACATTCGACTTTTTTTGTCTTTCATAAGACATTCGACGCTTCACCCTACTTAAATGTAAATTACTGAATGTAAATGTAATCAATTGTAAGTGATTAAATGTAAATCCACTAGGTGGCGCAAAGATCTCGCGTCTGTCCTTGATTCTGCCTTGACCAAACTGCTTCCTGTTTCCAAAACGTTTATTCACTCTCGTGATTTTGTTGAATATCGTTATAATACACAAATTAATTATCTTATTATTCTCTGATAAACTATAACTAAAGTCCAAAAATATTTCAATTCTTGAGTCGAATATCATATTGCCGTCTTCACATTCCGGTAGGGCGCCATCTTCATGCCGAGGTCGTCTAAGGACATAGCAGAAGTGACAGAGTCTGAACTTTGGACTACTTCAGTACTTCAGTCCAAGTCGGATCATTTCCTAGACAGCAGCTTTCCCAGGGAACACGTACTGACAGTAGCCTACATTTTGTGAACGCTAAAATAGTCGCTGGGATGATGATCTCGTATGACTTGAAGACTGACTATTCGACCTTATACCAGCCTACTTCCTCTTATACCAGCCTGCTTCCTCTTATACCAGCCTGCTTCCTCTTATCATGACGTGATGTGACGTTACCTGTACGATCTGCTGTGATCCTTATATTATATATATATAATATATATAAGGATCATATATATAGGATATATTATATACACATATATAATATAAGGATCATATATATATAGGATATATTATATACACAATGATGACATGTTAAGGAATTTAAATCCCATTACTATGGACATACAACCTATTATTAACCATATATTATACATTACAACTTCTAATGTTAGTCTGTATGACCCTAACTCATTAGACTGGACATTGACCACTGCAATCTCTGCAATGTATGAAGTCTGTGCATAACTCTATATTCTGTACCATAAAAACCCATACTGGATGTATATTTGTGTACATCATACATCCTACCATATTCTTTATTTTATCCAATTTATTTCATTTTCGACTGTATCTACTGTATCCTAGCACTCTTATTTTACTCCAAGCCTTTTACCCCCAGTATGCACTACGCCCTTATCCCTGTGTGCATTGACGAAACTGTGTTCCGTGGTTACTGAAGAGTTTCCCCTTGGGGATCAATAAAGTTATTCTGATTTTGTTCTGATTCTGATACACCTGTCACTTTGTCTTGTAGTTTAATATGCGCTGTAACTAGAGCCATTGCAGATAAGGCACCCTCATTTCTGGACTGAGGCAAACACAGGGAAGACACAAACAATTATTCACAATTCAGCAGTTTATTTCTCTCTTCTTTCACACACCATAACTATAGCTACCATGTTTTGTGCATACCACTGCAGGTCCAAAGCCAGTAGTGGGTCAGGACTGGCTCCATCAGTAGTTAAATAAATTAAACTCCTGTTAAACCAGGGAATACAGCATCTATTCTTCCAGGAAACAGACCTCAACCTTCAGCAACCCCCACAACCATCTCCCTATCCCAGCCAACCAACCCAACATGGAGGGTACTGATCAATAGGACGGACACAGCATTTTGAACATGTTGTGAGTTGGATGGTTGCTCCTAGATAAATGCCATGACTGGAAGACGTAATTCTGGTCAGTCAAGATTGATTGTTGTCGATTATTGATGTGCAGATTCTCAAGGAAAAAGAAGAGAAAAAAACAAAACACAGTACTAAAATCACATTGAACTTAAATAATGAGTCATTGGTTTGTTTTATGACGTGGCAGATTTGAGGTATGACACCAGGTCCTGTCGTTCCCCCTTCTTCTTGATGCCAGCGAAGATCATCTTGGTTCCAGGAATGTATTTCTTGGGATTCTCCAGATACTCCATCAAGGTGTCGTTTTCCCAGACGATACCTGTAAGACAACACAGATCAAAAGGTAAGATAAGACGCTCTCATGCTCTGCATGTTGGCTGGAAGTGGAAGTGCCAGAGAGGATTCAGACAGGCCTACCTTTACTCTTGTTGGCGTCTGTGTAAGAGTAGCCCTCCGCCTGGCCCGTCTTGCGCCCAAACAGCCCCCAGAGGTTGGGCCCCACTTTGTGTTTCCCGCCCTCCTCCACAGTGTGGCACTGAGCGCACTTCTGGACAAAAGCCTTCTTACCCTTTCCGATGTCTCCCATGATGACCTGGACCTGGAGAGGGACAGAGACACATCTGGTCATCGTCTCTGTGTAAGAGCAGGTTGTGAGTGTGTCTTGATGGACCAACCACTCAAGGTCACCACATAACTTGGGACGATCTAGACCGATGAGGATCTCTCTAAACTAGTCGAGTTAGCTGCCTTGCCCGTCCAAAAGCCAATATTGGATTAAGGATGGTTTGAATTGGTTTGAATTACAAAGTAAACCTGTACCTGATGTATCTTTAAACCTGTGATAAAATGCTGCTAGGGTAGCCAGCTTGCTACGGCTGTAATAAGATTAAGAGTGTATGAAGTGTCAGCTAGCTGTGCTGCAGCCTTACACACTGATAACCCAGGAGAGGCGCCTGGGATGGCGGGCTGCCTGGAATTCTCCATCAAGGGCAGACGAAACAGTTACACAGATATACCCAACAGGTACATCAAAGCTAAAGTCAAAGCCCACCTATTCAACAAACAGGTTAGAGAGACTTAAGAGAGGGAAAGTCATCTATATCCCAACAAACTGTTGACCACATCCCAGGTCTCGTTTATCTATCCATACAAGTTCTGACTTAACCCTAAAAACTACTCACCACTGTCACACTGTTCCTATCAAATTAGTTAATTGATCGAGCCAACTACAAAAATGTCAAATGAAAATCCATGCCGACAGCTGAGTGATAAGAAGTCAGAGGATATGATCCTCTGTAACTACAGCAGAGTTACCCCAGCTTTACACAATCCACTGCTCTTCTTCAAAGGACACACGATACCCTTAGGCAGATCACGTTACAAAACTCTCCCCCTCCAAAAAACAACAGTACTGAAAATATACTTCTAAATCACAATAGATAAAAATATGATCTACCTTTGATTACAGGGGAATTCCTTAAACTTCCGAAAGATAGAGGCAGTTATCCTTGTCCCGTTATCACCAGCCTGGATATCAGCTCAGAGAAGGTCACATCTCTTTAGAGGCACCGGGATTTGACGTCACTGCCGTCACTGCGTCATCCAATCATGTGCAGTCTTTCGTCACTGCCTTAACCAATCATGTGCAGCCTTTCGTCGGATCTCGAATTGGTCCTGTCTCCACATTCTGCATCCTCTTCAGGCCTAATGCACCTGCCTTTTAAGGACATGATTCAAGGATTTAAATCACATAGTTACAAAT
The DNA here is from genome assembly GCA_030340665.1 of Neosalanx taihuensis. Lineage (NCBI taxonomy): Eukaryota > Metazoa > Chordata > Actinopteri > Osmeriformes > Salangidae > Neosalanx > Neosalanx taihuensis. The sequence continues at coordinate 2,306,385 of CM059305.1, forward strand.
TATTAGTGTTAAAATACAAGTGGAGTACAAATAATTATTTTTATTATTATTATGTCACATATATGTTCTATGTTTGCTCCTTTCTGCCACATTGAATTATATGTTTGTAAATCTTGCATAGCGATTAAACCTGATTCTGAAGGAGACTAGAAGTTTGTTATTTTTCCCGTTGGTGGTTTGACTTATTTTAAATGCATCTTATGAAACACCTATTAAAAGCCTGTGAAGATGTAGGTAATTATTTAGGAGCAATGTTCTGAAAGTTATGAACACATGTCTGTTCAGGTCATTCCCGGTGGGGTTGGATCATATTGCAGTTTAGCGGAGGACACACGGCCGTGTTTCATAAACGTGTTCTTGGGCGGGTGTAATATGATTGTTTTGTAACACTACCGCCTGTCACGGTCACCTGCCAGTATCTGACGTCATCCTACACGGGTCTGATACGAGCCATCTGACGGATGTGCAGAATCAAACCCTGCCCAGGGAACCTCTCTCTGGGGCCAGAATGGAACCAGTGCCGCCGCAGACATTTCGGTGCCCTTCGCGCACAACCCCCCCCCCCCTCTCTCTCTCTCTCTCTCTCGAAGATTCGGAGTCACTTATATTAATTACATATCGGCATATATTTACGGTTTCGTTTTAATTTTGTATTTCGGATTGTTTTGGGCTCCCCCCTCACTGCCCCCCCCGATCACTTGGTGCCCCCCTACGAGCAGCGCGTGATGCGCGTGATGGTAGCGGCGCTGCTGAATGGAACACCAGTGGTCAGCGCCATGCAAGATACACAAACACAGAATTTAATACATTTACGGAATTTTCTAAATATGATATTTAGCATCATATGGCACGATCACACTTTATAATACCGGGTACCGGGGCCTGTATTAAGAATAAAGATTAGGCGTTAACGAGGTCACTTCAGGTTCAATTAAATACAGAAACCCCTGGTTTGAACCTGAAATGACCTCGTTAACGCCAAATCCCCTCCCTCCCTCCCCATAGTGATTAGGTAAATAATATTACTAGTCTTGTTACAAGGAATCTATATCAGACTCAGAATCTGTTTTTATACGCTATGCAAAATATACACACACAGAATTTGGCAGGAGAGAGAAAACATATATCATATATGGAACACAATCACATATCGTCCATGATGTAACTGAGTCTTACTTAGTACTTATCAACGCCACATTGTGTCCACATTAATGGTGGTTCCGTGTTTCATAATCCCCGATAGGGGGTTATTTTCCAAACAGCAGTCCAACCGCAGGCGTGTGAAGGGGGATAAAAACCAAAGACCTGGCAACCCACACAGCTACTCCAAAATGGAGGATTTCTCCAGCAAACTGTCTCAAGCAGAGAACCTCGACGATCCTCCAAACAGCAGACTGTTCCTGGTCACCAGTCGGTCTGTCTCAGAGGATGTTATACGGGATCATTTCTCAGTCTTCGGTGACATACAGGGGATATGGGTCGTGAAAGACAAGCAGACGAAAGAATCCAAGGGGGTCTCCTACGTGAAGTTCGCCAAGTCTTCGCAGGCCTGCTCGGCCATGGAGGAGATGCACGGGAAGACCCTGCAGGACGGAACCAAACCTATCAAGGTTCTCCAGCTTTAATAAACACTTAGTACCTTCGCCTGGTGGCTGGATAGTTTGAGTTTTGTAACTGTATTAGCTAAGCAGTTGTGTTGTACCCTGTATTTGGGGTCTGCCACGTTGCTATGCTCGGTAACCGAAGCTCTTTGTAAAAGCTCTCTCTTGTAAGTCGCTTTGGATGAAAGCGTCTGATGAATGAATGAATATATGTTCATGTAAATGTTGTGTTCCAGGTGTTCATCGCTCAGTCCCGCTCATCAGGGCGCCACCGAGACGTGGAGGATGAAGAACTCACCAGGATCTTCGTGACGATCCCCAAGACCTTCTCCGAGGAGGACTTAAAGGACACATTCAAGGTAGCAAGGAACCTCCTCCCGTTCTCTCTTGGAAGTCGCTTTGGATGAAAGAGTCTGCTAAATTAATACATGTCGTGTAAATGTTCCACATCCAGACACATTAAGTATTGTATGTTATTCATGATCATACTTGTTTTGGAAGTCGCAAAACAATCGTGTCATCATGCATGGTTTTCACCATGCATAGTCTGTAACTAAGTAGTTAAACCTAACTTTAGTACACAGGGTTTTCAAGACATTGCAGTATGTTTTCATACTGACTGGATTTTGTTCTCCTCCCTACAGGATTATGGAGACATTGAATACTGCGTCATCATTAAGAACAAGAGCACTGGCGAGAGTAAAGGGTTAGGCTATGTCCGCTACCACAAGCCCTCACAGGCTGCTCTGGCCATAGAGAACTGTGACAGAGGTAAGGGGACTCTCTTATACAATCATATATGGTCCAGCCTACAGCAGTACAGTAGTGTTTCTGCTCCAGCCTACAGTAGTGTTTCTGCTCCAGCCTACAATAGTGTTTCTGGTCCAGCCTACAGTAGTGTTTCTGCTCCAGCCTACAATAGTGTTTCTGGTCCAGCCTACAGTAGTGTTTCTGCTCCAGCCTACAATAGTGTTTCTGGTCCAGCCTACAATAGTGTTTCTGGTCCAGCCTACAGTAGTGTTTCTGGTCCAGCCTACACCAGGACAGTAGTGTTTCTGGTCCAGCCTACAATAGTGTTTCTGGTCCAGCCTACAATAGTGTTTCTGGTCCAGCCTACACCAGGACAGTAGTGTTTCTGGTCCAGCCTACACCAGTACAGTAGTGTTTCTGGTCCAGCCTACACCAGTACAGTAGTGTTTCTGCTCCAGCCTACAGCAGTACAGTAGTGTTTCTGCTCCAGCCTACAGCAGTACAGTAGTGTTTCTGGTCCAGCCTACAGAGCGATCCTGGCTGAGCCTCGCAGCAGAACCTCAGGGCCGGAGATTGACTACAGCGGCGGCGGCTCTAGATCCTATCACATGACCAGCGGAGACCTCCCCATGAACACATACCCCTTTCCTGCCTGTAAGTGTATCACACACACACACACACTCAGAGGGTGCATCAGGGCCTGCAGGTGTAAGTGTTTGTGACGCCCCCCCCCCCCCCCCCCAGCTGATCCTGGCAGCTATGGAGGTGACTACAGGAGCAGTGACATCATCACACGGTGCCTGATGGTGTCGTCCAGGGCAGCTCTGACCCAGGAGCAGATCTACAGCCTGTTTGATCTGGTCCCTGGGATGGACTACTGTGAGCTGCAGAGAGACAGCTATGGACTCAGCAAAGGTAGAGCCCACCAGTGACACATATGACAAGTAAACACACGCACACACAGACACACACACAGATACTTATATGACATACTGTCATCCGACTCCTCCAGGCCATGCAGTAATTCGCTACAACAACTTGGGTTCGGCCGTGTACGCCAAGGAGAAGCTGAATGGTTTCGAGTACCCTCCTGGTAACCGTCTGGGGGTCACACACATCGACGACGGAGAGGACAGAACCAGGTAACCGTGGAAACCCCAGACGCGCCCGATCGTCGATGAGCTGCAGGAAAACCTTTTATTCTATCCCAGCCCAACATGTCTCCCCCTCTCTCTTCTCTCCTGTCCTTCAGTCCGGTGGGGAAGATGGCCATGCAGTTTGTGGCGGCCCAGATGATGTCGTCCGTGTGGAACAACCCCAGCAGCCAGCAGATGAAGAGTGGCTCTGTAAGACCAGAAGAGATGGGGGGGGACGGGGGGGGGACGGGGGACGGGACGGGGGGGGACGGGGGAGACGGCCTGTCCAGAATCAGAATGGGGTTTATTCGCTATGCAAGATTTACAAACATACAATTCACTGTGGCAGAAATGAGCAAACATAGAACATATATGTGGCATACTAATAAAAAATGAATACAATGTAAAATACACTACAGATATGATACAAATAACAAATAAAACAAATTATACACATAATACAAATGATACAAATAACATGGAAGTACAAATAACATGGGTACAAAGTGGAATGGGTATATATAGTATAGGTTACACATTAGTGTAAATAGTGGTGCAAAAATGTGACCACGCTTTGTGTCTGTCCGTGTCCCAGAGTTACCAGCCGTGCCCGGCGCCGCGCGTGCAAACAGACGTGACTCTGCCGTCCCTCAAGAAGCTGGCGCCCTCCGACAGCCGGGTCAAGGAGCGCCTCTTCGTGGTGTTCAGCCCCGCCCCTCTGCCCGTGGACGTACTGGAGGATGTCTTCTGGTAACCACGGCAACCTCTCTTCACTTCTCCCTCCCCCCCTCCCCCATTCTGGAAATATAGTGAACCCTCGTTTTTCACGGGGGTTACGTTCCAAAAGGAACCTGTGATGAGCAATTATTATACAATTAAATACTCTATTATATATTAAGAACAAACCCTTTTTACAGGCCCAAGCATTTGTTTAACAAATAAAAGTACTATATACTGTAAACCGTAAAACTTAATTGATGCACAGGTTTGTGTTGGAGAGACTGTTTAGCCAATCAGAATGCAGAACACAATGCACGAGGCAAATCCGTGAAGTGGCAAAACCGTGAAAAGTGAACCGTGATATAGCGAGGGTTCGCTGTAATAGATCCTCTGACTGTGTGTTTGTATTTATTTGTGTGTGTGTGTGTGTGTGTGTGTAGCCGTTTCGGCTCCCTGGTGGAGGTGCACCTGGTGCCAGGGAGGAAGGTGGGCTACATGAAGTATGCAGAGAAGCAGAGTGCGGACGAAGCCATGGCCATGCTGCACGGCCGCGTGGTGAATGGAGTGAGGATGAAAGTGATGCTGGCCGACCCGCCCAGGGAAGAGTCCCACAAGAGGCCCCGCACCTACTGACACAGCCGTGAGTACTCTGAGGGTGTGGATCTGTGTGGAGGGTGTGGATCTGTGTGGAGGGTGTGGATCTGTGTGCGGGGTGTGGATCTGTGTGGAGGGTGTGGTTTAGTTGTTGGAGGCTGTGTGTGAGTGTGAGAGTGAGTGTGTGTGTGTGTGAGTGTGACTGAGTAAGTAAGTGAGTGAGTGAGTGTGTGTGAGAGTGAGTGAGTGTGACTAAGTGAGTGAGTGTGACTGTGTTTTTGTGTCTGTGTGTGAGTGGCAAGTCCCTCCTTATGGTCTTTACCTGCGTTGGAGCTGACATAAACTATTGGATCTAAGTGGTGAGTTCATGTCTCCAGGATGACTTGTGGCACTACATCACACTAGGCTAGCAGGAGCAGGCTAACAGTTAGCTGCTCTACCCCCACTTTAGCCAGGCTGAAAAGCTAACTTACCCTATCCTGTATCCTGACCTGTCCTAGCTTGCAGGCTAACGCCATCAGGACACGGTTGAGCATTTTCCTCAGCTGTCCTGTTTCTGTTTCTACAGAGACGGTCACATGACCAAGGACGGACATGACTGGACCGACACGCTGACTGGACACGACCACAAAAACACGACCGTACCACGACCACTGGACCGACCCAACTTCGACCCGACCCTGACTGCTGTACCTCTGTGTCTCTAACCTCTAACCATCTCCTAGCCTCACCTGCGCCTGGAGGAATTTTGTGTTGTCAGAGGTACAATTTGATTTTGTTATTAGATTGGAAGATGGTGGCTGTGTGTAAACTTGAGTTGGTTAATAAAACTTCTGAGTTTGAGAGTTTTTTGTTGTTGTCACAGATCATTTACACACACACGCTTTTTTTGATGCGAATAAAATGAATAATCATATTTAAACTTGCCATATCCTACCACCAATCAGAACAGAAGATTTCAAGTGTGTTCCAGCATGTCGGGTAGATCTTCATCCAATACCATCTTGAAACTAAACCCCATACACACTCTCACCCCAGCCTGTAATCCTAATCCCTGGCTCCTGCTGGTGGCCCTGGGAGACCCCGACAGATCGTCAGATCCTCCTGTGAAGGAGATGCTACAGTTACTGTGTGCCTCCTGATGGCCTTGTTTATAATAATAATATCCCATTTAGCAGACACTTTTATCCAAAGCAGCTTATTTTAAGTACAGGGATATTCCTCCTGAGGCAAGTAGGATGAAGTGCCTTGCCCAAGGACACAACATCACATAGCTACAGCCAGGGTTCAAACTCACAACCTTCCGATCATGAGGCCAACACCTTAACCTGCTGAGCCACCTGACTCTCTTCAGGGTTTAGGTCCTTAGGTATGTATTTTGCTTCCATGAAGTGTTTGAGCAGGAAAAGATCCTACTATAGTAAGATCAAGGGTTAAAATCATATAACCTATGACCTTATCTCAGTATACTTTGAGATAACAAAATAAACATACACACACACTGCAGGGGAAATATGTGAACATCACCAAGCTTGGGTAACTAATGGCTAAATTTAAATTAAATAGGCACATGACCTTCCTCTATATTGCCTTGCTGGGTGAACTGTAGCTTGTGCGCTGTCTAGCAGTCACGTACTGTTCCACTTTAGATATCCGGAAATTTCCTGACATCGGTATTTACGACAGCATGTATGACCTCTTGTCAGTCTTTAGGAATGTAGAGGAGTCTGGACAAGTTTGGCGAGTGAGGGCACGTCCATCTTGCTCCACACACACTGGCCCGTGTGTGCTGACTGAACATCAGCATGACCGACCTTGACTCCCATTCGTTTTAAAGGAAATCCTGGATGTTATCTGGTTGTAACAGTAATGTGCTTCACACATCTGGATTTGGTAGACTAGGGATGGGAGAGGAAGAGAGGAGAGAGCGGACACTGCTGTTGGAAGGAGTGGAAAACATGTTGATGCGTGTGATCAAGCACCTCTTCTTCAGCGTTGTCCTCACATGCCCCCCTGCTCCCCTCCCTACCTGCTAGAGTAGACGTTCTAGCATATTCCTTCCAGATCTGCGTCTGCTGGCCGTCTGGAATGACAACACTGCCATCTAGTGGATCGAGTTACATTTACATTTAGCAGACGCTTTTATCCAAAGCGACTTACAGTAGGTACAGGGACATTCTCCCTGAGGCAAGTAGGGTGCCTTGCCCAAGTACACAGCGTCATATAGCCACAGCTGGGGGTCGATCTCACGACCTTCCGATCATGAGGCCAACACCTTAACCGTTGAGCCATCTGACAACCGACTTATAAAGTGTTCGTCGGCCACAACTCTACCACACAAATACACACACACACATATAAGATGAGTCTTGACTTTATTGAGGGGTGAGTGAGAGATTCACTAACATGTATTCAGCAGGGTGGTCTGATATCTGGTGGTTGAGACAGTGTTTGAGGGGGGGAGGTGTGAGGTTAACGCACGTCTCAGTACCTTGCTGGAGCGTGAAGGAATACAAACGACTATTTCATTAAAAAAAGAGGTTAAGAATCAACTTTCAACTCTAGTCACCCAATATGGGCAAGACCTAATTTACAGCTCACTCAACCAGCGTGCCACACACACACACACATTCACACACACTTTTTCCTTCTATCCTGCTCTTTTGCTCTCTCTACACACACACACACACACACACACTCACACACAGACTAAGTTATAGGATTATTTTCAGGCACGCTCATGTTTGAAGCTTCCCTTAGCTAAAGATTAACAGCAGGATCGGTTCTCAAAGAATTAATCACAATGAATTACAGTTCTGCAATTGATGGAAGGAGTTCAGGTGACCACAGCTGGCACACCCAGGGACTCATCAGCCTGGCTGCCTCTGGTTCTGGTCAGTCATCCCATCGTTAGTAGATAAATTAAGGTCTAAATAGAACGTAGTAGACTGTTGAATTGGGGGAGGGGGGGGGGGGGGGTAGGATGATTGGAGTCAGGTGGGGGTGATTCAGGTGTCTGTGTTGGAGTCAGGTGGAGGTGATTCAGGTGTCTGTTGGTGTCAGGTGGGGGTGATTCAGGTGTCTGTGTTGGAGTCAGGTGGAGGTGATTCAGGTGTCTGTGTTGGGAGTCAGGTGGAGGTGATTCAGGTGTCTGTGTTGGAGTCAGGTGGAGGTGATTCAGGTGTCTGTGTTGGAGTCAGGTGGAGGTGATTCAGGTGTCTGTGTTGGAGTCAGGTGGGGATGATTCAGGTATCTGTGTTGGAGTCAGGTGGAGGTGAGTCAGGTGTCTGTGTTGGAGTCAGGTGGAGGTGATTCAGGTGTCTGTGTTGGAGTCAGGTGGAGGTGATTCAGGTGTCTGTGTTGGGAGTCAGGTGGAGGTGATTCAGGTGTCTGTGTTGGAGTCAGGTGGAGGTGATTCAGGTGTCTGTGTTGGAGTCAGGTGGAGGTGATTCAGGTGTCTGTGTTGGAGTCAGGTGGAGGTGATTCAGGTGTCTGTGTTGGAGTCAGGTGGGGATGATTCAGGTATCTGTGTTGGAGTCAGGTGGAGGTGAGTCAGGTGTCTGTGTTGGAGTCAGGTGGAGGTGAGTCAGGTGTCTGTGTTGGAGTCAGGTGGAGGTGAGTCAGGTGTCTGTGTTGGAGTCAGGTGGAGGTGATTCAGGTGTCTGTTGGTGTCAGGTGGGGGTGATTCAGGTATCTGTGTTGGAGTCAGGTGGAGGTGATTCAGGTGTCTGTGTTGGAGTCAGGTGGGGATGATTCAGGTATCTGTGTTGGAGTCAGGTGGAGGTGAGTCAGGTGTCTGTGTTGGAGTCAGGTGGGGATGATTCAGGTATCTGTGTTGGAGTCAGGTGGAGGTGAGTCAGGTGTCTGTGTTGGAGTCAGGTGGAGGTGAGTCAGGTGTCTGTGTTGGAGTCAGGTGGGGGTGATTCAGGTGTCTGTGTTGGAGTCAGGTGGAGGTGAGTCAGGTGTCTGTGTTGGAGTCAGGTGGAGGTGATTCAGGTGTCTGTGTTGGAGTCAGGTGGAGGTGATTCAGGTGTCTGTGTTGGAGTCGCCGTTCTCCTGAGGCTGCAGCTGCTCCTTCTCGGTGCTGTCGTCCTGGGGGGGACGAACACGCTTGAAGAAACCCAGCTGTGGGGAGACAGAGACCTGGAGGTGTTACTGAATAGGTCTGTTAGCAAGGAGCTGAGCAAACAGAGGGAGACAGAAGAGGAGTGAGGAGGAGGAGGAAGAGGAGGAGGAGGAGGGTCAGACTGACCTTGTACATGACGAGGCAGAGCAGAGCCAGCAGCAGCAGACCAGACAACACTGCTAGGGTGATCACCCAGCCTGGCACCGGCTGGCGGCTGTCGATGGCCACCCACACCACCGCCGTGCTCACCTGGCACAGATACACACACACACACAAACACACACACACACACACAAACAGAGGCACAGACACACACGCACACACAAAGATACACACACACAGACCAATGGGAAGCGGTGAAAAAACACACATAAAATGACACATTCATCTATTTACTTCTTCCTTCTCTTCAATTGTCCCTCTCTCCCTCCCTCTTTCCCTCCCTAGTCCCCCCCCTCCCTCCTTCCCCAGTCCCTCCCTCTCTCCCTCCCCAGTCCCTCCCTCCCTCCCCAGTCCCTTCCTCCCTCCTTACTGTGGTGATGTTGGCTGGCAGCTCAGACACCAAGTTCTTGTAGGGCATCTCTATCACCACGAAGGAGGCCGAGGAGCGGACCACATAGGAGCGGTTCTGGTTCTCTGCCTGGTTGGGAGGGGAGAGGGGGAGCAGGAGAGGCGTTAGCATGGGAGCTCCGCTGGCGCTGCGTGTCGGGCCGGTGGCTGCAGGGGGGGCTGGTACCTTGAGGAAGGTGGCCACACCCAGACGGGAGCGAATAAAGAGGATGGCACTGCGTCCTCGCTCCATACGGCCCACCTGACACTTGATCTCCAGACAATGGGCTGTGCTGCAGTCCTACACACACACACACACACACACACACACACACACACACACACACACACACACAGTATAAAGGGACGAGGAGAGACTGTGTGTGTACCAGTGTGTGGATGTGTACCAGAGTGTGTGTACCAGTGTGTGGATGTGTACCAGAGTGTGTGTGTGTGTGTGTGTACCAGTGTGTGGATGTGTACCAGAGTGTGTGTGTGTGTGTGTGTACCAGTGTGTGGATGTGTACCAGAGTGTGTGTGTGTACCAGTGTGTGGATGTGTACCAGAGTGTGTGTGTGTGTACCAGTGTGTGTATGTTTACCAGAGTGTGTGTGTGTGTGTACCAGTGTGTGGATGTGTACCAGAGTGTGTGTGTGTGTGTACCATTGTTTGTATGTTTACCAGAGTGTGTGTGTGTACCAGTGTGTGGATGTGTACCAGTGTGTGTGTGTGTGTACCAGTGTGTGTGTGTGTGTGTGTGTGTACCAGTGTGTGGATGTGTACCAGAGTGTGTGTGTGTGTGTGTACCAGTGTGTGGATGTGTACCAGAGTGTGTGTGTGTGTGTGTGTGTACCAGTGTGTGGATGTGTACCAGAGTGTGTGTGTGTGTGTGTGTGTGTGTACCAGGGTCCCCAGGTCTCCCTCTGGCTGTTTGCCCTCCAAGTCTCTCCGGTGGATGCGGTTCCGTCCTTCCGCCCGATCTCCAGGGGAAAACACCGTTGTGTTCCTCTCCCCGGTCGCTCCCACACTCTGCTTAACGTTGACATTTAGTCATTCAGCAAACGTTCTTATCCAGAGCGACTCACAGCAAGTACAGGGACATTCCCTTCTGAGGCAAGTAGGGTGAAGTGCCTTGCCCAAGGACGCAACGTCATGTTGCCATAGCCGGGAATCGAACTGACAACCTTCTGATCTGATCACCAGTCCAACGCCCTAACCACTCAGCCACCTGACACCCAGTTCAGATGAATGGGGATGGGTGAATGCCTGTATGTGTGTGTGGGAAGGGGGGGGGGGGGGGGGGGGTACGTACAGACACGTTGAGGGGGTTGATCTCCATGTTGGTGGAGCAGTTCATGGGTCCGTCCACCTCGTACTTGATGATGTAGAGCAGTGAGGAGTTCAGCAGGCGGTACGGCACTTGAACGTCCAGCATGGCCTTACTGAATGTGCTGGGGCCGTTGTTGCGCAGCTGGGGGGGGGGGGGGGGGGGGGGGGGGGGGGGCAGGGAGAGGTGCGTCAGTCGAGGCTCACCCCCCCTGTCAGAGTGCTCCATCTTTGTTACTGCAGGAGGATTAAGGGCGTGTCTTTGAAGCTTTCCTCCGAGTGGGGTGCGTTTGGTTCGGTACCTCGTAGATGTGCTGCACCATGGGCCCGATGTCGTCCTCCACGACTGGGGGGGATTTCGGCAGCCAGTTAGCGATGGGGAGGAACACCTGGTCTGGGGCCGACACCCTGACAGACGGAGAGGAAGAGACGGACGAACACAGACACAGAATGGAAGAAGCGTGACTGAACAGATTAATCTATAGAAACAAACTGACAAGGGTCTGAGTCTGCTGTTGGGTTTGGGGGGCAGGAGGCCTGAAGTACTCACCCTCGTACCTCCACCCGAGCCAGCACTGCCAGGCGGGTCAGACTGGACACCACCCCGCTGGTGTTGTTGAACTGGTTAGAGCTGCCGAACACAGGGCACAGGTCAGACAGACACAGGAAGACACACACACACACAGGCAGACAGACACAGGCAGACACACACACACACACACACACACACACACACACACAGGGCACAGGTCAGACACACACACAGGCAGACACAGGAAACAAGCAGACACAGGTCAGACATACACAGGAAGACACACACACACACACACACACAGGTCAGACAGACACAGGAAACAAGCAGACACACACAAAACACACACACACACACACACACAGGCAGACAGACACAAGACGCAGGCAGACACACACACACACACACGCACAGGCAGGCAGACAGACACAGGAAACAAGCAGACACACACACACACACACACAGGCAGACAGACACAGGACGCAGGCAGACACACACACACACACACACACACACACACACACAGACAGACATGTTCACACAACCCACCTGACGATCTGCAGGTTGAACTGGACTGAGGTGTCCTGCTCTGACAGCTGGTGGACGCTGAAGCGCAGACCTGCTACTAACTGAGAGGGGAGCAGACATCACTGACCACTCTAACAAGGTCTTTATTCACATTCCCAACAATGTCTTATCTCTTCTCCACCACTAGAGGGCAGCACAGCCCGGTGAGCTGCGCGTGCCTGCGTGTGCGTACCTTGGTTCCACCCTTCATGGGGTTTCCCAGGTCACACACCACCAGCCTCGTCAGGTTCTCCCTCTTGTAAGCACAAGACAGTCTGGACAGGGTCTGCAGGGGGGAGGAGAGGAGGATAGGAGAGGAAGAAGAGGAGGAAAGGAGAGGAAGAAGAGGAGAGGAAGAAAAGGAGGGAAGGAGAGGAAGAAGAGGAGAGGAAGGAGAGGAGGAGCGGTATTAGCATCCCAGATCTATTGTACAGGCTATGAAGTGCCAAGTGTGTGAGAGTGTGTGTGTGTGTGAGTGTGAGTGCGTGAGTGTGTGTGTGTGTGAGTGTGTGAGAGTGTGAGTGTTGTGAGAGTGTGAGAGTGTGTGTGTGTGTGAGTGTGTGAGAGTGTGAGTGTTGTGAGAGTGTGAGTGTGTGAGAGTGTGAGTGTGTGAGAGTGTGAGTGTGTGTGAGAGAGTGTGTGTGTGTACCTGGCTGTTGCGGACCACACCGGTGAAGTCTGCCTGGGGGGGCAGGGTGACGTGTAGCTCGGCCTCGTACGCGCCCTCCCCCCCGTTCTCTGCCGTCACCTCCAGCGTCAAGGCGTTGTCATCTCCAATGTAGATCCGCTCCCGATCGCTAGGGGGCAGCATCAGAAGACATCAGGGGACATCAGAGGACAGCCTGGTGGTGCTGTCTCTGCTGAAGGGGGGTGTGTGTGTGTGTGTGTGTGTGTGTGTCGTACCTGCGGACAGACAGCTTAAGGTCTGGTTTGCAGATGTTGTCGTTTCCACAGTCCAGCAGAATATGAGCCTGCAACCACAACAGCAGTCAGGCCAATCAGAAGCTACAGCTATCAGTCTGTATAGGTGACTGTGTGTGTGTGTTCAGATGAGTGTGTGTGTGTTCAGCTGAGTGTGTGTGTGTGTGTTCAGATGAGTGTGTGTGTGTTCAGCTGAGTGTGTGTGTGTTCAGCTGAGTGTGTGTGTGTTCAGATGAGTGTGTGTGTGTTCAGCTGAGTGTGTGTGTGTTCAGCTGAGTACCTGATTGGACAGGTAGGTGTGTGTGTGTACCTGATTGGACAGGTTGGTAGGGGTGTGTGCGTGTGTACCTGTTTGGACAGGTTGGTAGGTGTGTGTGTTCAGCTGAGTGTGTGTGTTCAGCTGAGTGTTTGTGTGTTCAGCTGAGTGTGTGTGTGTTCAGATGAGTGTGTGTGTGTTCAGCTGAGTGTGTGTGTGTTCAGCTGAGTGTGTGTGTGTTCAGCTGAGTGTGTGTGTGTTCAGCTGAGTGTGTGTGTGTTCAGATGAGTGTGTGTTTGTGTTCAGCTGAGTACCTGATTGGACAGGTTGGTGTGTGTGTACCTGTTTGGACAGGTTGGTGTGTGTGTGTACCTGTTTGGACAGGTTGGTGTGTGTGTGTTTGTGTACCTGTTTGGACAGGTGTGTGTGTGTTTGTGTACCTGTTTGGACAGGTTGGTAGGTGTGTGTGTGTGTGTGTGTGTACCTGATTGGACAGGTTGGTAGGTGTGTGTGTGTGTACCTGTTTGGACAGGTTGGTAGGTGTGTGTGTGTGTGTGTGCGTACCTGATTGGACAGGTTGGCAGGTGTGTGTGTGTGTACCTGATTGGACAGGTTGGTAGGTGTGTGTGTGTACCTGTCTGGACAGATTGGTAGGGGTGCTGTGGTCCAGTATGGGCTGCAGGCTGCTCTGGTCTGCAGCCTTCTGGATGTCCAGCTTGTACTCCAGCAGAACACTGATAGGGGTGATCTTATCACGGAACTCAGAGTCATCCTGCACACAACACACACACAGGCACACACACACACACAGGCACACACACACACACACACACACACACAGGCACACACACACACACACACAGGCACACACACACAGGGGTAAGAACGATGATGATGATGGTGGTGATGATGATGTTGATGAAGAGGCAGACTGACTATGAGGTAGGCATCCTGCTCCTCACAGGAGGGGCCTCGGCCGTTGCTGGCCGTCATGTTCTTGCTGTACTGGGACGTCTTGCTGTGGAGGAACAGCACGCGCTTGATCGCCCCCTTGTGTTTGAGACGGTCCAGTACAAGATCCACCTGGAAATCTGTGGGGAGAGAGAGAGAGAGCAAGAGGTGGGGTCAGAGGTTACATGAGGGAGGAGAATGGAGAGAATCAAAGGGGAGAGGAGAGAATGGGAGAGAAAGAGAGAGAGAGAGAGAGAGAAAGAGAAGGTGAAGGAAGGAGTGAGGGGCGGAGGGAAGGAGGGAGGGAGATAAAGACGAAGAGGCGTTCTTACTGATTAAGGCTGAAGCTCCTTTCCCTGATGCCTTCAAACAGTATTTAACCTTGAAGCTACAAAGAGAGAAACGCACAGAAAGAGAGACAGAGACGGATAGAACCAGAGAGACACAAACAAAGAGAGAGAGACACAGACACACACAGAGAACAACACAGAGACAGTCAATGTATTCCAGATGATGATAAAGCAGAGTGGAAGTCCTAAGGCTATCAGACGGAGGCACTGTGCTAAACAAGGCTCAACTGGAGCCTGACTGACCTAGTTAGCTCAGGCCCTGCTTTAATGAAGCTAATGCTAACGCTCAACTGGCATTCTCCACAGAACAGCCCCATTCATGGCCTCGCAGCTGAACTGCGTTTGAAAAAACAACCAGCTAAAGGTTGAGTCATTTATGTGCGTGTGCGTGTCTGTGTGTGTGTGTGTGTGTGTGTGTGTGTTAGAGATTTGGCATAACAGTCCAGCAGACAGACTAACGGCTGTTTACACTCAAAGTGAGTCATAGGGAGGGGTGCACACACACACACACACACATCCAGATCCATCCATTGAGTGTGTGTGTGAATGTGTGTGCATGTGTGCTACCAGGACACCAGGGTGGAGGTTCCAGGCAGGGTGCAGGAGCGGTCCTCAGGGTTCAGGATCTGAGGGCTGATGTCCAGGGTGCCGTTCACGCTGATGACTGGCCGCGCCCTGGGGTCAAGGGTCAGGAAGGTCACACAACGCACACATGGCCGTAGCGTCACTTCTAGCAGTAGCATGGAACGGAACATTCATTGTCATCCTATCGCTTGGTTCTGACATACTCTGGTTCTAAGAGCATGAGGTAACGCAGCAGGAACATGCTAGAACATACAGCAGGAAGTAAGCTGGGCCGGAGAAGCTCACCTGTAGAGAACAGCTCTGTCTGCTCCAAATGCCCCAACTATCAGATCTGGAGAAACACAACACAGTCAGCTCACTCTGTCACGCACGCACGCACGCACACACACACACACACACACACACACACACACACACACACACACACACACACACACACACACACACACACACACACACACACACACACACACACACACACACACACACACACACACACACACACACACACACACACACACACACACACACACACACACACACACACACACACACACACACACACACACACACACACACACACACACACACACACACACACACACACACACACACACACACACACACACACACACACTCTCTCTCTCTCTCTGGGCCCTATCTTTGACTTTGTACACCGACGCATGGATCATTACTATTTTGCACCCGAAACAAAGCAGATTTTTATGCGTCCACACTCAATAAATTAGGGAATGAACTTGCGCTCCAGTAGGGCTGTTCAGAGGATAAAGGAGGCGTGTGCATGCTAGATTCACAACTAGTAGTACAAGTACAAGTAGTAATACAATAGTATTCTGCCAAGTTACAGTATAAAAGGGATTGCCAACAGTGGAAACAATTTTTTGACAATTTCCTCCCACCCCTGTTTAATCGAAGACAATTTGGGTGGATTTCTCCCATCCCCATTCAGTGCGACTTCTCTTTCTTTTACGGCTCTAATGAGGATGTCGGTCTCCTCGGCTGTGAAGCATTCTTGACGTGCGCCAGGCAAATCCGCCATGATAATAGTAAAAGTCCATGGAACAAGCGCTCCTGCTTTTAAGGAGAATGTGAGCTAACGCTCTGATTGGTTTATTGCACGTTACGTCCAAACCACACCAATGAGTAATTTAACCACTTCGGACCAACCCATTTTAGCTTTGCGCCGGGCACAAGAGTCATTCATCCCACCGGTATAATAGCAACAGCATCCGAGTACTGCCCACAAAGCTACTTGATATTTCAAATCATGTAAACAGGGCCTTCTCTGTGTGTGTGTGTGTGTCTCTCTCTTACCTGGGTATCCGTTCTGATCGATGTCTGTCCCTCCAGACATGGCGTATCCAAAGCTAGGAGGCATGTAGGCCGACGCCCAGCGCCCTTCCAGCACCTGCGAGGCCACAGGCTCCACCCCCGCGGCCCCGCCACGCCCGTTGTAGATGAACACCTGACCCCGCCTGTACGGGCCTCCGTAGGGCGCAGCCACGGCAACGTCTGTGGGGGGGGGGGGGGGGAGGGGGGGGGCAGCGTTAGCGAGGATAAGTCAAGGATATGGAACACAAAGAGCCGACACACACACCTGCCAATGCGTCACACACTCCCATCACACACACACCACCACTCTCTCTTTCTGTCACACACACACACCCCCACTCTCTCTCAAACACACACACACACACACCACCACTCTCTCTCTGTCACACACACACCACCTCTCTCACACACACACCATCACTCTCTCTCTCTGTCACACACACACCATCACTCTCTCTCTCTGTCACACACACCATCACTCTCTCTCTCTGTCACACACACACCACCACTCTCTCTCTCTGTCACACACACACACACCACCACTCTCTCTCTCTCTACCGTTGTAGCCGTCCAGGTCCAGGTCTCCAAGTGCAGCGACGGAGCTGCCGTAGCGAGCGTAGACCTCCCCCCCGGTGAGCTTCCGAGGGGGCTGGAAGGAGAAGCCCCCCCTCCCCAGGTACACGTACACCTGGCCCACCTCCCTGAGCTTCCCATCAGAGCCCCGCTCCATGAAGAGGGGAGCCCCCACCAGCAGGTCCACCAGCCTGGGGGGCGGAGGTGGAGCAGGGAGGGAGCAGGGGGGGAGCAGGGGGGGAGCAGGGGGGAGCAGGGTGACACAGAGAGCGCGAGTGAGCAGAGGATACAGGCGAGAGGGTGAGGCTAAATAAAGCTCATCCTCTCATGGTGGGTGTCCAGCTGGCGATGGTTCCAGAGCTGGGCCTCAAACAGAGGGAGACTCACCCGTCATTGTTGAGGTCTGTGGCAGCCACCGAGTGCCCGAAGTAAGCTGCCATCTGCCCAGCAGAACAGATAGACAGAAAGAGAGACAGGAAAGACAGACATGAGAGAGAGACAGGAAAGACAGACAGGAGAGACAGACAGGAGAGACAGACAGGAGAGACAGACAGGAGAGACAGACAGGAGAGACAGACAGAAGAGACAGACAGGAGAGACAGACATGAGAGACAGACAGGAGAGACAGACAGGAGAGACAGACAGGAGAGACAGACAGGAGAGACAGACAGGAGAGACAGACAGGAGAGACAGACATGAGAGACAGACAGAGGCTGCTCAGGTTACAATGTTTAACCTGAACTGACAAACTGCATTGATCCAACCCCCACCACTAACCACAATAATGAAAATACAACTGCTCTATTATATAATCTAATCCATGTACTTAAAAACTCTGGGCCAACTTAACCAGCCTAACACCCTACAGCCATTGTGTGTGTGTGTGTGTGAGCATGGATCAGTGAACTTGACCCAGTTCATCATGCCTGAAGGCATTTACAGAAATGCTCTGCCCCCCCCCCCCCCCCCCCCCCGTCCCCCTCGTGACCTGGATTCCACAACATAGCCCACGCCAATGCTGGTCCTAACCCAGGTCCTAGCCCCTCCCCTGGGCCCTAACCCTGGACCACGGTCTGCTGCTCACCTGGACTCCGGTGAAATTCACCGCAGACTCCATGCTGTGGCCGTTCAGAATGGTCACCTGATGAGGGAGACGGTGGACTGTGATGCATGGAATACACACTGGACAGCAACGATGGACTGTGGATATGTGTGCTTCACTGTGTGTGTGTGTGTGTGTGTGTGTTCTTACATAGCCCAGAGACTTGTCTCCTCGAGGGACCCCTGTCACATAGTCTAAAGAACACAAGCAGTTTAACATCAGAGAACCCAGATGTAGAACATAGAACGGAGCACAGTAGAACTTAAAGAGTACAACAGAAACATTGATGATAGCAGAGTAGAAATACTCACCATCTTTTCCATCACCATTAAAGTCCCCCACAGTCACAGAGTAGCCTGAAATACACACACACACATACACACACGCGCGCACACACAAACACTCATGTCAAAGAGCCCCAGAACAAGCTGTGTTCGTGCCCAAAACATCTGTAAACACACTTTTCTAGTTTATATTATTTACTTTATTTCTTATTATTATTTCTTATTTCTTTATATCAATTTTCTGTGTATCAGTGTGTTTGTGTGTGTGTGTGTGTGTGTGTGTGTGTGTGTGTGTGTGTTCACCCAGGTAGCTGTCATCAAACTGGGCACTGGCTGGCTTGGTGGACAGCTGGTTGCTATAAGGAGTGGTGAACTGGTTGCTATAGCGATCGATGATCTCAGCAATATCATCAGAGATGAGTTGACCTGGACAAACAGGAAGTCAGAGATGAGTTGACCTGTACAAACAGGAAGTTTGAGACGAGACAATGGAGCTTGGACACGGTCGGGAGAGCGAACGAGGGGAAAAGACGTTTAATTAACAGAGGTTTTATGAGCAGGTTTACGGGGTGTTAAAAAACATTCTAGCAACCCCCCCCCCCCCGGACAGTCTTTCCCTCTCCACATCACACGTGGACAAACACACACAGACCCACTTCCACCCCCCCCCCCCTACACACCCAGACATCGGAATGATGACATAGTGCTGTTCTGTGCTTCTACCCTTATATGGTCATTTATGTTTCTCTGAGCTGCAAGCAGCATTAATGCAGGCATTAGTTGCGTGTTGCTACAGATAAATGTGTGTATACCTTTCTATGGCTCCACAGGTAGTGTGTGTGTGTGCTGATGCAGACAGGGTGTGTGTGCTGCAGGGTGTGTGTTTGTGTGAATGGTGTGTGTGCGTCTACTGCTGCAAAAAGGAGTTTGTGTGTCTCAAACACCCTTACAAATGTTAAAAAAAAAAAAAAAAAAAGGACGTTTCGCAATCCTGCCAGGCTCACCTTGCCAGTAGAAGCTCCCAGGGCCTCCAACCACCACCCTGTGGTTCTGTAGGACAGAGACAAACACACACACACACACAGGGAGGTCGCTGGGTGAATCAGAGGCGGACGAGGAACCAGTGGAAGACATCTGTGGACCGGCTGGCTCATGGCTTGTGCCCGTAACAGAGTCGCCTTACTTACCTTCACAAAGTCCACACTGAACCCTGCTTGACAGAAACCCTGGAACTCTGGAGTGTGTGAAGCTATAAAAGAGATAGAGACAGGAAAAGACAGAGACAAAGAGAGAGAAAGAGAAAGAGACAGACAAAGAGAGACAAAGAGAGAGACAGAGAAAGAGAGACAGAGAGAGAGGGGGAGAGACAGAGAGAGAGCGAGAGAAAGAGACAGAGAGAGAGAGAGAGAGAGAGAGAGAGAGAGAGAGAGAGAGAGAGAGAGAGAGAGAGAGAGAGAGAGAGAGAGAGAGAAAAAAGAGACAGAGAGAGAGACAGAGAGAAAGAGAAAGAGAGAGACAAAGAGAGACAGAGAGAGAGAGACAGAGAAAGAGAGAGACAGACATACAGAGAGAGATTGTTTCAGTCAGAGACAGACAGGTAGTGGTCTCAGCTTCCTGTGTGACTCAACCAGATGCTATCTGCTCCAAACCCACAATTAGACGTGCCAGACAAACAGTGATCCAGGTGGGTACGTACAGGTGCGACAGGGGGAGTACTCCACTGTCTTATCTCCCTTCATCAGGAAACATGTGCCCACAGGCTCCCTCTCTGACAGCCCGTAGGTGCTCCACTGGTACAGGGGGGCACACGCCTGCAACACGCACAAAACACATGCTAAGCACACACTGAAACACACTCTGTCATATGAACCAGGAGGCAACGCGATGGACATGACAGAGGGAGGGGGGGAGAGGAACAGGAAAATAAACAGGAAGAGGAAGTGGAAGAGGAAGTGGAAGAGGAACAGGAAGAGGAAGTGGAAGAGGAACAGGAAGTGGAGGGCTCTTACCAGGATATGTTCTCCATCTGAGCGGACTGAGGCTCCAAACCACTGATTGGACTTGAACTCCATCTGGACGCCCTTCTCATTCCTCCTTTCCTCTGAACAGGGAGGGAGAAAGGTCAGGAAACACTAAGAAACATGCAGCTGAAGCCAGTATCTTTCAGAAAACAACCCTGACCACTGAAGGCGCTGGACTGAAGGGGGCCCAGGCAGAAGGGACACAGGGGGGAGGTAGGGGGAGGCAGGGGGAGGCAGAGGGGAGGCAGAGGGGAGGCAGAGAGGAGGCAGGCAGTCGCTGGAATGGAGTCAGCTTAACCATAAACTGAGGACATGCTAAGACTGGTTACTACAGCTGCTTGCACACATATATACACACACAGAGAAGCAACTAGCACAAACCTCATACTAAATTTAAAGAGACAGGCGGCGATCTGCCCCACCCGGGCTTATCTTTTGTTTGTCTATCTTCATGTGGACTACAAAAAGCCTAGTGCTGTCTCTGATGTTTCCAAGAAGTGGAGATGATAGGACAGGAAGTGAGGACAGCTGCCACCACACATGCAGACACACTAACCGAAAACACACTCACACACACTCACACACCAGACTGACTGACTGTGAGGCTATTCCAGGTGTTGGAAGATACTAACTGAGAGTGTTTATTACACTGTCTGACTGCAGACCAACTCGTTTGACAGTAACACAAGGAAGACAACAATGAAAAAAGCAGGCTGTATCGATATCAGGCTGTTTGACTCTGCCTGTATATAAACAGACATTCATGTACAGCAAATGTTTACATCAACACAAATGTCTAAAGCTGGTTACAATCCAGAACACAGGTTTTGCCTTTCCCAGTCATCACGCGTAATTAACAGACAACAAGAGAGGCTGATCACACAGACTAGCTGAGGAACAACATTGATCAGTGTCTGGTCCACTTTACCAGAGTTGTCAAACTGCATCTGCTGACAGCTGGAGTCTGTGTTCCTGGCCCAGGGGCAGCTGTAGACGGCCCCCCGCTCCACCACCGTGGACTCCACCAAATCAGACGTGTTGGCTTTAGGAGCCCCGACAAGGATGTTCGCCCTGAACAGACACACACAGACAGACACACACACACACACACAGACAGACAGACACACACAGACAGACACACAGACAGACAGACAGACACACACACACACACACACACACACACACACACACACACACACACACACACACAACATGTTCCCCAATTTCTTCCAAGAGTCACAGATTACAGGCTTTAAAACTGAATACATGATCGTCAAACCTCAACTGTGGGTGAACTTAACTGTTTGTCCTTCGGCTTAAAGAAGTCGACCGAGAATCCGAAGTAGCTCCTCTGCGGACCGGAGAACACGGAGGGAGAGTCGGCGTCCAGATTGAAGGAATAACAGCCCGAACAGTAAAGTAAAACAAGCGGACACCACAGACCGCGGAGAACATCCATCATGTCCTCGAAATGCAGCCGACAACACACAACAATACACAACAACACACAACCTGAGGCCTCCAGCAGCAACTAGAAAAGTTGTTCAACCAGAAAACACTATTTAAATAGCGAGTTTTCTGGCTGTTATCTGGCGTCGTATATTAGTCTCCGCCGCTGCTGAGCTACTTTTTTGGATTTATTTCACAGTCCCGACGATCGGACAAGTTCCTCCTCTTTCCTTTTCCAAAAAGCAGCTCCCATCCCTGTTCTAGATCATGAATGTGTCATCAGGACACTAACCCCGCACACTGCTGTGTTTCCTGCTGTCAGATCCACACTCACTGTTCTCTAACGCACTTTGAGAGAGTCGCTGGCTAATGCGAAAAAGGATCCTCGATTAGGTTGCCCGGATGGCCCGGCGTTGTGCCGCGATACACAATGTACGGTATTTATGATTGGGCTTAGCCAGAAGCCACCCCATAAAAGGTGTAAATACAAAACGAAGAACTCCCTCAAAGGGAATTGGGAATTGTAGTAAACCTACATATTCCACGTTTACGTCGTTTATTTTCAAGAAAAGGGAAAGTAAAATCACTATCAAATTGTACACATTCGATTCTGTTTCTAAAAATCTCGATTAGAACACACGGCTGGTTCTGAGTAATCAGGTTACGTTTTTTTACGGATATTTAACTTAACATATGTTGTCTTGCAGTGGGTCATCTTCATGGGAAAACACGAAAATGAGTGTTTTCGGCGCAGTGACGTCATGGCGGCCAGGCCTCTATATTAGGTGATGCTGGTGAGACCCTGGGTGAGACCATAGTGAGACCCTGTGAGCTACACATTGAGGAATTCGACACGGGAACCGCTGCATTCTCCAGTAGTTGTTCTTGGCACATCCACACAACATCGAAATCACAATCATCCATCTCTCTAGATGAACATCTACCCATCTACCCTTCTAGAAGAACATCTTCCCTGCTGCGGCAATCAAGTATAATCAATGACATCCATCAGAAGGTTGTCAAGATGTTTACTGGTCTCAGGATCCTTCATTTGGGATTTGCATTTGATTTAAACAATGTTTTATATGTAAAGAAAAACATACAAAGAGGAAAGCACAGCAGAGTGCACATTATGAACCAATTATGTAATATTATAATTATGAACATGACATATTAAAGACTGAACACATGAAGGAGGGTGAGGGATGAGGACAGGTATGGTAGTGATGTTGCAGTGGTTCTCAACCCTGGTCCTCAGGGCTCCACTGTCCTGCATGTTTTAGATGTTTCCCCCCTTCCAACACACCTGTTTCTAATGAATTGTCATTATCAGGCTTCTGCTGAGCTTCCTAATGACTCATTCATTTGAATCAGGTGTGTTGGAGCAGGGAAACATCGAAAACATGCAGGACAGTGGGCCCTGAGGACCAGGGTTGAGAACCACTGCTGTACAGGGGAGGCAGTGAAGAGGTGAGAGTCAAGGGGGAGGAGTCAGGAACAAAGAAGCAACAACAGTGAGTGATCATCAGCATGTTTATTGTGAATCTCTTTAGTTAAGTTTCTCTCTCTCTCTCTGCTCATTCATAGTCCATGAGGGGTGCTCTACAATCCTCGATTATGCCAGAGAAGTCTGTAAGCCAGCCAGTAAGTCCGTCAGTTAGTCAGTCAGTCATTCAGTCAGTCAAATCCATGAAGTCAGTCAACTAGTCAGTTGGTCAGCATGTTAACCAAGTGAAGTGAGGCGGCTGGCCAGGTCAATCCTCCAAGTCCAGTGTGTTGAGCTCCTCGTCCAAGTCGTCCAGATCTTCCGTGAACAGGTTCTCATCGACGGGAATGGCCTCCTGTTCCACCCCCTCATCCTCCTCTTCCTCCAGGTCGCCATGCACACCGTTCTCCACTCCTCCGCACGCTCCGTTCATCTGGTCGTCTGGGCGACGGGGAGGGAACAGACAGTCTTTATGAAACACGTATGATGAAGGCACAAACTCCATGCAACATACAGGCCACATGCACACGCAGTCTTTCGTATTACAGCCTTTGTATATATGGAAAGTGGGTGTGTTTTTTTTTCCCTCTATGATGTTCTTACCATCTGTTTCCTGTGTCGGTCGGCGCTTGGCGGTGAATCTGTCCACCGCTGCCACAGTGATGCCTGTGTTGTCGACCTCCTGTGGGACGAAGCGGGCCAGGTCGATGTCCTGGAACTCGCTGCCGGTTTCCACCTGAAGAACACGTATCCATGGTTAGATTGACAAATAAAGAATTTTCTTATCTTATTGTGAATATTATATATTACAACTTCTAAGATTAGTCTGTATGACCCTAAGTCATTAGATTGTTTTTTTTAATCTCCCGACTATTTTATATCTCACGATCTGTATATATTGTATCACCGGAACTCTTATTTTATTCCCCAGCCTTTACCCCTTGTGTGCATTTTATTCGATACCCTATTCCTGTATCCCCTTGTGCACCCTTCCACTCTTTTACCTCTACACCCCTCCCCCCCATGTGCTTTGATGAGACTGTGTAATCTGAATCACACCCTCAAGCAAGTCCTTATACAGCCCACTCAGCCTGGCGGCAAACCTAGAGGAAGAGGAGAGCTCTTCAAGCCGGGGGTCCTACCTCCTCTGATGCTTCTTCATTCGCGTCTTCATCGTCTCCTTGGGTGTAGCGCGTGTCGTCCGCCTCCTCGTCGTCGTCGTCCACCAGCTCGGGACGGAACTCGAACACCTCGCGGCCGCTCACCTGCCGCAAAACATCAGCGTCGGTCAGCGGCCATGTTGTTTGATGTGTGAGCGGAACAACCCGTCCCCATAGGCTCCTCCCACCCCTGTCCCCGCCCCACCTCCTAACCCCAGCTCACCCCAAACGAGCGCCCGGCCTTGAAGTCGGCCTTCTTCTTCTCCATGTCCTGCTCCGCCCTGGCCACCTTCTCCTGCCTCTTCCTCCTCTTCCAGGCCAGGAAGGTCTCCAGCGTGATGCGAGTCACGTTGGCTCCCAGGGCTGAACGCTGCGGACGTACACACGTGTTAGCTGTGCATCACTTATCTAATGGCTTGTTTACCACACACACACACACACACACACACACACACACACACACACACACACACACACACACACACACACACACACACACACACACACACACACACACACACACACACACACACACACACACACACACACACACACACACACACACACACACACACACACACACACACACACAGACTATATACACACACACCTCATTCTCTATCAGCTCCTCTAGGGAGATCTCATCTTCCCTCTCCTCCTTTTTCTTGTCCTTCTTTAGGACGAAGCCAGGCGGTAGGGCGTGGCGGTACATGCAGGTGTCGGCCCCCCCAGGACACACCCAGAACCAGCCGTACTTGTTGTTCTCTATGGCATCCAGGAAGTAGCGGCACACCTGCAGGGAAAAAAGGGGAACGAGGAAGAAGAGGGAAGGAGTCAGAAATGGTCCAGATGTGTGATTCACCCAGAACCACAGCTGCTGCTCTGAGAGGAAGGTCCAGCCGCCTGGAGGGTTCTCCTGTGAGGTCCTGACAAGACAGGAAGAACAGGAGAACAAGGGGCGAAGGTGACCAACACCTACAATCTGGGTTTTGGCTTTCTTCTTCTCTGCCTCGCCGTGTTTCTTGTTGATGACCTCCTCCAGCTTCTTCTCATCCCAGGTGTCCATGGTGTCTGGAGGAAGAAGAGGGGGGGAGATGTTATTGCCATTACGCCTTTTGTGGATCATAACCATGGCTTCGCTAAGTGACTGATGAGGCTAGGTAGTTCTCAGGGTTTGATTGGGATCCATGCTCACCTTTCTCCAGCTCGTCATCTCGCTCATCCACATACAAGCTGCGCTTCTCGCACTTCCTCTCCAGGGTCAGATCATGGGAGAACTTGCACTTGTCCCCCTTGGTGCACTGGCCCTGCTTGAAGAAGGCGCAGAGCACCGACTTGGGGTCCACACCTGTGGTGAGGGAGGAACAGACAAGGATGGAGAGATAGAGAAGAGAGAGGGAGGGAGGGGGAAGCAATTGAGAAGAGAGGGAGGGACAGTGGGGGGAGAGAGAGAGATGGAGGAATAGAGGGAAGGCAAGATGTATGATAGGAAGAAGGAAAGAGAAAGCGGAGGGAAATAATGGAGAACAGAGAAAAGAGATAAAAATGAAGAGAGAAGAAAGGACCGGTTGGAAGGTTAACTGTCAGTGAAAGTTCCTAGAGGGTGTGGCCTCTCTGTATGGCCTTTATAAGACAGTCAAGGTTCATATAAAATGTCTGTAGACCAGTTCTAACTGTGCACTGACCCTCAGCGCACTGGGTTAACTAACTCACCTTTAGCAACCTTTTGAGCAGCCACCACAGGCTTGAACAGCTCGTTCAGCTCCTCCAACTCCTTCTTCTTGTCCGCCTTTTTTCCCACCTCTGGACCCTACAGACCGAAGGGTAGAAGAAAGCAGACATATAAATGGCCAAGGAGATGAGAGGGAACGGGATACGTCAGCCCTAGAGGAAAACTGAGTGATGTTACAATATGAAATAAAGTTATTATCAGTAGCTAATGAAGTTACAGGTTGAAGATAAGGTTCAATCCAGACCAGGACTCTTACCTTAGCGCCTGGAGGGCCGCCAGACTTGACTTGATGAGTAACATTCTTGATGAATTTTTGTTGTTTGGCTCCCTTTTTGTTTTTCAACCCAAATGTTTTGTCCTGCAAAGAGGAAACAGGTTAAACTGACGTGCAGCTAGCTTGGTTAGCCTGATAACCACTTGGTTTGGCTAACTAGCGAGCTCAGATTAGCTCCTATACCAGGACACTGGATGGTTAGATAAACAGGTAGTCAGTGTAAAACACCACAATAAATAGCAAGTGACACATAATATGCTACCTAGCAGTAACGTCTGGTTAGCTAAGCTAGCACAGCTGGACGTTATAACGGGTCAGTATAACGTTATAACGGCTCATAGCTCCGGACTAACCTGGCCACGTTCTGATTCTGAATCGGTCAACTAGCTAGCTAAGCTAGCAGAGCCTAAAAGGTTGCTTGGAATGGATATAAATAGCTTTATACACATTATTAATGGAGATTATTTACTAGTAAACTGACAAGAAAACCTGGTGAGGACATGAGCGTCCGTAAGACCTTAAGATCCACTTATAACAGTTTATAAATGACATCATGTTCGTGTGTTCTTAGCAGCTGTGCTAGCTGGTTAGCTTAGCTCAGCTATTCCCTATCAAGATTTCGAGCTAGTTTAGCTAAGCTATTAATGGCCACACAGGACATTTATAATATGCATTTCACCTCGATGATCTTTTCCTTCTTCTTCTCTTGGGTCTTTTTATTTCCCACAGCTGGAGCGGGTTTCTTTGGAGGCATAGCGGGAATAAATGAGCCGCCTATTTATTTATATTTTAAAGTGCCAAAGCACGATAGCCACCGCTACATACACACTGCTGCTGCTAGGCCACATGTGACAGGGTTGCTAAGGTGACACGGCGTGACGTCATCCTCTCTTGGACATCTGGATCTTGGAGTTCAGAGCTGCTTATCCATAGTCCAGAACTACAATATTGCATGGATGGAGCTTCAAGCAAAGGATGCAACTATGGCTGTGCATTCATCTTAGTCCAATGGGAACAAGAAGAAATGCCAGTGCTGCTTGAAGAGAAGGACACCAGACTGGCTCCATTCACCACAAATATCAAACATCCATCTGCACATCACTAGTCTTTATCTTATCAGCTCTGCTCTGATATTCAATCTGTCCAAACCTGTATTCTCACAAATGACTCGACAAGCACATGTTGTTTTCTGATTGTGTGGTTCTGTTGATCTCTATAGGCCACACACCAATGCACCTCTGCCACCAGGGCACAAAGGCCGCTGTTGCGTTTAGTTCAGTGACCTGAAATTTTTCTTATTCAGGCCACCGGCCCATGAAACGGCCCTGTGAATGGATAAAATGGCCCAAGAGGAAACCTGAGCTGAACATGAAGCACATGAACCTCAACAGCTTTCTGAGGACGCTCGAAGCGACACTGACAGAATGATCCCAGCTCAATCTACTGCCATGTTCTATCGGTGGTTACCCTCTGTAATTAGTTAAAATAACAGCAAAAAGTATGTGTATTATTTCAAGGTAACTGTTTGTAGAGTTTTGGTATTTAATAGCCCTTTAGATTCTTTACTATGACTTTAAATATTTCCAAATACTTGGGGATTGGGGTTGGTTTACTTGTGTTATGCGTGTAGACCTACGCTTAAGAAGATTATAGGATTGTTGTTAATTTTTCAACTAAAGACGTTTTGCGAAAATTCTTGACACATGTTATGATCTTCAAGCTGTTGCGTGTGAGTGAGTGAACCAGATTACATGCACACGTTTTAGCCTAGTTTATGCTCCCGCGGCGCGTCGCCCGCATAGCTCCTCAGACAACGCAGACCCTCCTGCGGTAGCTGACGCGCACCTCCAAAAAATCCTAACTACGCGTCGCGTTGTCTCCGTCGCAAGCGCTGTGATTGGTCCACTCAGAACGTCATTTCCGGCAGCTGCTTTTCCGGTCTTATTCCGGTCTTTCGTCCTAACGCGCCATTTTTAAAGTTCTTCTGGACCGGTAATAACGATGGACCAAGTAGACGAAGGATTAATCGAGGAGGTCCGAAAATATAGACGCCGTGAAACGGAATCTAACTACGAGGCAAATGTATGTGTTTTCTGTTATTAATGCTACATCATCGGCCATGTGTGTGCTTAAATGTGTAACGTTAAACATTAACAACATGTAATGTTGACTACTGGTTGTCAACAAACACAAAGACTAATCAAACATTAAACTCTTTCATTAAAAACAGACGTCGTGCGGTCCTCCAGAAAGCGAGACGGCCTCGACTGTATCTACCTCTCCCACCGAGCCCCCCGCGTCGGTCACATCGGGTGTACTTGCTCCTCCTGCAGCTCCTAGCAGGCCACCGGCTTCTTCCCCAGTGGAGTCCCTCGTGTCTCGGCCCAAAAGGATCAGGGCCCAGCCGGTTAGAGTGTGTGATGATTCAGATTACTTTATTGATCCCGAGGGAAACTCCTTCGTATCAATGGCACAGGAGATAGCAGACTTGGAGAAACGTAGGATGGAGTTTCAGCAGAAGCTCCTGCAGAAGCTCGTGAATGGGGGTGATGAGTGCTCCCGGTTCGCAGGAACGGTGGCCGACATGCTTCGGAGGATCCCAGAGGATCAGAGACCTGGTATGATGTTTAAAATCCACGGGCTGTTCCATGGACAATAGACAATGATCGACCCCGAACCTTTGTTGTATATAGTTGAGATACAGCTCAAGTGTGTGTTGTATTGTTTGAGTGCACTTTGCCGTGATTTTTTTTATATGTAACTTTTTTATATTACATTCTATACATATTACAATGTATATTGTGTGTTGTATTGTTTGTGTGCTGTGATTTTATTATTATATAATACATAAGAATAAAACATTTGTTTTCAAAGAGTTGTTTTGATATTTATTTTCAGCACAACACCATGCAACACCGTGCATAGTTCACAGTTAATCACTGATTGAGTGTGCCTCGGGACACCATAGTGTTTTGTCATGACACGGTTCCTTGAGGTGACTGAAAGAAAGCCATCAGGTCATTCCGAACAGCCAATGCTGCTCTGGTGGAACGGGCCCTGGCCATCTCTGTGGGATCCACAGATGTGAAGTTTGAATCATTGGCCACCACGTTTCTCCACTCGCCAGGCTGCACTGATCCAGAACTGTCAGTGTCCACAAAATTCGGTGGGATGTATCTGCTGTCTGGGGTGCACACCTCATCTGTGTAGGTGAGGTAGTTGTGTAGGACCACACAGGCTTTGACGACATCCACAGCTTTTTCAGGCCGAAACTCTCCCAAGAATTCTCCACCGCGCAGCCATGATGCCGAACGCATTTTCAATTACCCGCCTGGCCCTGGAGTGGCGGTAGTTGTAGACCTGCTTGCCCATGTCGGTCGCCATTGCTTGCTGTTGTTTGGTGGCATGGCGGTGAATTGCAGAGAAAAACGCGGACACTCGACGCACAACTTCGAATGCTCAGCAACCGCGCCACGCCCTCGGCGTAGGGCGTGACGCGGGAGCATAAATTCTTCTGATGGTCCATGAGGGTAGTTTTGTCCTTTTTCAGCTTGAGTGACTGTACACCGTATTCACCACCAGGGGGCATCATTGCTTAAATCTTTGTCGAGAAAAGTGGCAGTTCACATTGCACCCTGTGTGTGTGTCTGCACTGCAGGACATTCAATTTAAGATTCTTACCTCTGTAGTTCAAGGTCGAGGCTCCATATCTCTGACCAATCACAGCAGCCTGCAACGCAACACCTTGTTAACCAAGAATTAAGGTGGAGGTAGGTGAGTGTGTGTGTTTACAGTAAACAGGTGTGTGACCAGACCAGGCAAAGCACTGAGATATCTATGGATTATGGAGGATATAAGGCATCATGTAGAACCGTGTGTATGCGGTTGTGTTTCTCGTAGTTCCAATGAAGCCATCTTTGAGTTGCCCAGTGACACAGCGGAAGCCCTGTGAATCCTGATTGGCCGAGAAGTGATCCCTCAGCTCCCTGACGTCATGGCACCTCGGCCAGCCTGTCCTCTGCCTAGATGCCCAGCATCAGTCCAGGCTCCTGCTGTTGAACTGGCCCAGAGATGGTCCATACAGAACACTCACTAATGACAGGTAATATGTACTCTGTCTACACTTCTCCTCCACCACCCACCCAGAACACTATTATTATCACACAGGCACACAAACACACACACATATGCACACAAACACAGGCACACACACTCAGGCACACACATGCACACACACACAGGCACAGGCACACTCAGGCACGCACACACACAGATGCACACACACAGCATGTTGTACATTAGGCCCCTGGGCATCCTGCTGAGGAGCTTCTGACCAAAAACCCTTTCCAAGGTCAACATCTGCGAGCCCCCCTGTTTCTTTGTGTCTGTACGTGTGTGTAGGTGTCTGTGTGTCTGTGTGTGTGTGTGTGTGTGTAGGTGTCTGTGTGTCTGTGTCTCTCTGTGTGTGTGTGTAGGTGTCTGTGTGTCTGTGTCTCTCTGTGTGTGTAGGTGTCTCTGTGTGTGTAGGTGTCTGTGTGTCTGTGTCTCTGTGTGTGTGTAGGTGTCTCTGTGTGTGTAGGTGTCTGTGTGTTTCTGCATGTGTGTAGGTGTCTGTATGTGTGTGTGTGGTGGGGTGGGGGGGGGGTGGTGTATCTATGCTGTATAATGAGTGGGACAGCCCCTCCCTGTGAACCTCCTGTCAGACAGATGCTACAATATGAAAGTCAAAGATGTGAGAGATGAAAGTCAGAGATGAAGATGGACTATTCTCTCTTGCTCTCTCTCTCTCCTCTGTCTCTGTCTTGCTCTCTCTCTCTCTCTTCTCTGTCTCTGTCTCTGTCTCTCTCTGTCTCTCTCTCCTCTCTCTCTCTCCTCTGTCTCTCTCTGCCTCTATCTCTCTCCTCTCTCTCTTTCTGTCTCCCTCTCTGTCTCTCTCTCTGTGTCTCTCTGTCTATCTCTCTCTATCCCTCTCTCAGCTGTGCTAAGTTGGCAGTGGAGACTTTTCTGCATCCTGGGAGCCATTTCCGGATCTCTCTGTCTTTATTTTGGGAGGAGCAGTAGAGGGCAAGCGTGTGTGCACGTGTGTGTGCACGTGTGCATGTGTGCTAAGGGTATTTAGGAGGATTTTCTTTGTCCAGCAGATCTCAGTGTTCCAGCAGGACCCTGCACTCTCAGGTCTGTCTTACACATACACACACACACAAACACACACACACACACACACACACACACACACACACACACACACACACACACACACACACAAACACACACACACATACACACACAAACACACACAGACATATACACACAAACACACACACACACACACACACACACACACAAACACACACACACATTCATACACTCATTCCCACTCTGCCCTCTGTGCTGACACAGCATTTCCATATCTCACCACTTGCAGGGCACCATATGCCAGCCTGTCACTTCACCTGGTCGGGGGGGCAGAAGGGGCTGGAAGACGAGTCCTGGAATGGTCGCCATACTTTCCCAGCAGCTGCGTAGAATGGGAAGCTTTGAGGAGAACACTGGCGTGGTTCTCTGCACTCCTACTGTCCTGAACAGCTCCAGTTCACCACATCAATACAAAATGTTTCTAGACTTGGCATTCGCTTCAAGACCCTGACTCCCTTCCTCCCTCCCTGACTCCCTCCCTCTCTCCCTGACTCCCTCCCTCCCTCCCTGAGTTCCTCCCTCCTTCCCTGACTCCCTCCCTTCCCCCCTGACTCCCTCCTTCCCTTTCATCCATCTTTACATTTCACCATCTGTCACTCCGTCCATCCACAGGCCTTCAGAAGACATCAGAATCATGACCATCTGGCTCTTCTGCCCCAGTCTTTCCACCATAACCAGCCTCCACCCATACATACAGCCAGACATACAGCCAGTCTTTCCACCATAACCAGCCTCCATCCATACATACAGCCAGTCTGTCCACCATAACCAGCCTCCATCCATACATACAGCCAGTCTGTCCACCATAACCAGCCTCCACCCATATATACAGCCAGTCTGTCCACCATAACCAGCCTCCATCCATACATACAGCCAGACATACAGCCAGTCTGTCCCCATCTAGTCAGATCCCAAGGAGGAGGGAGGCTGGAGGAGCAGAAGGAGGCTGTCGGAGGAGGAAACAGGAGTTAGGCTGGAGGAGCAGAAGGAGGTTGTGGGGGGAGGAAAGAAGAGTGAGGCTGGAGGAGCTGAAGGAGGCTGTGGGGGAGGAAAGAGGAGTAAGGCTGGAGGAGCAGAAGGAGGTGTACTGTACACTGACAAGTTCTAATTCATTCAGTCCTGAGGATGGTGTCAAACACCGTCTCCACCAGTCAGTACTACTCATTACTGCCATGTGATTGGAAACAACATTGCCATGGTAACAGTCTTAGGATCGTAATTTGTATTAATGTCGACATTTAAAAACTCATAGCACATTGTGTATGTGTGTGTATGTGTGACACAGTTCCATATTGATCATGTCCAATCTTGCTCTGAAACTCTATGATGAATTATTGAACAATTCATTTCCATTTTAATCATATCCAGACTGACAATCTGGCAGAGTTCGAAAGATTCCGTTGTTTTCTGTTCAAGCGAACAGGTCTGACTCTATATCGGGCTCATCTTCTTTGAGGTAGCTGGAACTTTACAAGAAAAGAAGACTGTCTGAAATATTGTTGGTAGTTTGGTGGTCTCAACCCTCAATCTACGTGTGTGTCACTGTACAATAAGTGTATTTGACTGACTGTGAGTGTATTTAATTCAACTGTATAAGTGAGGAGTGGGGTTCACCTGGGAGAGGAGTGGGGTTCACCTGGGAGAGGAACAGGGTTCACCTGGGAGAGGAGTGGGGTTCACCTGGGAGAGGATGTGGGGTTCACCTGGGAGAGGAGTGGGGTTCACCTGAGAGAGGAGTGGGGTTCACCTGAGAGAGGAACGGGGTTCACGTGGGAGAGGAGTGGGGTTCACCTGGGAGAGGAACAGGGTTCACCTGGGAGAGGAGTGGGGTTCACCTGGGAGAGGAACAGGGTTCACCTGGGAGAGGAGTGGGGTTCACCTGGGAGAGGAACAGGGTTCACCTGAGAGAGGAGCAAGTTACTATGCAGACCAGACACACCCAACTCACACACATGCACACACACGCACGCAGCATATGGTGTGTGTGTGTGTTGTTCCTCTCAGCTCAGTGCCCCTGAGTAGCTGCTCATCAGATACGTGGTCATTCGGGGGCAGCACGCCGGCCCCTGTGCAGAACACACACGTTCACACACGGACGCACACAGATTCCAAGGTGTTCGTCTTTATGCCCTGCAGTCCTGCAGACAGCTGGATGCACATGCCCACCTACCAGCACACTGCACACAACATGGGCAAGTGTGTGTGTGTGTGTGTGTGTGTGTGTGCGTGCGTGTGTGTGTGTGTGTGTGTATGAGACAGAGAATAAGAGAGACATACAGAAAGACAGGCATTGAATAAACATGTTTTGAGCCTGTGGCAAGATAAGTGGATGAAGCTGTGTGTGTGTGTGTGTGTGTGTGTGTGTGTGTGTGTGTGTGTGTGTGTGTGAGATAGAGAAAGAGAGTTTGTGTGTGTGTGAGAGAAAGTGAGTTTGTGTGTCTGTGTGTGATTACAGTCATTGTCAGTCCAGCAGCAGCCTATCAGAAGACAGACCCCCAGTTGCAGAGGACCCATGTGTACACAGGAACATGCACACATATCATGTCACATTTGGTATGTGAATAATGCCAACAGACAAGGACAACGAGATGTTCCACTGTTTAATGTATTAATAATACAGCCAGCAGATTTTCTCTCTCTCTCTCTTTCTTGCACACACACACACACATCATTGTTACATGCCTACTGCTACAAAAAAACAAACATTGAGAGAGCGTGGAGAGTGGAGAGAGGAGAGATGGAGAGAGATGGAGAGTGGAGAGATTATGAATCATCAGTGGAGACCAGACTAACTCTCCAGGGTCATTAGAACAGGGCCTGAAGGGGGAGGAGGGCATGGTGGGGCGGGAGGAGGGCTGGGTGGGGGCGGGGATGGAGAGGCCCACCTGGGAGGGGGGCGGAGTTTACATCCAGGGGGTGGAGTCCGGGGGAGGGCAAGACCGACGTGGAGGGAAGAGGGTGGAGAAAGGGAGGGGCTCTGGAGGTGGACAGGTCCACTCTGAAGGGCAGGTGGGGGGGCTGGGGGTAGAGCTGCTGCAGCACGTAGTGGTGGAAGGTGAAGGAGGTGGAGAGAGAGGGAGGCAGGAGGAGAGGGTGAGCAGGTGGGTGGGAGGAGGGAGTGTTGGGTAGAGGTGAGGGTATCTGGTTTCCTGACAGGGGGCCAGCATAATCAGGGACACGGTTGCTAGGTTGCACAAAAGTGTAGTCGGGGATGCAGTTAACAGGTGTAACGTAGTTGGTTTCAAAGATGTGGTTGGCAGGTTTGAGGAAGTTTTGTTCAAGGATTTGGTTGCCAGGTTTCAGAAGTCTGTCGTTGGGTATGTGGTTGCCAGGTTGCATTAGGATGTTGTTGGGGATGCGGTTGCTATGTTGCAGTAGGTTGTTGCTGGGTAAGCGGTTGCCAGGTTGCAGTAGGGTGTTGTTAGGTATGTGGTTGCCAGGTTGCAATAGTGAGTTGCTGGGGATGCGGTAGCCATGTTGCAGTAGGATGTTGTTGGGGATGCGGTTGCCAGGTTGTGGTAGGGTGTTGTTGGGGATGCGGTAGCCATGTTGCAGTAGGATGTTGTTGGGGATGCGGTTGCCAGGTTGCAGTAGGATGTTGTTGGGGATGCGGTTGCCAGGTTGTGGTATTGTGTGGTCATGTATGAGGGTGGGGTAGGAGCTTCGATCTCTCTGTAGACATGCACCTTCCAGAGAGTCATGACCAAGAACAAACTGTGACACTACCCTCAATTTTTCTGAGTAGCTGTCCCCACCAGGGGAGAGACCCACAGCCCCAATGCCAGCCCAGGCCCCTGCCTCTGTTCCTGCCCCAGGCCCTGCCCCAGCCCTGGCCAGCTCTGCAGAGCGTTGTGTCTGCCAGCCTGGAGCTCCCCAACTAAGGGCTGGTCCGCCTCTCCTCCAGCCTGGGGGTCGCTCCCTATAGTCAGGGTTTAATTTACACTCCTGTACCTCAGAGCTCTGACGGTCTTTCTCTAGATTTGTCTTCGTACAACTCTGATTGGTTCCATCTACAGTGCTTTTCTCAGCTCCAGAAATCTGATTGGCTACCTGACATTGACTTTGCCTCGTCATCTTTGGGTTAATGTCATGGCTGAGGTTTGACCTTCTCTTTCTACTCATGACTACTTCCTGGGTGTCCCTCATTTCACCCCAGAAATCCAGCTCCTCCCTAGCCTGTCTCTCCTCTTCTCCTGTCTCTCCCCCAGCCTGTCTCTCCTCCTCTCCTGTCTCTCCCCCAACCTGTCTTTCCTCCTCTCCTGTCTCTCCTCCAGCCTGTCTCTGCTCCTCTCCTGTCTCTCCCCAAACCTGTCGCTCCTCCTCTCCTGTCTCTCCCCCAGCCTGTCTCTCCTCCTCTCCTGTCTCTCCCCCAGCCTGTCTCTCCTCCTCTCCTGTCTCTCCCCCAACCTGTCTCTCCTCCTCTCCTGTTAGCGCTCTGTCGTTTCTCATTGGCTGATCAAGTTGTGCCAGGTGATTGGTCAGTTTAGGTTGACAGGGCTTTCCTCTGCGAGTCACCTCTCTCCCGTGTCCCTCCCTTCTTCTCCTCCTCCTCCTCCCTCGTCTCCTTCTTCTCCTCCTTGACAAGGCTGTCTGTGATGGACCTGAACAGCAACAACCAGGACAGCGAGAGTTGCATTCTTTCCCCTTGCCAGGCCCTAGTAAGCTGATTGGCTGTCCATGGAACACACATGTTTCTAAAACATCGCCATGGTTATCTGCTGGGTCTACATCTCCATGGTTACAGGATAGCAGTGCATCTCCATGTGAATAAATCGGTTCTAGAACACCTCCATGGTTAGAGGGTGGTTCTGGAACGTGTCCATTGCTAGAAAGTGTTTGTGGGACGTCTGTAGGATTACAGGCTTCTTCCAAAATGTGCCCAGTGCTACGAATTGGTTCTAGAACTTCATTTTTATAAAGTGGTTCGACAACACATTCATGGTTACAGGGTGGATCTAGAAGATTCTGAACATTAGAAGGTGCTTCAGGAACACTTCCACGGTCACAGATCTTTGTTTCTACGTCTGTCGCCTGGGCCTGCCTCCCTCTGCAGCCTCTGAAGTCATAAAGGAGAGGGTTACAGCTGTAGGTGACTGAGGGGCCAGTTCTGGTCAAACTAATCATCTCCGAGGGCCACAGGAGAACCGTTTTCCCATCTCTGCTGAGAACTTTGCAGTACCCCGAGCTGCTAGCGCCCGCTCGGACACTTTCTGCTTTCCTTCCTCCAGACTTCCCCACTTCCTGTCTGGCTTCAGTCTGACCAATCGGGTCCAGGTCAGAGCAGCCAGGAGGGGGGACGTTCCGTGCGGTGGAGGGCAGGATTGGACTGTCCCCAGACCCAGCACCCACCTCACATGACCTCTGACCTTCAGATCCATCCTCAGGTGAGGTGACCTCACCTGGCCAGGCTGGTAATGGAACAGACTCTCTGCTGGGGGCAGGGTCGGAAGGGCTGGGGGTGGGTGCTGGCGGGGGGAGGGCAGGCACCTGCATCCTGCCCAGCCCCACCTCCTCCTGGTCAGTGAAAGCTGGGGCGAAGGGCTCCAGGCGAGGGCCAGGCCTGCGGGGGAAGGGGAAGGAGAAGGTGCTGCAATGGGGGGCTTGCTGCACGGGACCAGAGGGGGCTGGGGCCACCGTGGTGCACCTGAACATGGGGCCACAGCCTGGAGCGCTGTAGATGAAAGTGGAACACAAGTTAAACACTGTAGAACCGAGCATCAACGTGTGAAACACGCCACTGTTACACCTTTGTAATGTGGCCAATAGACACCTGTGATGAAACCACAAACTGGATAATTAGCTCACAAACACCTCCTTACTAACATATGCCAGTACAGCATGAGACAGTTCCACCTACCATGCTGCCTCCCTCCTCTGCTAGCTGGTGTGTTGGCTATTCCACCTACCATGCTGCCTCCCTCCTCTGCTCTGCTAGCTTGTGTGTTGGCTATTCCACCTACCATGCTGCCTCCCTCCTCTGCTCTGCTAGCTGGTGTGTTGGCTATTCCACCTACCATGCTGCCTCCCTCCTCTGCTCTGCTAGCTGGTGTGTTGGCTATTCCACCTACCATGCTGCCTCCCTCCTCTGCTCTGCTAGCTGGTGTGTTGGCTATTCCACCTACCATGCTGCCTCCCTCCTTTGCTCTGCTAGCTGGTGAATTCGACGCAGAGCCCTTTGCTGCCTCCTCTTATCCCTGCAGCTCTTGGAAGCCACGTTCCTCCAGAACTCTCTCTGGTAGAGATCCTTCAGCCTCTGACAGACGACAGGAGGGGCGGAGACAGGAGGGGCGTGTCAGAGGGGGGTGAGGTTAGGGGGGAGGAGCCAGAGAAGAAGGCAAACACACATATCCAAACAGAGAGAAGGGTAGGTTCTATTCTCTCTGTGATTTACCTGAGTCAGCAAGAACAAGGGTGTGTGTGTGTTTGTGTGTGTGTGGGTGTGTGTTTGGGGATAAGGGTGAGTGGAGTTCTGTGAGAGGAGGTGTCTGTGTGTATGTGTGTGTGTGTGTGTGTGTGGAAATGATTGTGATTAGTGATTATCGTTAGTCAGCCAGTACTGGGCTTACTCTAGCCAAGATAATTCTATTAGGTGATAACTCCCTCCCTCCCTTCCTCCCTGCCTGCCTTCCAGAAAAGTCTGTTTTCCCAGATAGGAGGGTCTGGTATCAGTCAAGTCAGCCTGGCTACCAGCACCACCATCTCTCTGTGTCATAGCCTCCTTCTCTCTCCTTCCTTCTGCAGCAGACTGTTTGTGAAGCAGGGTACGTGCTGTACCTGTCTGTGGGCGTGGTCATAAGAGCTGATGTGGTTGTCGTACTGCTGGGAGTGGAGGTAGTGTTTGTCACACAGCTGGCAGTGGAAGCCAGACATCCGGCCCCGTGGACCCGCCCCCTCAGGCCCCGCCCCCTCAGGCCCCGCCCCCTCAGCGCTCTCCCGCTCTGCATGCTGTCGAGGAAAAGAAAACACCAGATTACAGCCCTCCAGTCAGACAGGCAGGAAGACAGACAGACAGGCAGACAGACATGCAGACAGACAGACAGACAGACAGACAGGCAGGCAGACAGACAGACAGGCAGACAGACAGACAGACAGGCAGACAGACAGTCAGACAGGCAGACAGACAGACAGACAGGCAGGCAGACAGACAGGCAGAGAGGCAGGCAGGCAGATACAATATTGAACTCTCACAATGAATCATTACGCTCTGTAGTTAAATATTGATCTCTGATTGGTCACTGAGCGGCCTAGCAGCCGTGTTTTGCGTAGCTAAGAGCTTTAGCGAGGCGATGTGGTCAGTGTGTCGCCCAGCACTCTGACCCCCACTTCACACACACACACACTAGGCAGTTTGCTTCTCTATACACTAATGGGTCATTTGATGCACGCATCTGAAACTTCCTGGTACACATCTTTTTTTGCCTCTATCTCACACACACACACACACACACTCACACACACACACACTGCACATGCACACTCGCACACACACAGACACACACTCACACATACATACACACACCTAGCATCCTTGCTACAGCAGCAGTTTAGCAACCATTATCCACAGCGACAACCCATAATGACCGACATCGGCATGGAGACAACGACCTGCCGTCTGGGCTGGAATGCCCTGGGAATGTTGGGAAGACTCCCCAAGGTCTGTCCAAATCTAAATCCCTGATTGTGACCTTTAACACTGTCCTGTTTATCACCAGCACTGTAAC
Source organism: Neosalanx taihuensis (assembly GCA_030340665.1). Taxonomy (NCBI): domain Eukaryota; kingdom Metazoa; phylum Chordata; class Actinopteri; order Osmeriformes; family Salangidae; genus Neosalanx; species Neosalanx taihuensis. Next base: position 2,345,700 of record CM059305.1, read on the forward strand.
AATAACACACAAAAAGCAACACATTGACTAAATGAGGCTATCAGAAGACGATTTGACAGCTGCACGGAGGAGACAGGAAGGACAGCTGTGTGTGTGCGTGTGTGGGTGTGAGTGTGTGTGTGTGAGTGTGTGTGTGAATGCGTGTGTGAGTGTGTGTGTATGAGTGGGTGTGAGTGTGTGTGTGTAAGTATGTGTGAGTGAGTGTGTGTGTGTGTGTATGAGTGTGTGTGTGTGAGTGTGTGCGTGACTGTGTGTGAGTGTGTGTGTGCGTGCGTGTGTGAGTGAGTGTGTGTGTGTGTGTGAGTGTGTGCGTGACTGTGTGTGAGTGTATGTGTGAGTGTGTTCGTGAGTGTGTTGTGTGAGTGTGTGTGTGAGTATGTGGGAGTGTGTGTGTGAGTGTGTGTGTATGAGTGTGTGTGAGTGTGTGTGTGAGTGTGTGTGAGTGAGTGTGTGTTTGTGTGTGAGTTGTGTGTGTGAGTGTGTGTGTGTGAGTATGTGGGAGTGTGTGTGTGAGTGTGTGTGTATGAGTGTGTGTGTGTGTGTGTGTGTGTGAGTGTGTGTGTGTGTGAGTGTGTGTTTGTGTGTGAGTGTGTGTGTGTGTGAGTGTGCGTGAGTGTGTGTGTGTGAGGGTGTGAGTGTGTGTGTGTGTATGAGTGTGAGTGTGTGTGTGTGTGAGTGTGTGTGTGTGTGTGTGTATGAGTGTGTGTGTGTGTGAGTGAGGGTGTGAGTGTGTGTGTGTGTATGAGTGTGTGTGTGTGTGAGTGTGAGTGTGTGTGTGTGTGAGTGTGTGAGTGTGTGTGTGTGTGTGTGTGTGTGTATGTAAGCAGCAGTGGAGCAAGCAGGAGCGGCACAGGAGACACAGCTGTCTCACACTGCCCTGGGACAAGCTGGGAACAGACCACACACACACACACCCGCACACACACCTTCAGGCATATGGAGAGCACCAGCACTAAAGGTGCAGTAACAGATGTGTCAGACATTCGGTTGAAGCTTTCATCAACATCATCATCATTGTCCTCATCAACATCTTCACTAACATTACCATTGATCATGCTTTCATAAATCTATATCTCTTCCTCTACATATCTCTCTCCATCTCTCTCTCCATCTCTCTCTCCATCTCTCTCTCTCTGCTTCCAAAGTGGTTGAGAGCATCAGCGTAGAATGTTTATATCCTATGAAGACAAGACAATATTATAAATCAACAGTCCCCTCTCCAATTCTTCCTCCCTGTCTCCTTATCTCTCATTCCCTCTCTCCCTAGGGGCGTAAAACTATCTATTAATCTGCACCCCTCCCCCCACACACACACTTACGACCCACAGTTCTCCCTCTCAGCCTCTCTTATGTGGTTCCTCTCTCATGGGTACTTGTGTGTGCACATTTGAGGTGACCGTGTGCTAGCACACACCTATGTGTGTGTGTTTGTATGCGCGTAAATGCAACAATGTTGTGAGTGTGTGACCCAATCTTGCCTGGAAAAGTGTTTCTAGGAAACCGCTTCCCTCTCTCTCTCTCTCTCTCTCTCTCTCCCTCCCTTTGAGCCTATCAATATTTTATCTGATATCATTTCCCTCCCTTTACAGCGGAACCCCCCCCCCACCCCCCCACCCTTGTTCATGTGCTTTGAGGGGTGTTGGTGTGTGTGGGTGGGTGTGGATTGCATTTCTTTGAAGTGAGAGGCAAGACTAAGATGAGAGGAAAGAACAGGGAGGAGTGAAGAAGTGAGGAGGGAGAGGAGCGGAGGAGGGGAGCGGGGGGGAGGAGTGAAGAGGAGAGGAAAGGAGGAAGAGGAGCAGAGGGAGGGGAGGAGAGGAGGGAGAGGAATGGGGAGGGGAGGAGGGATGAGAGGAGTCTTGCTGACAGCTCCACTCCCTGCAGAGCTAGTAGACCAGTTTTGGAGAATCAATCCAGTCAACTAGAAGAGACAGGAAATCTAACCGCAACATCCACCTCAACGCAAAACGTAATCTTTGGAGCCCGAGAAACAACACCAGTTGATCAGACTACAGTAGGTTAGGACGTGGTCAGCATGTTTAGGCAGGCCTCTGGTAGTTGTAGTTCTTACCAGTTTTCGAGTTGTTTCCTGGTTGATTGGTCCACGAAACACCCCCTTGACACTCCGCAGGTGGCCCTGGCGCAGGTGGGTGGAGCTAATCACAATGTAGTAGCACGCCATTGGTCCAGACACACTCCCATGGAGCGACCTCTGATGAGCTGGAAGAGGAGGACAGGAGAAGAGGAGAGGAGGAGAGGAGAAAGTCTAGAAGAATATAACGGCTCCTCTTAGTATGTGGACTAAGTGTGTTAGGGGGGTTAGGTTGAGGGTTTGGAGGTGGGGGGGTGGGGGGGTGAGGGGTGAGGGCGGTCCTGGGTCCTGTCCAGAAGAGTCCTCTGTGATGAAAGGCAAACGATAACTTCTCTTTCCCCTCTAAACTCTCACACTTTTGATGTTTTTTCCCCCTCTTTCTTCTTCTTTGTGTCTTTCTATATAGTTTTCTTCCATCTCCATGTTCCCAAAATGCAGTATCTTTTTTTTTTGAAAGGATGTTCTGTGTTGTTCCGTGTTCCTTCCTCTCTCCTGGGCAGTGTGATTCCTCCGCTCCCTCACTCCTCCTCCCCGTCTGTTTCCCAGGCTGCTGCCACACAGAGGAGGGCTGCTTTGTTGCCCGCGGCGACAGACATGCCGTTATACGCTGTTTGGCGTTGCAGGTCGGCTGAGCTCAACCAATGGCAACTAGCCCCGCCTCCAAGGATGTACAGTTGTAGCTGTCTCACACACTCACACACACTCACACACCCACATTCCCCTAAACTAAACACACACGCATGCACTACTTATTCTACACACAAGCACACACACTTGTTTTTCCGACTTAATAGGCTTTGGTATTTTTGCGTTTGGTTTCATTCATGATTTCACTCGCTCCACGTTTTATTTATATGAAGCTGATGCCAGCCTGTGCTTGTGAGTCACTGTCCGGGGTGCTTGTATACCTGCAGCCAGTCTGTTTCTCTGCCTGTCTACCTGCTTCTTTGGCTGGCTGGCTGTCTGTGAGCTAGCCAGCCTGTTTGTCTTTCTATGATAGTTAACAGGCCTTATTGAACCAGCCTCTAATGTACAAGACCTGCCAACCCAGCACACACACACACACACACAAATCCAGCATATTGCTTTTACGTGTCAACCAGGAACATCGGAAATCAAAGCACTCAGCAAAGCAAGCACCGTGGCAGCTGACAAGGTGACATCTGTCAAAGTTTCAACAAGGCGCCTGCGTGTGACTTTAAATTCCCCTTTTTCTAGTCATTTTAAAGCAGTTTTCATTCAAGGCAACTTCAATACAGCGTGACCGTGTTTGTCAAAAGTGAGTGAAACTAATGAAAATCCTAGATGGAAGAACCTTCGATAAATTTCCGCAAGAAGCCGTGTCTTTCAACAGTCCCAGGGCTGCATGTTTGTATTTATTTTGCACGCAAAATGTACCACAGAAGATGAAGGCATCTGTACAAAACCATTTGGAAGAGTCACACAGCGAGGTACCCTGGGAGACAGCTGTCGGGGAGCGGGGATGGTGTTGAGGGAGACTGATTCTGCGGATGGTCTGGGAGGGAGGGAGGGAGGGAGGGAGGGAGGGAGGGAGGGAGGGAGGGAGGGAGGGAGGGAGGGAGGGAGGGAGGGAGGGAGGGAGGGAGGGAGGGAGGGACCAGGAGGGCAGACAAAGACAGAGAGAAAAGGAGAGAGAAAGGAAGCGAGGATGCCATGTTTGGAGTGAGGAGGAGTGTAACAGTGAGGGTCTTCATCACTGGCCCTGCCTCCCTCCAACCAGATTAGCATCTATATGATTCTGCCATCCTTCCTGTTGATCTGGTTTTTGTCCAACACACACACACACACACACACGCACACACTCACACGCACACACAAATCATCCCAGCTCAGCCTGGTGCTGAAGAGGGTTCGACATTGTGAGTTGCTTGCTGCCAAAGTGATACTTATAATGATGGGGCAGATTGACCTGGAACTGGTTCAGACCCCTACTCAGCATCTATCCATCCCACTCTTCAGACCCAGGTGGTGGGTGGGTGGGTGGGCTGTCTGGAGCTCAAAGCCATGTGTCAGGACACAAAAACCTAAGCTATTGTATCTGACCAGCTGTGAAGGGGTGATTACCTTGGCTCAATCTTTCTTTCTCTTCATCTCCTTTTTTCTTTTCTCTCTCTCACACACACTCTACTTCCCTCTCTACATCTCCTTCTCTCTCTCCCCCTCCCTCTCTCCCTCCCTCTCTCTCTCTTCCTCTCTCTCTCTCTCCCTCTCTCTATCTCTCTCTCCCACTTTCCAGTTCTAAGAGAGGAAGGTGCCAATACATTCCAGTCTATTGGACACCTTCATCAATCAGCTCTTCGATTGGCTGTTTGGCTGTTTCCTAGACACCCTACCCTGCCCTCCTCTGCCTGTCACCGGTCAAATCATGATGAAGCTACAAAGGATGCTTCAACAGACCCAAATCACCTCTAATATACTCCCAAACACAAACAACACAGGGAGGAGGGTGGCAGGGCTGACAGACAGGAGGGCAGTCAGTAGACAGCTCAACTCACAGTAAGGCTGTTAGGGAGCAGACCCTAAGGCAGGCAGGGAAGAGCTACACTGGAATAATCAGTGAAAAAGTGTTGGTGCTCTCGGAGACTGGGTTTCCACGGGGACAACTGTGACAGGTAAATTCAGGTCTAAACAAACCGAGAGCAGGAAAGAAGAAGGAGGGAGGGAGGGAGGGAAGGAGGGAGGGAAGGAAGAGGAGACGGTTTGACAGAAGACAGAAGGATCAGAGAGGAACAGAGACCCAGAGGAGAGGAGAATCAGGAAATAACACAACAAGTCTGAAATTCAATCAACAGAGTTGCTGAAGGATGAAATAGCACAGGCCACTTCCATGTCATGTTGCACTATGTGTGTGTGTGGTCTGCAGGCAGCAGGGGGGAGTTTTTCTCTTGACCATGATCCTGAAACACACAAAGACACGCACACACACACACACACTTTGGTGACTGAAGTCTTTGTCAATTTCCATCTTAAGACAGTCTCATTCATCACTCCCTCAGAACTAGAGCTCTGCAGGACACAGACAGCAGGAATACCACTCAGATCACCACTACAGTTACTGCTAATACCACCAAACACTACTTCTATTTCTAATACCATTACAAATAACACTACTAGTACTAATAGTTATGTGCAGTACAGTAATGGTGTAGTAAAACCAATACTCACAGCACCATTACTAAAAAGAATAACAACTACCAGAACTAGCTTATTCAGAGGTAATAAGCTAAATACAGAGGAAGACGGGAGATAGACAGATGGAGATACAGGTAAAAGAGACAGGAAGATGGAGAGACAGGTAATAATACGCAGACAGGAAGATGGAGAGACAGGGGATAATACAGAGAGATAGACAGATGGAGAGACAGGTAATAATACGCAGACAGGAAGATGGAGAGACAGGGGTTAATACAGAGAGATAGACAGATGGAGAGACAGGTAATAATAGAGACAGACAGATGGAGAAACAGGTAATAATACAGAGAGATAGACAGATGGAGAGACAGGTAAGAGAGACAGGAAGATGGAGAGACTGGTACAGAGATAGACAGATGGAAAGACAGGAAATAATACAGAGACAGACAGGTAATAATGCAGAGAGACAGACAGATGGAGAGACAGGTAATAATACAGAGAGACAGACAGATGGAGAGACAGGTAATAATACAGAGACAGACAGAAGGAGAGACAGGTAATAATACAGAGAGATAGACAGATGGAGAGACAGGTAATAATACAGAGAGATAGACAGATGGAGAGACAGGTAATAATACAGACAGACAGATGGAGAGACAGGTAATAATACAGAGAGACAGACAGATGGAGAGACAGGTAATAATACAGAGACAGTCAGATGGAGCAAAAGAGGGAATGATGGAAGGACAGAAAGAGAAGAGAAAGAAGTGATATGCAGAGAGAAATCGAGACAGCCGGGGGAGAGAGGGTGAGGGGGAGAGAGAGGGGGAGGTAATTGTCTGAAAGCCGGTCTCAAATCATGAAATCTCTCTGTTCCTACGAGTCATTAGGTTTTGCTTAACGATGCTCAGCTCCTGGAACCAAGCGGTTTGGGGAGAGAAAGAAGACAGACTAAGGCTGAAAGATGGAGTCAGTATCAGTAGCAGTATCATCCTAAAAACAATGGGGTCCAGAAGTACACTGGTCTTTCTTCAGACATCTTCACATTAAACCAGTACACGTCAACCACCCCACAACTGACCCTCGCTGTCAGGGAAACGTCCATCTTAGCCTGCCATATTACATATATTATTCACATATTAGACATTAGACATAAAACACGCTTAGCTATGTTCCTGTGGGTTTTAAGGACTCAACAAGTGTGAGCTGGTGTTTTGCTTCCCTCTGGATAATAATGAGTTTGATTTGACTTACTGTCCCCCAAAATTTTACCTAAACCCAATAACTGGTACAGCAAACCAAACAGTGAAAACACATTTCATTCAGTGAAAGACTCGCTGTTTCGACACTTGACTGAAGAACAGTGAGGGCGCCATCTGGTGGCTCAATAGCCAAGGAACATTTGGGCGGGGAGGAATCCACCAATTCTCACTTCAGGTGTAGAACACACAGAATTCACCTCACGGACAGCGTTTATTTATGATTTAAATATGAATTTATTTGACACATAGTAAAACCTTCATATAAAACAGCCACAAACACCCAGATACACTGGGAGTTGGCGTTCATGCCAGGGTCCTTCTGAGGTATTTTGCTGCTAGTGGAAGCCTGGGGTTTGTAGTTCTTCAGCTGAAGGAGGATTGTAGTTTATACCCAGCAGGAGGAAGCCTGGGGGTTGTAGTTCTTATGCTGCAAGAGGAAGCCTGGTGGTGGTAGTTCTTAAGCTGCAGGAGGAAGCCTGGTGGTTGTAGTTCTTCAGCTGCAGGAAGAGGCCTGGGGGTTGTAGTTCTTCAGCTGCCGGAGGAAGCCTGGGTTGGGGCAGATTGATGGCCTGGCAGCCTTCACTTGGCTGAAAGCCTCATCGAATGCAAGCCCCTCCCTTATCATAAGGTAGCCTATCACCATGGAGGAAGAGCGTGACACTCCGGCGTTACAGTGAACCAGGACCACGCCTTCCTGGAAGTGAGGGGGGGGGGGGTAAACAGAGAGAGAGAGAGAGACATGGGAGGTGTGTGCCCTGAAAGGTACATCCTATCAAACACATCTGTCATGTACAGGGCAGAGAGCATATAGACAGTCCCCAGTCCCAACCATGTGTCCCTACCTCTGCCCTGGCTTCCTCTATGAACGCACAGCCTTCTGGGAAGTAGGAGGTAATGTCTGTGTCTGGAAGGTCCAGCAGGGTGATGGTCTTGTAGTGGAGGAGGTGGGGGAAGGGATTGGCCACACCGTAGGCTACATTTAAGACATGGGTCACCTGAAGGGGTGGGGGAGAGAAACTTTAATCAGTAGTTGAATTTATGTATCTGTATCTATTAGTGGTCTTACCAGGGGGTAGTATTTACATTTTACATGTATTCATTTAGCAGACACTTTTATCCAAAGCAACTTACAGCAAGTACAGGGACATTCCCCCTGAGGCAAGTAGGGTGAAGTGCCTTGCCCAAGGACACAACATCATCAGCCAGGAATCTCTCAACCTTCCGATCATGAGCCCAACGCCTTAACCCACTGAACCACCTGACCTCCTAGTATTAGGGCGTGTGATAGTAAACTTTAAACTGTGTGTAATATAACGGGCCAGTTCCTACCTTGAACTTCCTCAGAACGTCCAGGTCATGAGCAGCATCCTGAGAGGCTGTGAAGTAGAGAGAGAACCGTCACAACTGCTGGAACATCCAGCCAGGACTGGACACATTTACATGTAGTCATTAAGCAGAGCCACTTCCAAGAGAGAGCTTTATAAAAGAGCGTAGCCCTAGATACTTTAAGTACTTATTATGAGACAGTATTTAGATATTTATATTCATTTTTGAATACAGTTACAGTTAGTTAGCCTAGTGTTACAACAAAGTCATTTTGCAGGACTTCCTTGGCTGCATCGAAGCACCGCATCCACACCACACACACTTCTTACAAAGCAAGAGAAATGGCCGGACGACCCCGACTTGCAGGTCCAAGCAGCCATCTACAACGAAGCCGAAGGCTGCACCCGCCGGCTCTTCGACCAGCTGAACCTCCCCGTCTTCCCCGTCCTTCCCCCGGGTCTCGATCAGCCGCCGCCCGGTCACAGTGGTGACCCGCGTGCTCTGCTTTTTCAGCCGAGTTTTGGAGAATTCGATAATCTCACTAGTCAGTGAATTCATTGCTCGGTATTCCTTTAAATCCCTTTATTTCCTCGTCTATATATTTGCCAAAATCATTTCAATCCAAGACCTCATAAACTGTCCAAATCGAAAACAGACGTTCTAGGAGCAGAAGTCAACCATGGTCTCTAGCTGCAGTAAAACACTGTCAGCTGTCAAACACGGACTAAAACCAGCGATCCATTCCGCACCCTCCCATGTTCCTTCTCCTTTAACCTTCTCAGATCTTACATGACTTGGCCTAGATCTTTATAGCAGCCATACACCAAGCCAAGCTTAGCAGATCTATGATCCACTGGACCAGGGAGGCGCACAAAGGAAGCCTGATCCTGGGCTTCCAGTGTGGATTGGAATGGGTTGCATCTGTTTTATATATATATATATTGTAATGGTTTTATTGTTTTATTGTTGCCTGCTTTTGCTTGTAATTTATTTGATAATTGATATGTAACTTTGCCATTCTCCTTCTGGCAGGGGGAATACCAATGGAAACTTGCCTTTTGGTTATAATTGGGTGCATTTATATTTTATCTGTAAAATGTCCACTAATGTATACTGTCCCTCTATAACAAATAAAAAGTAAATAATAAAATAAATGATCCTGGATCCTGATCCTGGATCCGGACTGTGTCGTCGTGTTGCAGGAAGCAGCCTCGCTCTGAAACAGGCCAACACCTTCTTCATCTAGCCGGAAAAAAACAGGGAGGCAGCGGGGTGGAGTGCGGGGAGATAGCCTGGCTGTTTTCCTTGAATATGGGCGAAATCTAACACTAAAACACGATTTTTCTTAGTATTTATTGTAGCAACACTACATTGCAGAAGACATCCTTCGTGTTTTGTTCGGAGCAGTAGCGGGATCTCCAGCACCATGTCCCGGGGAGTCATGCAGCCCAGCCAGCAGAAGCTGGCGGAGAAACTCACCATCCTCAATGATCGGGGAATCGGGATGCTCACCCGCATCTATAACATCAAAAAGGTAGATTATATATCTTATATATATATTTATATATAAACACTTCAGTATAATACAGAAGTAATAATGTCATGCCTTAGTTAAGAATGTCCCTATCATTTGACTCCGGTCCTGTAGTCTTTCTGGCTGGTAATGCTGCGAAACATCGGGAAGAGAAGGGAAGATTTAAGGCCCAGTGTTCTATAAGGCAGGCTGGTAGTAGTAGCCTAGCAGCTAACTGGACTAGCCGTACTAGGTGTACTAGTAGCTAGCTAGCTGTACTAGTAGCTAACTGTACTAGCTGGACTAGCTGTACTAGCAGCTAACTGTAGTAATAGCTAGCTGTACTAGCTGGACTAGGTGTACTAGCTGGACTAGCTTTACTAGCCTTGCTAGTCAGCTCTAATCATTTTGTGACGGTAACGTTAGACAACCTATGGCTGCCGTGATGTAAATCTATTTATCTCGTTTTCAGTCCATTAATTATACAATAAATACTAAATGTAATAATATTATAGATTTTTTTGCATATCAGTTAAGCAGTTAACCGTTATTTTTAATGGTTCTATGGGTATTTAAACTGTAGCTAGTCATCAAGATGGGATGGTTGTTGGGTGTTGACGCTCTCTGGTTGATGGCTGGTTCAGGGTCAGCAGCTCTAATCTGAACTGGGAACTGGAGAAGTTCCTGCTGTGACAGAGGAGGTCAGGATGGCAGATGAGGGTCTAGACTACATTGGATTTGCTGATCTAGAGCACAAACACGAAACAACCAAGACAATTTGACTGAATGTTTTGGAATGTGTGGGTGGGTGAATGTGTGGGTGGGTGGGTGTGTGAATATGTGAGTGGGTGGGTGTGTACATACGTGAGTGGGTGAATATGTGAGTGGGTGAATGAATGTGTGGGTGTGTGAGTGGGTGTATATGTGAGTGTGAGTGGGTGAATGTGTTGGTGGCTGAATGTGTTGGTGGATGAGAGTGAGAGGAGAGAGGAAGAAATTGTAGAAGAGAAGTGGTAGTAAAATAAGAGATCACTGTCTCATGTAATGGCCAAGGCCTATGTTAATTTGTGCTTTGACACTCCCTAGACTTACATTGCATAGATTCTGTCAACCAGCCAGATTTGGAGCATATATACAGGTGGACATTGTTTCATGTCTCATGGGATACACACAACCAGGCCTTCAACACACACACACACACACACACACGCACACACACACACACACACACACACACACACACACACACACACACACACACACACACACACACACACACACACACACACACACCAGCTAGTCCTCATGATGGGACCATTCTGATTGTGATTTCTGAGGCATAATATAATCTGTAGTCGCTACACATTAAATACCACCTTCCTGGTTCATTAGTCATCTGGTTCCTGGCTCGAATCTGGCCAATCAGAATAGCTCTGTTCTTCAGTCAGGATATGTGTCCAATCAGGAGAGCTCAGCTACTCAAGTCAGAATTTGTCTTCTCAGTTCTGGACAGACAGCAGCAGCCACCCCCCTCTGTCTCTTATCAGCTATACCAGTAACTATACCAGCACAAAATGGCATTAAGAAATCAACCTAGGCTACATTGTCATGTTAAACCAAAAGCCTAGCTTGGTTATATTACATTTACATGTATTCATTTAGCAGATGCTTTTATCCAAAGCGACTTACAAGAGAAAGCATTACAAAAGAGCCTCGGTTACTGAGCATAGCAGCGTAATAGACCCTAAACACAGCAGGCTTATAGATTATGAAACATACATTGTGAGACCCAATAAGTGCCAAGGGAAGAGCTATAAGAGCATTCAGCTAACAGTTTACAAATTTAAGGCAGGTACCTCTGACGGGCAATAGTCTGCTTGTACGAAGCGAACAATATTAGGTTAGAAAGGCAGGCATGGTCATGGTATGTTATAAAGCCTAGCTTGATCATGTTATATTCGAAGGGAAGACATGGTCATGTTGAATTAGAAACCCTAGCCTGGTCATGTTATATTAGAAAGGCAAGCATGTTCGTGTTATGTAATGGCTGTCAATGTTTTCTAGTCTACAGAACTGTAACTGCACATGCAGTGGTCCTGTTGCTTAGCAACAGGCTCAGTGGAGATGCAATAGAGAGCAGCAGAATCTACCTCCTCATATCAGCATGTCAGGTTACCGTGTTTCCATGACGATGTTTCTAGCAGCTCATTGGTTCCCCAGCTTAGACCCATTCATCAGTGATGTCAAGCAGTGACAGATGTGTAATTGACAAACAGCAATATATACTGTATATAACTGTGTTTTTCCAAACCAGGTCTGTAGACTGGTGCTAGTCTGCAGCAAATTCTCTCTTTTTTTCTTGCTATTTTAATGAGGAGAATGAGTCAGTAACGGAACCAATCATCTGAAAAGAGAATTGAGGAATTAGCGATAGGCAGCTTGACACAGCAGGAGTTAAAGACACATGTTTTTGGTCCATCCATACTGGAGATGGTCCTCCTCTGCTAGTCCCTGAGACCTCTTAGAAGCACTGCCATATGAACTAAAGAACGTTCCACCTCCATACCATGGTCATGTCGGCCATTTAATGCTACAGGGACACAGTCAGCAACATGCTTTCAGTTTGATCAGTCAGTAAGTCAGCAGTCCTTCAACAGTACATAAAACGGCCTGGTGATGCTGGAGTTCATGCTGTGAATATATCATGTGACTAGATCATGTGACTAGGCCAAAACCAGGCAAGAACATATAACCAGTCAGGTATAAGCACTGAAATATGCATATACCTTGAAACATCCAAGTTCAAACACTGGACTATGTCTATACCCACTCTGTAGTGTAACTGTTTAAAGTCAGAACCAGTCATGTTCCAGCGCTGGAATCTCTTTTTCTTACATCGATAAATGCAGTTTGAATATAACACCTGACCCATATTGTGCCATACAATGGTCTCTGAAACGGGGTTGTTCCAGAATAGGTGACCTGCTGTGCTATATTTGCATGCTTTTCCCTCTGCCTCTCCCCTGACCCTCCCCCCTACCCAGCACTGAGGTCAGGGGGCAGCCAGAGGTCAACAGGAACAGGAAGTGTAGACCTCTGTCTCGTCCAGCGATGTCAGGTTGTGTACAGAGCCAGGGTGGGGCCTCAGTAGGTAGGGGTGGGTGCACTCTCTGCTGCCCCCACATGGAGCCATGTAGCCTAACACCTGTTCTGTTTATCTAAGCCCTTGTTTGAACTAGCTCTGCATGTTAGTTGCTTTGGAGCCTGTTTTGATGTCTACCTCTCTCTCTTTCTGTTACAACGCTTCCCCTCCCAGCAAGGACAAGTTTGGAAGGTTTGCACAGCTTTCTCACCTTCCCTGAATCTCAACCTCCTCCTCCTACTCCTCCTCCTCCCCTTCTCCCCTCCTCTCGCTCTCTGCCTAGTCCCATGTTCCATCCCCCCCCCCCCCCCCTGTCTGTGTTACTGGTGTACCTTAGCACTGGTGAAAGAGATACCCCAACGCAACCGAGCCAGATCCATTTCCTCAGAATCTGCGCTGTCTTTTTATTTACTCCTGACAGGAAGTTTGGGGATTGCATGTCTAGACACAGGAAGTGTTTATGCTGGCTTCTGTCTGGTGGTTTTCCTGGAGACTATCAGCATTGTACTAGGCTAAGCTACAAGGGTAGCCTTTATGTGATCCCATAAAAGGATAAAAACAAGGATAGCTTTCATATGATGCACAAGACTATAATGCTATCTATAATGCTACAACAAAGCAAGGCAGAAGCCTATATGCTAGCTTAGCAAATATATGACAAGTTAAACTAAAAGTTAAATGTTAAACTACATCTACATTCCAAGCTAGATAACAATCATGGCACAGTAATCACAGTAATGTTCATGCTAGTTCATATGACCTCCAGTGAATGCTAGCTGTAGTGTCTGTCTGTGTGTGAGTTAGGAGGTACTCTGTGTTGTCTCACCCTGTGTTTAACTAGTCCTTGTCCCTCAGAAATGTGTGTCGCTAATGCTAACCATCTGTTTTGGAAGCACAGCCACAAGCTAATGCTAATCACCCACATTTGTAGCTCAACCACAAGCTAACCGTAACTAACTACAGCCTTCGGCTGAGCCACAAGATCATGCTAACTAACTGTATCTTAGAACTAACTGTAGCTTCATTTGAGATTCGAGAATAAGCTAACCTATGTATATGTTAGTTGGCGCTAACCACTTGTGTGTAGTCCAGAAAAGAAGCTAATGCAACCCATTTTAACACCAGCTAATCCTAACCACCTGGATGTGTGTTTTAGACACTAGCATGCTCAGGCTAACTCAAACTGATGCTTTTCACACCTAATAAAAAATCCTTCTGTTAGAGACTGGAGAGAGGCTGCGCTTAGTAGGACAGAAAGATCAGCGTAGGAACACTACCAGGCTTTAGTTCAGCTGGAGACGCACCCCATAATAACCTACTTGTAGTGAAGGAACATGCACTAGCTGACTCAAGCCTCTGTCCTCTGTTCTGTATCCTTTCATTTTGTATTTGGGCAAAGTTGCCGACTTCATGCAAAATGAAATGCTGCTGTGTGTGGCTGTCGTGCCGTAATGTCAGGTTGCTGCTGTTATGACACTACATAACACTACATAACCCTACATAAGCATACAGGGAGGTGGTCAAGGTGTAGGGATGAAAGGGATGGGCGGCTGTGTGGCTGTTGTTGTTGCTGTCGCCAGTTTTAATGCGTAGCCTCCTGGTGAGAGTCAGTTTAAGGCAGCTTATAACAGCTCACGACTCTTGAGGTGTGAACGCCATCACCACAATCTGTGTTCTTGCACACGCATGCGCAGCTTCCTCCTCATCACCATAACACTACGTCTCCCACAATGCACGTCTGCTTCTGCACCCAGTTAGTGTTAGAGCGATCACCCTGAGAGCGCCACCCAGTGGAAGACTAGTGTGAAGACAGGACGAACCAGGCAGAACTCAACTTCTGAATCCTTTTAGACTTGAATAATTGAGGCAGCCAAAAGCTAAGACAAACACAGGGAACATTCTTAGCAAGGGCTCTCTCTCGCACTCTCTCTCTCTTGCTGTCTCCCTCTCTCTCTCTCTCGCAGTCTCTCTCCCTCCCTCTCCCTCTCCCTCTCTCTCTCTCTCTCTCTCTCTCAGTTCCCCCCCTTTTCTCTTTTCACTAAGTTCACTTCTGTCTCCTGCACGTGCTTGCCCTCATTTTCAGTTTTTCTTTAGTCCGTCTCTCTCTTCCTATCCCCCCCCCCGCCCCTCTCTTCCTTCTCCTTCTCTTCTGTCTGCCTCTCCTGTCTTCTACTCATCTTCCAGCTGTTGTCATGTTCTTTCACCCTGCTGGTCATGCCTGTGTAACACTCAGCCCTGTTCCACTAACACGCACATACTGGATGTGTGCTAGCCTGCCGGAGCTGTGGCTGTGCCATGTTGATCTGTCCTCTACCCACTCCCCCCCTCCCCCCTCAGGCATGCGGAGACCCCAAGGCCAAGCCCTCATACCTGGTGGACAAGAACCTGGAGTCTGCCGTCAAGTTCATCGTCCGGAAGTTCCCTGCTGTCGAGACCAGGAACAACAACGTAAGTCCAGTCCACTCGCTTCCTGCCGGACAGGAAGTTGTCATCCACCGTTATCGTGACCTCTCAAGTGTTTTTGGTTGGTGTTGATTGGATGAGTTGCGCGTGCTCGTGTGTTTGGTATGTGCGTGCATGTTTTTGAATGCAAAGTAATTTTATGATCACGTAACCATACCATTGATTCAGACATTCTTATTTTTGTTATGTCTTGTCAGGTGTATCAGAGCTGATTTTTGCGGTACTGGTCAGAATGTTAGCTTTGCTTTTGGATCCGGTTCAGACTGTTAGCTTTGTTGTGACTGTGTTGCTAACCGGCTCAAAACTATGTACAGCTTCATCACGTTTAACTGTAAACTTGTTTCTTATGTTGTTTTCTTTGTTTGTTCTTTTTTTTTCTCTATGTTTTGTTTTGCATGCCTTAACTTGGCTTTTTCTGGATTGTTCTTTTTGGTAAGTTTGTTCGATTTTTGTCCTATTTTGCTTTGCTAAGCTTTGCATCATCTTGGTTTGTGCAGTTAACCAGCTTTAGTTTATCAGTTTAAAACCTCCTAGGACCAAGGAACCCACAGCCTGCACAATCTGGCTCCTCCCACTATGATGTCAGACTAACAGTCCCCATTCTGGTCTCCTATTGGTCAAACGATCTATGAGCTTCAGTCTCATGCTATATCAGGTCTTTGGTTCCTTGGTTCAGTGCTGTAGACTTTCTACAGAGCTGGTATTGTAGGGACTGGCTTGTTGGACATACACTTCAACTTAAACAGTCTTTTGTAGTTCATGTGTTGGATATTCACTGTGGAGTTGACATAAGTTGGAACTGACACAGATATTTCCAGTGGTTCTGGTAGCTCAAGCGGCCTGCATGTGTTGACCTGTGTAAGCAGTGTTGGGGAATTTATCATTCAAAGAAGTTACTTAAGTATGCAGTTACCTGAGACGAGCATTTATTGTGCTTTGAGAGAAACTGATAATTTGTAAAAATTAAAAGCCCACTAACGTCATTAAATCTAATATAGTGGGAAAGAAGACAAAGATTGATCAGTAGTCATAAAAAAAAATCACTGGTCATAAATGTAGTACAGTTAACCGGTGTGGCTTTACTCTACCACTGCATAGTTTTAAGTTCCGTTAATGAACTATTGCAAACACACTGGCTAGTCTAATTAGCACCAAGCTACTGACTGTGAACGTGGCGACCCTTTTCCCCAGCACTGCGAGCAGGAGCAGCTGATAAGGTTCTTCCTGGGTGTTCGCTGGTCACGTTCTCTCTTGACTCTCAGATGTGACGTTCTCACTAACCTGACCTTCGAGCACACATGTAGTGGCTGTAACATCCTACAAATCACCTTCCTGTTAATAAGCATAGCATGTAGCTGCTCGTCAAATCCCCACTAGTTAGCTTAGTATGTAGAATCTCCCCACAACAATGATAAACTAGTTAGCTAAGCACCGGTGGTTCATTGGTAGAATTCTTGCCTACCATGTGCAGGGCCTGGGTTTGATTCCGGGCCAATGCATTGAACATGAGTGCCCCTGCAAAATGTCCCCACTGTGGGACTAGGGGGATCATATTAAAATCATATTTCACGTAACGTAATTCCACTGGCCACTTCATGTGTGTTTTGAGGTCACCAGCTAATGAGATCTAAAGGGTTGTTGAAGGGTTAAAACAGCTGACTGCTTGACTGCCAGACTCATGTCCCAGAATGCATCATGTCTCAGACTGCACCTACTAGAGACATGAGTCTGCCTGGCAGCGCTGACCCTGACTGGAACGCTAGACATAGTTACTTGGTCTGAACTCGTCACGTGTGTGTTGGAACACGCTACACGGCTGCAGCCCTGACGCGCGTGTCTGTGTATGCATGTGCCCACAGCAACAGCTCGCCCAGCTGCAGAAGGAGAAGTCGGAGATCCTGAAGAACCTCGCCTTGTACTACTTCACCTTTGTGGATGTGATGGAATTCAAGGTCAGGCTCCGCCCACCAGTAGGGAGGAAACTCCCTAGCAACGCTACTGGAACCGTGTTGTCAAGTGCTGTTTGAATAGTTGACGTTCGGTTGCAAATATTCTAATGAGGAATTCCTTGATATGTCCTGAATATTCTATTCAGAATCAGAATGGGGTTTATTCGCTATGCAAGATTAACAAACATAGAATTCACTGTGGCAGGAATGAGCAAACATAGAACATATATGTGGCATACTAATAAAAATAAATTATACAATGTAAAATACACTACAGATAAGATACATATAAACAAATAACACAAATGATACAAATAACATGGAAATACAAAGTATTGTGGGTGTTCTCCCACATGTTCTCTCACATACATGTTCTCTCACATACATGTTCTCTGTGACTGAACATGACCTAACACTGTATCTCCCTCTCCCAGGATCATGTCTGTGAACTACTCAACACTATCGATGCCTGCCAAGTCTTCTTTGACATCGTAAGTCTGCCTCTGTGTCTCAACGAGTACAATCCCACGGGTTCCCATAGCAACCAGTTGCACAGAAGTGCCTCTTTTGTCTTTTTGTAGACGGTGAACTTTGACCTCACCAAGAACTACCTGGATCTAGTGGTGACCTACACGACTCTGATGATGCTGCTGTCCAGGATCGAGGAGAGGAAGGCCATCATCGGCCTTTACAACTACGCCCACGAGATGACCCACGGTGCTAGGTACTGCTAGTCTGCTCAATTCTAACAGTGGACAAGGCTGCCTGTCGGTACTAGACACTGCTAGCTCACTAAAGCTATTACCGGCCTGTTCGTGTGACCACAGGTAGAGTAATGATGGGGTGTGTTTGTGACTGTGTTCTCTGTTGCCGTAGTGACCGGGAGTACCCCCGCCTGGGGCAGATGATCGTAGATTATGAGAACCCGCTGAAGAAGATGATGGAGGAGTTTGTCCCTCACGGCAAGGTGAGCTAGGCTGGCCCAGGAGCAACGACAGGTACAGGAAGAAGCGAAGCCTGGGTCGTACTTATATTCTCCCCCTTTCCTCCCCTCCCCTCCCCAGTCTCTCTCGGAGGCCCTGGTGTCTCTTCAGATGGTCTACCCCAGGAGGAACCTCTCAGCTGACCAGTGGAGGAACGCACAGCTGCTCAGTCTCATCAGCGCGCCCAGCACCATGCTGAACCCCGCCCAATCAGACACGGTCAGTAGCCGGCCCTGCCCAATCAGACACTGTACACGTCCAGCGCCGGCCAATCAGACCCGGTGTTAGAAGTGTGACCGATGTTGCTTTTGTTTGCAGATGCCGTGTGAATATTTGTCCCTGGACGCCATGGAGAAATGGATCGTGTGTGAGTGAACCTCTCGTTACCCGTCCTTAGGCTGTCGCACATACTTAACCACAAGCTTTAGCAAGTCAGCATGCAGTTTAGCATCACGCTAACATTTCCCATCGAGTCGAATGGTGCGTGCTAACGCGCTGCATCTCTGCAGTTGGGTTCATCCTGTGCCATGCGGTGCTGAGCAGCGATGCTGCAGCTCTCAGCCTGTGGAAGCTAGCTCTGCAGAGCTCCACCTGCCTGTGCCTGTTCAGGGACGAGGTGTTCCACATACACAAGGCTGCTGAGGACCTGTTTGTAAACATCCGCGGGTGAGGAAACACGCACACACCTGAACACGCACACACACACCTGAACACGCACACCTGAACACGCACACCTGAACACGCACACACCTGAACACGCACACCTGAACACACAAGCACACCTGAACACGCACACACCTGAACACACAAGCACACCTGAACACACAAGCACACCTGAACATGCACACACCTGAACACACAAGCACACCTGAACACACAAGCACACCTGAACACGCACACACCTGAACACACAAGCACACCTGAACACACAAGCACACCTGAACACACAAGCACACCTGAACACACAAGCACACCTGAACATGCACACACCTGAACACACAAGCACACCTGAACACACAAGCACACCTGAACACGCACACACCTGAACACGCACACACCTGAACACACACACCTGAACACACACACCTGAACACACACACCTGAACACACAAGCACACCTGAACATGCACACACCTGAACACACACACCTGAACACACACACCTGAACACACAAGCACACCTGAACATGCACACACCTGAACATGCACACACCTGAACACACAAGCACACCTGAACATGCACACACCTGAACATGCACACACCTGAACACACACACCTGAACACACACACCTGAACACACAAGCACACCTGAACATGCACACACCTGAACATGCACACACCTGAACACACAAGCACACCTGAACATGCACACACCTGAACATGCACACACCTGAACACACAAGCACACCTGAACATGCACACACCTGAACATGCACACACCTGAACACACAAGCACACCTGAACATGCACACACCTGAACATGCACACACCTGAACATGCACACACCTGAACACACAAGCACACCTGAACACGCACACACCTGAACACACACACGCCGACACAGTATATGAATGCATATGCGTGTGTGTGTAAACCACCTCTTCTGTGTTTCAGCTACAACAAACGTATCAATGACATCAGAGAATGCAAGGAGCAAGCCCTCTCTCATGCGTATGTACCCCCTAATCTGCCCTCTCTCATGTGTACGTACCCCCTAATCTGCCCTCTCATGTGTATGTACCCCCTAATCTGCCCTCTCTTCTGTCTCCTCCTCCCCTCTTTCCACCCAACCTTTACCCTCTGTCTTCTCCTCCATTTTCTCTTGTATGAAACATTAACTGTGTGTGTGTGTTTGTTTGTTACAGTGGTTCAATGCACAGAGAAAGGCGTAAATTCCTGAGGTCTGCTCTGAAGGAGCTGGCTACTGTCCTAGCTGATCAGCCTGGTCTGCTGGGCCCCAAGGTACACACACACACTCGATCTCTCTCTCTCTCTCTCTCCCTCTCTCTCTCTCTCTCTCTGTGGGTCTCTCTCACACACACAAATATCTATATAATATAATATCACACACACACACACACACACACACATACACACACACACACACACACACACACACACAACACCACACACACACACACTTGTGTGTTCATCTCTCTCTCTCTCCCTCCTCTCTTCGTCTCCAGGCTCTGTTCGTGTTCATGGCTCTGTCGTTCGCCCGCGACGAGATCATCTGGCTGCTGCGACACGCCGACAACATCCAGAAGAAGAGCACAGACGACTTCATCGACAAGTAAGATGGTGGGAGGGGGCGGCGGCCATACTGGACAGGTCTCCATAGCAGCTGAATATCAGTGCTGATCAGGCAGGATCTGACCTCCCTGTCCTGTCCTCAGACACATAGCAGAGCTGATCTTCTACATGGAGGAGCTCAGGGCTCATGTCAGGAAGTACGGCCCGGTCATGCAGCGATACTACGTCCAGTACCTGTCCGGCTTCGATGCCGTGGTGCTCAACGAGCTGGTGCAGGTGGGTAGCAGGCACATGCACACACACACACACACTAGCAGACACACACAGTAGCAGACACACACACACGCATTACTTTTGATTTGATGCCATGCATTCTGTGTGATGTCCTGCAGAACTTGTCCGTTTGTCCGGAGGATGAATCTATCATCATGTCCTCCTTCGTCAACACTATGACCTCTCTCAGCGTCAAACAAGGTAACCATGGATACAGCTCTATGGGGCTTTGTTACACTTTGTTACACTTTGTTTTGAGTTGTGTTACAGTGTGGTTACAGCAGGGTTGTGTTAATGTTACAGCAGGGTTGTGTTCAAGTTACAGTGTGGTTGTGTTCATGTTACAGTATGGTTACAGCAGGGTTGTGTTAATGTTACAGTGGAGGATGGAGACGTGTTTGACTTCCGGGGCATGAGGCTGGACTGGTTTCGTCTGCAGGTACGTAAAACTAACTACACTGACCAGGCTAACTAACTATACTGACCAGGCTAGCTAACTAGACTGACCAGGCTAGCTAACTAGACTGACCAGGCTAACTAGCTAGACTGACCAGGCTAACTAGCTAGACTGACCAGGCTAACTAGACTGACCAGGCTAACTAGACTGACAAGGCTAACTAGCTAGACTGACCAGGCTAACTAGCTAGACGGACCAGGTTAACTAGCTAGACTGACCAGGCTAACTAGCTAGACTGACCAGGCTAACTAGCAAGACTGACCAGGCTAACTAGCTAGACTGACCAGGCTAACTAGACTGACCAGGCTAACTAGACTGACCAGGCTAACTAGCTAGACGGACCAGACTAACTAGCTAGACGGACCAGGCTAACTAGCTAGACTGACCAGGCTAACTAGCTAGACTGACCAGGCTAACTAACTAGACTGACCAGGCTTACTAAATAGACTGACCAGGCTAACTAACTAGATTGACCAGGCTAACTGAATAGACTGACCAGGCTAACTAGCTAGACTGACCAGGCTAACTGACTAGACTGACCAGGCTAACTAACTAGACTGACCAGGCTAACTAAATAGACTGACCAGGCTAACTAACTAGATAGACCAGCCTAACTAACTAGACTGACCAGGCTAACTAGATTGACTTGGGATATTTGATTCAAATTCCAAGCTAAAGTGAGGGTGTGTTTCCAGGCCTACACCAGTGTATCAAAGGCATCTCTGGGCATAGCAGACCACCGTGAGCTGGGCAAGATGATGAACACCATCATCTTCCACACCAAGATGGTGGACTCCCTGGTGGAGATGCTGGTGGAGACCTCAGACCTCTCTATCTTCTGGTACAATTCAGTCCTCCTCACCTTCCCCAACAACTCACCCCCCAGTTTCTCCTCACTCCTCACCCCCAGTTTTTCTCTGTACCCTCACCTACCTCTCACCCTCACCCCACCCCCCTCTCTCCTCACCTCCCTCTCTCTCACCTCCCTCCCTCTCTCCTCACCTCCATCCCTCACCTCCATCCCTCACCCCCAACTCTCTCTCTCACCTCCCTCCCCCCCTCCCTCTCTCCTCACCTCCACCCCACCTCTCTCCTCACCTCCCTCTCTCCTCACCTCCCTCTCTCTCACCTCCCTCCCTCCCTCCCTCTCTCCTAACCCCCACCTCTCTCCTCACCTCCATCCCTCACCCTCCTCACCCCCAACTCTCTCTCTCACCTCCCTCCCCCCCTCCCTCTCTCCTCACCTCCACCCCACCTCTCTCCTCACCTCCCTCTCTCTCACCTCCCTCCCTCCCTCTCACCTCCCCCCCTCCCTCTCTCTTCACCTCCACCCCACCTCTCTCCTCACCTCCCTCTCTCTCACCTCCCTCCCTCCCTCTCACCTCCCCCCCTCCCTCTCTCTTCACCTCCACCCCACCTCTCTCCTCACCTCCCTCCCTCCCTCTCACCTCACCCCCACCTCTCTCCTCACCTCCCTCCTCACCCCCACCACTCTCCCTCCTCACCTCCACGTGTGACGGGCTCCTCTTGTCTCCGGTAGCTTCTACAGCCGAGCGTTTGAGAAGATGTTCCAGCAGTGTCTGGAGCTGCCGTCTCAGTCTCGCCACTCCATCTCCTTCCCTCTGCTCTGCACACACTTCATGAGCTGCACCCACGAACTCTGCCCAGAGGAGGTAAGGACTGCAGCCTGGACACACACACACACACACACACACTCACACACATCAACGATCAATACTTATATACACATATATATACACCTTCACCCTCATCCTCATTTTGTCTGTGTGAGTGAGTGAGTGAGTGAGTGAGTGAGTGAGTGTGTGTGTGTGTGTGTGTGTGTGTGTGTGTGTGTGTGTGTGTGTGTGTGTGTGTGTGTGTGTGTGTGTGTGTGTGTGCGTGCGTGCGTGCGTGCGTGCGTGCGTGCGTGCGTGCGTGCGTGCGTGCGTGCGTGCGTGCGTGCGTGCGTGCGTGCGTGCGAGACTGTGACTGCGTGTATGTGTGTGTGACTGCGTGTCTCAGTGTGTGTGTGTGTGACTGCGTGTCTCAGTGTGTGTGTGTGTCTTTGTGTGACTGTGTGTGTTTGTGTGACTGTGTGTGTGTTTGTGTGACTGTGTGTGTGTGAGCCCCCTCCACCTCCATGCTCTGGTCATGAGTAGTTAACTACCTGTGTGTGTGTCTGCTTGCCCCCAGCGGCATCACATTGGAGACCGCAGCCTGTCTCTCTGCAACATGTTCCTGGACGAGATGGCCAAGCAGGCGCGCAACCTCATCACCGACATCTGCACTGAGCAGTGTACTCTGAGCGACCAGGTAAGACCCCCTCTCACTCACACACACACACACACACACACACACACAGACACACACACACACACACACACACAGGCTCAGTGACAAGCTCACACACACCTGTACTCGCCTGTTTAGACAAACAGCAAATTGCCAGTGATAGTGTCACTGATATACAATGTAAGTCAATGATAACCTGCACTGCTGACCCTGTGTGTGTGTGTGTGTGTGTGTGTGTGTGTCCACAGCTGCTGCCTAAGCACTGTGCTAAGACCATCAGCCAGGCGGTGAACAAGAAGTCTAAGAAGCAGACTGGGAAGAAGGGCGAGCCAGAGAGAGAGAAGCCCGGGGTGGAGAGCATGAGGAAGAACAGACTGCTGGTCACCAAGTAAGAGAAGGACGAGGGGGGAGGGAGTGGAGTCAGGGAGGGAGGGAGGGGGTGAGAGAGAGTGTGTGAAGGGGATGGGGTGAGAGAGAGAGAGTGTGTGTGTGGGGGGTGACAGGGCCAGAATGTGTTTGGGAGGAAGAGAGGAAGTGTGTGTGTAGGGGGGGGGGGGGTGTTTACACTGAGGCTGTCTAGTGAATCTTTTCAGTGATAAGAGTCAGGCTGACTGTGTGTGTGTGTGTGTTCCAGTCTGGACAAGCTGCACACCGCCCTCTCAGAGCTGTGTTTCTCCATCAACTATGTGGCCAACATGGTGGTGTGGGAGCACACCTTCACCCCCCGAGAGTACCTCACGTCCCACCTGGAGATACGCTTCACCAAGTACGCACACACACACACACACTTCCTGCACAGTAATCTGGAAGGTTCCAGGTGTTCCATTCCATGGTTCAATCATTCTCAGACACCACCAGTGTCTGCTACTTGGCTTTATACTTGAAATATGTTGACCTGTACCACGAAAATACCATGCTGGAACACGTCCGAAACTAAATCAAATCAACATGTGTTTGTATAGCCCTTTTTACAAGCAATGTCTCAGAGGGCTTCACATATGCCCATAGAACTGCCCCTCAACCAACCTAAACCCTCAAGGAAGACAAGGAAAAACTCCCAGAAATACTCACTAGGGAGAAAAAATTGAAGAAACCTTGGAAGGAGCAATTACAATTAGCAATAGAACCTTGCATCTTTGAGTT